>JAQPZY010001563.1:2000000-2497500 GCA_029931535.1 Margaritifera margaritifera
AATTTATGTTTAAAAAAATAAACTTAAGAACAATATTAAGATTGTGACAGAGTCATCGTGTACCGAAGATGTATACTCTAAGGAACGAGAGCAGAATCTTAAACGGTCAAGACTGGGCATTGCGCATCATCTGCTGGTTCAATAACACCGCTTACCACTTGAACGTTTAAGTTGGCTCTTTCATAGATCAAACGATGAACATGGTATAACATATAGCGTTTATTGCATTTTCATTCAAGTGTTGCTGGAGTGTTTTTGTTGTTGTTATTGTTGTTTCTCACTTTAGGTTTTTTGACATTATTACATTTCAAATTAAATTGTTTCATATCTATGCTTTTGTTATTTGATAAGGTAAATATATTTTACATTCAGATAGTAGCTATCTCATTTGGAAATGAGCAATGCATTTGATTTGAATAATTCTGATATGTTTTGTGTATTAAATGCTAGTAAAAAATACCACAATCAGATGTTGCGATCCACACTGCCCAGTTAAGCTGTTTCTGCTAAAATCTCATGTCACAATGCAATGCGCTTAGCGCCTGTTCACACAGTGATCATTGTAAAAGTTTAAAGTGTACATATCAAAATTGTTTAATGGTTTATGTTATACTAGTTTATATCCGAAGTGCACTATTTAGATGTCATGTTAGTTTTAAATTGGGCAAATACACCAGTTTTTTCACATTTATGTTGTTTCTTTATCCCTCCAATCTTGTCGTTTCCTTTAATGTAATAGCGTGTTATCTCGTTACGTTTTACTCAGTTTTTGCATCTCTGGTACTTTTTTTTTTTTTGTCTATTCCTCTATCAATTTAATTTCATTTATTTCTTATATATATATATATATATATATATATATATATATATATATATAAATATAACATTTTACAACAGAGAGTGTCTCAAATATTGATTGTACTATTATTTATGTAGTTTAATATCAATTACTAGTAAATGCTAAACGAAAGTTTTGAAAAGAATTTACTTTCAAAATATGTAGACCTAAACAGTGAAAAATTGTATTGGATTTTATTTCATCTATGTGATAAAAACCTCTTCCTCTATCAACTGCTTTTGGTCAGTTTCGTGGTAATTATTTGTAACAGGCGGTCTGAGCAATATGATGATATAGTACGCGGAACACGTTTTGACCAAAACATGCGTTGATGATAGTGTAGCTGGCAAAAATGGTGTACCTTCTTTAAATTAAATTCGTGAAAAGTATAAAAGTTCTCATGATTGGATCAGTAACTATGTTATTTTCTATACCAATTGTTTTGTTAAAAATCTCACAAATAGCTTGTAGTCTTTTCGGTTGTATCTGTGTCCCAGCTTTCTTAAGATGTAGTTTGAATTACCTTCATAATGTTTATTATTATATCTTTTAATTATTCTCTAATATCATGTAAAAACCTTGCTAGGGCGTTCTCTACAGTGTAGTCTCTTTATCACTTATTCTGATGTGCCCCATTTCCTCGCTTTACTGGTGATGTTTTTGAATGTACTCTTTCCCCTCTGGTTTCGTGACCAACATAAATACACATATCATACATGTTTTAACATCTGTATGTTCCACGTCCATCACATTCTAAAAATGTATTATCTTTAAAACATGCAAACTTTTTTATTATCATGGATACTGTTATTTATGTATTGTCCTTCCTTCGTCTTTGATAGCGGTGTCGTCTCCGCTGTAGAGGTGTGCTTTTGGCATTTTGTCCTTAGGGAAGATGTGTGCTTTTTAGTACATCATTTATTTCATGGTCTATTGTTTTCATCCGGTTCCCAACTATTAAATGATTTATTATAACCCCTCCATTTCACAAGTACGTAGTGCGACCGTTCATGCCTTTGGTCATCAAGATTTTTTTAACTTTGTATATATCATCTTGTTTGCCATAAAGTGACAATTCATGTGCGTAAATCCTACCCTCTATATCCTCTTCTGGGTCATCTAACAGTGCCTGCATTATTTTAAATATGTCCTCTGTAAAGGAGGAAGTAGTCCTTTGCGAAGGTTGTTTTTTTTTTCTTTATCTCGTAATTCAGATTGTTTCGTCGATTTTAAATTTTGGCCTTTCAAATCTATCAATAGTCACGTAACGAATATTTTGTTCCATACCTTTGACTTCAATGCTTGCTTTAACTGAAGTCAAGTCTTTGGATTTATGATGAGTGTTATCGTATGGTTCAATAAGCTTTGGTAAAATTCCACCCCATTTTCTGATTTTATTTTTAGTGAAATACTTCCACATCCTTAACTTTAGGGTTTTGGGCCTTTTCCACTACAGATGTCTTATAGGCTGCATTAAATTTAAAATTATTATCGTGTTCCGTTTCCAACAAATTCTTAGCTTTCCTGTTGGAAAAGACTTTCCCTTCATCAAACTGTATCATTTCAGGATTTCGCTCTTTAATTATTTCTCAAAACGAATCTCCTTTTTTCTTTTACATTTTTCTGCACAAGAGTAATTTGAAAAATATATATCAATGTGCAAGTACATTGTTCAGTTAAACAAACACTTTTTCAAATTCAGTGCATGTTATTTGATTTTGGTCCCATTTACTTTCTTCCTTCAAACAACCGGGTTTGATGCACACCAATTTTGCACTGTCGTTTATTAGGAGTTTATTCCCTCTCTCTCTCTCTCTCTCTCTCTCTATATATATATATATATATATATATATATATATGTATATATATATATATATATATATATATATATATATATATATATATATATATAAAGAGAGAGACAGACTGAGAGAGAGCGACAGACAGACAGACAGACAGAGAAAGAGAATCAAAGATTTGTATTTCTTGGTTACTTCTTTGTTTTTGTTTTTTGTAGATATTACTAGCCTTTAGATTGTATTTGTGTCATTTGTGTCTCCAAAAAGGCGAAACTAGCAGAACGTTTTCTAGTTAAGTATTCTTTACAGTTAGATGGTTAAAATTAGGCCCTAGAAACGCTTTAAGTGCATGAGCTTCTGGGGGCATCGCTCCCTGGGTCCCACTGGTGGTTTCGTCCCACTTACTCCTCGCCTACGTGTTTACGCTCCCCCTAAACAATGCTAAACGATATTTCTGAATCCGCCCCTGACACTGGCAAGGGTAAGGACCAGTAGTATGTCTTTCTGTTATATATACAATATGAAAGTACGAAAATTAAGATTGAAATAGTAGCAACTATTTTAAATTTTGTAATTGGTGGATGTCTATGTAATAATTGTATGTATTACATCGATCCATATATGGTAGCTTTATGGGCAAATCTGCGATCCAATAGAAATACCCTTTTTGAAGCTCCTTCACTAAGCTGCATTAGAGAAAATCAATTTGCACCGAATCTGTTTCTGAGAAATACCAACATACTTTTGCTTTTTGTGATATTCAATTAAATACAGAAAGATGACTAAATTTACCGCAATCAGATTTGCAGTTTCATGTTTCCAACCCATCATAAGTATGTACACATATACAACTGTAGACGATCCGCCCACTGATTTCCTACTTAAACGTCGAGAGCTCTTCGCAAAAATCAGTAACTTTGTATTCAATGAAGAAACTACCTCCAAATCAATGGAACCGCCATGGGGGAAAAATCCCCACTCCCCTGCTAATATTTGTTATGGGTAGACTTAGGGGTCAACTTTTAGCACCGGTGGAGCTCACACCATACCAGTGGGTACGCTTCATCGATGATACAGAAATGGTTTTGTAAACTTTTGTAATTTCAACGCCTTTTTGTGTTTACTGTTTGTCTTGTCTCTGTTTTTTGTTTGCCTTTGAAAAAGACTATGTGAGAGTCGAAAGCGCTTAGGTTAGTTAAAACTACTTTTGCGTCAGTTTATTTCAGTTATATATATATATATATATATATATATATATATATATATATATATATATATATATATATATATATATATATATATATATACACCAAACAGAGCGGAATGTGCTATCCCTGGATCCTACCGGAGAAAGCTTGATAACGTTAACAGAATGTTTATAAACGAATAAATAATATTATCATACACGTTTGAGATTTTCTAATTCGAGCTCGGTGGATTTTCGAGCTCAAGTCTGCGTGTTATGGCACCCATTGTCTTGCGTATACTAACCAACCCCTATTTCATATCGACCATTAGATGAGTAATAATTACTATGTCAATATGCGGGTGTGCCTGCTACGCAAGAATGCTTGCACCTACGACGTTGTAGCATCATGTTTTGGTGATGTGTGCATGGTCGAGATGTAAAGCGGTTCGTGCTTGCAGGCAAGGCGACGGGTGCCGAAACCCGCGGACCCGGTTTCGAATCTCCATACAGTACGAATTTTAAATTATCTAACCTGTATGATAATATTATTTACTCGTATATATATATATATATATATATATATATATATATATATATATATATATATATATATACCATACTCTCAAACGAGGCTGAGACTACTTTATCCTCGAGGTTTCCTAATAGCAGCGCCCATAGCGATGGAATGCCAACACTAGAAGTAAACAAAGCTCTTACAGCGACGTTAGTTAAGAAACCTTGTGTTATATGTAAAATATCTGAAAGGTCTAAACCATGTTTTCTGTCACAACAACAATAAAAAGCATTTATTCCTTTATTCTGAAGTAGTAAAATATAGCCAAAATGGTCGTCTGAAACAAGATCATATTCGGAAATCGCGTACCAAAACATTACAGTTGTACAATACAACCCATATACGGAAATTCATAAATGGTAACTTTAGTTAATGGATGAATTTTAAATTATAAGTGAGTAATAGTCTCTGCAACAAATCTGTACCATCAAATTCCAACAATTTCTCCAATCCTGTTGTAAATAACTGTCAAAATAATGTTGTCATTCCCTTGTCAAGTTCCCATCGGAGCCTCTCAAAATGTGCAAGTAGAAACAGTTCAACCGCATTCAACCTCATTGATGCAAAATTTCAGAAATGCACAATAACTGTAAATCACATATATGAGTAGTCTGCCCTCAAGCGTCGAAGAATTCGTGTTATTGACAGTGATGGTAGGCAAATTGAGCGAGCGTTGATTCACAAACTTCTTTCATAAAACTAATATTCATGCGCATGTCAGCCTTTCAAAAAGTAATTCGGTTTATGCTTTAAGATGAAGTTCGTATTGAAGAGGTTGAAATTTTTAGCAATATCTTGTGTTTTTCAACTTCATATAGTGATTTTATTAAATTATCAGAAAATTGAAAGGTATATTACAAAAATATAATTACCACAGTAATGCGAATTTGATTTCTAGATCACGTCTCGTTTTCAGCATATTAACCCGGATCATGACTCGACGCTTCGCGTCTCGTAATGATTCGGATTTTCTAATGCTGACAACTCGACGTGATCTAGCAATCAAGATCGCGTTACTGTGATAATACTATATATGTATCACCCACCAAGTCATCGTTGATATTTGATTGACAGTTACATACTTAGGCTTAGACTACATAATTTATTTGATCCGACCGCTATGAGTCTATGTTTATGCTTTATCATTCTGTATGATAAATTACATTCTTTTTATAGCGGAACTCACTTAGCGAGAAACGGGTGTAGAATAAACTTTCTCTCTCTCATGTGGTCTTTCCAAAATCATCAAACTTGTAGTTCCCAATTAATGTTGGACCTTTTTTTATATTATTTGTTGCTTTTCTCAGTAAGAACTCATTTCCAAAAATTATATATTCCACCAGTAGACAACTGTTAGAAAATTTAGTCAATGATTTTTGTTATGGGCATTTTGGTTTTTTAACATTTTGATATTTGAATCCCAAACTTAATTAACTTCTTCTTCTTTTGGTCAATCATGGCGTTACAGCTTCTTATCACTAATCTGGTTGCTGCTAGCCTTCAATGTGTATATTGTGTAATATAAAAGTGTGTATGATGTACATCAAGGAAGTATATATATATATATTTATATATATATATATATATATATATATATATATATATATATATATATATATATATATATATTATAAACGATTCCAGAGAAAAACTCCAACTTTAATATCGGAGAATGTGATTGGTTGGACTGGCTTACGCTAGTTCCGGATCACCAGCATTTAAAGAATTCAGCTGCTTTATCAGAACACTGTTTTGCCGAAACTAAGATACTTATGTAAGTATGAAATTACTTTTTAGACGAGAAACTTTCCAAGCTTGCATATGAATGGAGAAGTTCAAGTGTCTCCGCAAATTTTCACCAACTTTCGTAGAATGCACGCCATTGTAATCCACTGTTCGAGTTCACAATACTGAGACAACAGCTGATTGATAGTAATTGAATTGTATCATGACGTAGTGACCTTTTAATTATTTTGCGCCAGTCAGAAATCTTCTCGTTTTATGTAGCTCTCAAACAAAGGAAGTCTTCACTACAATGGTGTACGTCGTGTAAAGTTGATAAAACAAATCTGCGGAGACACTTGAACTAATCTTTTAGTAATTAAACTCACGTCTTTCATATTGCCAGACAAGATCAGCAGCTTTTCTCTGTCATCGGAATAAATGCAGCATCTTTTAACTAAGATATTAGTTTGCTGATCTATTATATCAGTCTTACCTCTTGAAGCCTCTCAAACAGTTTGGGAGTCGTGTTGTCAACTAAACGTTATAACGACTGACCAAGCTCCGGAACTACAACTTGACATATGTAAATCAATAACTTTTGTGTTGAATTCATACCAATGTACACCAATAGAAAAAGGTAATTATATCTCAACTATAATCACTATCTTGGGAAACAAATGCAAAGAAAAAAATCAAATCCATGCAAACCAAAATGTGCAAATTGCCTGGGCTTTAAAGATCCAGACGGATAGGATAATTAAATATCTGCGTTGTTTTCAAAACTAAGTGCTGTTAAAAGGGGGAAGTCTCAGAAAGATACCAACCTTTCGTCACATTCTTGATGTCTTTTGCTTGTCCGCGTGCGATGAAATGAGAATTATTTCCAATAATTGAAGATAAAACATTATATTCCAGTTCCGGTTCCAAAAGTTGTTATTTCATGTTTTTCACTTCCTCCTTCCCAGTAGAGCTGGCAGATAACAAATAATACCAATCACATTATTAATAGTATCTGTCTGGTTAAATCTTGTTTCTAGGACAGTGTTTCAGGTTGTGTTATGTGGTATTAATGCTCCTTGAAGACATATCTAGTCAAAATAAGCATTAGAAATGATGATTCATTATTTATAATTTGTCAATATTTAATTTAATTATGATACAATCGTGGCTTCGGAGGAATTTGTCAACGAAAGAAAGAAAACAAAACGAGTGAATTATACTGTTTCTAGCATGTTAACAAAATGCAATTTTAAAGTAAATAATCATTGTAGAACACTCAATAGAGCCGATCATGATATCCTAAAATTACAATAATGGAACTGGACAGTGCGTATTCTTTTTTAACCAACGTACAAATGCACTTCATATAAACATAAACAAATCAAATGGAAACCCTTTAAATCTGACACAACGGTTCCTGTCTGAAATTAACAAAAAAGCGGCAACCGTATTGCTTTAGGTTTATAGATGGAAACCATGAAGTCATTACTCCAAGAAATAATTCAATGTCTTGTACATTTTTCGAATTAGGGCGAAGTCAATGTAATTGTTTTCAACAGATGACTTTTTATCATATTCTTCAGTCATATATTTAATACAATAATTGTTATTTGCATCTTTTATTAAATGAAAAGAAAGACAAATTTGCTGCAGACGTGTATAATTATGTTTTGACCCGATGATTATTATTATTGCTTGTATGAAGATGACTTGCAATGGTTCAAATTGTACGGATGTATATATATATATATATATATATATATATATATATATATATATATATATATATATATATATATATATATATATATTTGGGAACCTCGTTAATCCGGTTAATTTCGTTCCCAGTGAATATGTCTGGATTAATGAGTTTTCCGGATAATTGAATCATGCACGTCTTTATTTTATGATGTCATCATACCATATACATGTACATGTACATGTATTTGCTAGCTGTAAATGTACTGTATATTCAATAATGGTTGAAATAAATTAATGAATACATCTATTGAATTGTGTTTATTTCACTTTATGATAACATGCACTTGTACATACACGTAAATATAAGTTTAAACAATTAACACATCAAACACATCACACTATGTACATGTACATGTATGTACTGTACATACATGTATTATGTCAATTTCCTTTTTGGTGATCTTCTTTGTGCTGGCAAATCTTCTTTTGTATGCTGGCCGGTATCTCTACTCGTCAACGCTTGTTTGATGGTGTCGCCATAATAATGTAAAAAGTACAACGAATACAAACTGACATCTCGCAGTTAAATGCGTTATGGTAAACTAATGAAATGCAGTCATTTTTATAAGTCGTATTTTACAACTGTCATCGATGTTAATTGGCCGATAATTGAGGTCGTTTTTTATTCTGAAATGAAGCCCTATACTGTTCACAGCTTCAATCAATAAATTTTATTTGTACAGCCATCAACAAACTGTGATTGTTACACATAATTGTTAAACAAAAAAAGAGACTTAATGACACACCTAATTTATTAACCATATGTTATGTCAAAAGTGTGGACGACTTATCCCAGTCTGTTTATTTAATTATTAACATCTCCTCCGGCGATTAGCAAAAACAGACAATCGCTGGTTACATGCGGTCGCACTACTTGAAGTTTTTCCAAACACATAATCACGTGTTCAGTTTATAACTTTAAAGTGCCACTAGTTATAGATTGATACATTGACACACCTCCAAATTTGCGTAGGTGAATCTGTGCTATCCTACTGACTGTATTTTCACATACGATTCTTCGAATTTTCTTATTTTGGGACAGATTATTTCCGTACTATCGAGCACTTTTACACTTTTGTCCCCGATTTTGATTTCCTGATCTGGAACGCGGATTTCTTGATTAACGGAGCAAATTAACGTTTAGGAATTCCGTTCCCATTCCACTATGTTCAAATAGCGAGGCTTCCGGATAAAAGGAGTCCTGATTAACGAGGTTCCTTTGTATATATATATATATATATATATATATATATATATATATATATATATAAATATATATATATATATATATATATATATATATATATATATATATACTACTGCGAAGACGGCCTAAAAGTGAATGCTGATGCAATCTGGAGCGCCGTCAGCTAAGTTATCTACGAGTTAGCTATCACCACACTGGGTAAAAACAGGACTCAAAACAAAGACTGGTTTTAAACTCACGCAGATAAAATGTTGCCATTGATTGAGGAAAAGAATCCTGCCTGCCTAGAACTAGAACACAACCTAAATCCAACACCAGAAACACTTCGGGCTTACAAGCTGGCGAAGTGTGCAGTGAAAAAGAGAGTCATGCACTGCGCAATCAGTACTGGGCCTATCTATACCGCATCAGACACAGGAACATCCACGTCACGTGTTACGGGAAAAAGAAGGCCCTTGGCTCCACTATCACCAAAGTTGCCCCCTTCGTGGCATTGGATCACTGACAGGAGCAAGCAGATGTCTCGTTGGGTGGAACACTACTCAGAGTTGTACTCCCACGAAATCGACATCTTCCAGCTAGCGCTTGATGCACTACCAGAATTACCTGACTTGGAGGAGCTCGACAAGACGATAACTGTGCTCGAGTTCAACCAAGCAATAGTTTCCTTGGCAAGCGGAAAGGACGCCCGAAAAGGACGTAATTTCACCCAAGTGCTCAAGTGTGGAAAGTCTAGCCTGCTACCACATCTATATGACCTTGTACTCCTCTTTAGGAGGGAAAGCAAATGCGCAACGCCAACATCATCACGCTATACAAAAATAAAGGTGACCGCGGGAACTGCAGCAACTATTGCGGCATATCTGTGCTGGTCATTACAGAGAAGGTCTTTGCAATGGCCATCTTGAGGTGCCTCCAGCAACTCGCAGACCGAGTGCTTCCGGAGATGCAGTGTCGTAAGTAGTAAGGGGTGGGTAACTGGGTCAAGGGGTGGCACTCTGGGTCAGGGGGTGGCACTCTGGACCCAAACGGGATTTTAACATTGGGGGTGGCACTCTGGACCCAAACGGGAGTTTAACATTGGAGTGGCACTCTGGACCCAAACGGGAGTTTAACATAGCGGGTGGCACTACAGACCCAAACGGGAAAAGGAACGGGAAAAAAAATAGAGAGAGAGAGAAGTATGGCAATCATTGGAAAATTAATCTTTTCTTGAAAAATGGGTGGCCCTGAAAAGGGCCGTTGGAGGAGGATTACTTTTTCCTCCAACATTGAGTCAGAAAGCCTAGGAAGGTAGTGATCTTTTTCTTTGGGAGTGGTGGTGGTGAATTGGGTAGCCAGTCGGGATGTTCCATTCGTCTGAACTTATCCTGGATTTTCATCCAGTTTAAATTCAGGCGTTGGAATTCCTTTTCTTTCCTGGCCTGCTCCTTCTTTGATCTTTCTAGAGCCCACAAGATCTTAATGTGGGCTACTTCTTGCTCCAAAACTTTTCTTAATAATAATTTTGTCGTGTGAAGATTTATTTCTTCACGCCTGACGCTACTGGTGGGTGGATAGATCCAACAATCTTCCTGAACTTTGTTTAGGAAGTATTCCACCCCATCCAGTAAGTCGAGGGCTAATTTGATAAAGCCCACACGACAAGGAGCCGAAGAAGTCTTTAATGATTCCTCCACCAAGACATCCTTCACCAGCCTCCTCGCTGAAGTGAGAGCCGCTAGTTGGCTGGTGACGTATGGCTTGGTGGCAGGGTATCTCCACCAACACTCCAACCATTCCACCAAAGACTCCACACCCACCATCACATCCCAGGCTTCCTGCAATATTTCAATGCTATTCATTCTTCAGTTGAAGTGTGAATGGCGCGACTGCGGAAGGCACCTCTTTATATGCTAGAAGCGCGGACGTGAAGGAAAACATCCCTTTTTTCCAAAACATAAATTTTTTATCAAACATGCAAACAAAACACACACACACCACACCATCCTTTTTTTCTTTTTTTTAATCAAACACACTCTATACAAACATTTTTTAAGAAAAGGAATTTTGTTTTTGGAGTGGGGAAAAAAAACACTCTATACAAACACACAAACATACAAACACCTATGGCAATTATGAAAATTAATCTTTTCTTGATAAATGGGTGGCCCTGAAAAGGGCCGTTTGTTTTTGTTTGAGTTCATCTAGAGGTGCGGGCACCTCCCTGGCTTTGCCCGACAAGCGGGACAGCTCCCCCTCCATGTAGCTGCACTCATGCAGCGCTTCGTTATCTTTAAAACAAATGGAGGATGGGTCACTTCAGACTCATAATTCTCCTCCTCCTTCTCCTCCTCCATCATCGAGTGGGGTCTGATAGGAATCTTGCTTTCCCTCTCCTCCTTCTCCTTCTTCTCCAGGTCATGGAGGAGGTGCCACGCCACCTCTAAATGAACTCGAATCTGTCTTATAATTTCGGTCTTGTTCATCTTGATGAATAAGTGGGGTAGCTCTATCGGGGAAGGTGTTGTTTTAATATACTAGAAGCGCGGACGTGAAGGAAAACATCCCTTACACCTAAAAAAACATTGCTCCTACTACCCCGCGTCTGACTTCATCCCTATGACGTCATTCTAGGCTTCGCGGATTTTGCACTCAATAACCCCTTACCCTAAAAACACAAACCCAGTGCGCGGACCTAAAAGAAACTACTTTTGATAAAAAAAAACATATACAAACACACCACCCTTTTTTTTGATAAAGTTTTTTTATATTTTTTGTTATCAAACACACACCACACTCTCTATACAAACATTATTTTTTTTTTGGGGGGGAAAAGGGATTTTTTGTTTTGGAGTGGGTAAAACACAAACACACAAACACACACACATATATATATATATATATATATATATATATATATATATATATATATATATATGGCAATGATATGAAAATTAATCTTTTCTTGATTAATGGGTGGCCCTGAAAAGGACCGTTGGGGTTAAGAAGTTATGTTTAACTTCTAGTAGCAGTAGCGGTAGCAGCTGCAGCAGGGCGGCCACGTTTAGCCACCGGTCTCACGGCTTTAAGACAAGCTCTCTTTCTGTTAAAAGAGAAAGCAAACTCATCGCAGTCTATCTTACAGCTGACTTCTCCATCGGGTAGTTTCATGGACTGCAAGAGTTGTTGTTGTTGTTGTTGTCTTTGCTGTTGCTGCTGCTGCTGCAGTCTTTGTCTCTCCTCCCATTCCGTTCTGTCGCTAATGATTTCTTCCCTCATGACTTCTTCCACCAGATCATGAGCCATTTGTAGGAAGATCATTGTCTTTCTCTCAGGGTTGGACTCCATCAAATGATGCTTCACCCTCTGCATGTTCACCATAGCTTCGTTCAGTTTACTAATCTTGCCTGCCATCTTCTTGAAGTGTTGTTGTTGAGATCTTGACGAGTCAACGAGAGTGACTACACTGGCCAACGCACCGCTTTATATGCTCGAAGCGCGGACGCGATGGAAAATATGGGGTTCAGATCGAGAGTGAGAAAATGGATAGAGGTGGTGACTTCAGATCGATAGAAAGAGATAGATAGAACATAATATTTTTTTTTCAAATTCAATAAACCACACAACACCATTTTTTCAAAAAATCAACATTTTTAAATGAACAAGAAGAAGCTTCTCTAACATAAAAATTTCAAAACTAACAACCAACAAGATATTAAACAGGAACTTATTTACAGGGTTGACAACGTTGGGAAGGTAAACTAAACTTCCACTTTTCAACATCTACATCATTCTGATGCACACTACGTTTCTGAGCTAAAGACAAGAGATAACCATAACGTCCACAAAACCATCGTTCTACCTTAGCATCGTTTCGAGCATAGTCTCTATCAAAACAAGTCACTAAATGTTCTAAGGAATATTCGAGACAGCGTTGATGAAGAAAATGTACACAATATTGTCCACACACAATGGAATCCGATCCTTGTAATCGGGCATTATTGAATCGAGTAGAGATGGCATTTCTTCTCATAAAGTCGATAATGTCGTCTTCCAAAGGAGGTAATCCATAAGAATCAAAAAATTCCACACCACCATTGTGATCGTTGGGAAAGTACACAGCTACCCAATGGGTTCCTGGTCGATGACTGTCGTCGGTATTGATGACATAGGCATGAACGTCTTTATGTTTGCGATGAGGCAGTTCATCTTTAGCACACACCACAGGATTCCAAGAAGAAGTGTAGGAACTGCGAGTCAACAGGTAATGAGGTTCCCTGGTATCCATTTTTTCTTCACAGGAAATGATAAGTCATCAATTCACACTCGACTTTAAATTTGAATTGTTTTGTCAAGTAATTCCACGAATTCTCACGGCGGATAGTTTCTGTACTCTGTTGAATGAGAGCTAAGATGCGATGGATCTCCAGAGGAGTGAGTGGAGGTGAAAAAGAATCCTGCAAGTCTTTATACCATTGTCTCAACACCTTTTCTTCCGAGATCTGAGACCAGGCCTCTTCCAAATATTCGTCCTGTCAGCATCAAACATTTGTCGTGTTGTTTCTGACTGGGATGATCGATTTGACATCCATGACAATGTTCTCGGGTCAAGCTGTTAATTCTTTCAGTCAATTCCTTAGCATAACAGGAGACTAAACGTTTTTCTTGTTCAGGCCATCGAGAAATAAATCCAACAAACTCGGGAACAGTTTTATTCTCTTCTTCTATTCGAGGTACTGAATGAATGACTTCGTCATCATCATCCGTGGTAGTTTGTGACTGCTGAACTTCACAAAATCCCTCATCATTATATATCTCCATAGGTTCTTCTACTACGTGTTGCATCTTTTTTTCTTCTTCTAATAGTCTAGAATCATTTCTCTCAAACTGTTGATCTCTAGAGTATTATCAAATTATGCATACAAGACGAAGTTCACCGTGTCGGGTAGAGGATCTTTAAACTGAAGTTCCTCACGAAGTGGGCCTGATTTTATAGGGTGCAAATGTCCTTCGTTGCTGCCTTGGTCAGGAGTGAAATGAAATCCCCACAAGGCATACCCTCCTGCATAGTCGTCGTACGAAATGCCGTGGCTGGTGTTGGTACCTAACTGTCCTGTGGCTTCAAACAGGCTCAGGTAAGATCGCAAGTAATTTTTCTCGGTAAACTTAGGTTCAAAAGGCCTGGTACACAACGTTTTGCCATCTCGACTGACTTCTATCTTGGAGACGTTGTAGTGTTTAAAGTCGAACGGATTCTGATTGTGGAATCCGTTGAGGGCTGCATTACTGACGATGCCAATCAGCAAACGTTTGGGGAGCTGTCCTTGGAAGACGTGATCTTCGACTTTGGATCGGAGTCCAGCGGCAATGGTAAAGGTTTTCACTTCCACTCGTCGCACAGGATACTTGGCAGTGGTTATGCTCAACGTTTGACTGATGTCGTTGGCTACTTTTGGTAAGACTTCCACACGTCGCACGTAAAGTTTGGCTTCTTGGATGATGGTTTTCCACTCGTTGTTTTCGGCCATCAAATGGAAAGCGGCACTACTGCGATTCAGTCTCAGGGGTACATCTACTCCGTTCAACAAATACTTGTCTTGCAAACACATGTCCAAATGCAAACGATCCATCAGTTCTAAACTGCGTCTGATTTTCTTTTGACGGTCGTTAAATCCCACATTGTGTAGGACTGCTGGAATTATATCTTTAGTACCATTATTGCCATCCTCAGTAGACTTCGCCGCTACTGGCAGGTCTGTGTGGTTGAACTTTTCCGAGGTGTCAGGTTTCCAGACCACCGAAGCATCCAGATGAGTGTTCTTGGCTTCTTTTCCGTAGGTCAAGAGATTTTCCAAATAAGCACGGTAAGAGTAAATATCCAAGCTGCTGCTGACCAGTTTGTTATTCAAGTACAAATCTATTCCGCTGAACAAGGAGTGCATGGAATTATTGACGGGTGCCACTCGGTCACCGTCCCCAGGAAGGGTGTTGTCATTTTTTTGTACTTGGAGTTTCAGGTACAAGTAACTGTTATTCAGATCGATGTAATCTTCGGTTTGTCCTTTGATTTCAAATTCGATAGGAGCTGAATCCGTCAAAGACGATACAGGATGAAATTCCACCCATTGGGATTCTTGCATCGTCATCATGGTGGGAGGCATGGTAAACATATCCAGTTCTGACTTGGTACATTCGCAAGAATCTCGGTGCATCATTTTCAAAGGTTTCAGTAATCAAACACTTCTAATTCTCTGACGGTTCTTCTTTTTTTCTTATTCTTTTTTGGAACACCACCGTGGGTTTTATGAACTCTGAAGGGATTTCGACGTCGTCTCTTTCTACCTTGTCCTTGCTGTGAAGTGGAGGAAGAAGTAATGCCAGGGACAGAAGCGTGAAGTTAATTTATAGGACTCTCTCGGAGACCTAAAAGATCTTTGCCAGTGTTCATCAACACATTTTTGCCTGCTCTCATAAAGGCTTCTTTGAGATTTTGTTTGTCAATGAGGACATTTTGCAAAAATTCTTTTCCTTGCGTCAAAGCGGCATCTTTTAAGGCATGGAATCCTCGAGTCAACATCGGTTTCAAAATAGAGGCTACCGTCCGAAAAGCCGATCTTAACATATCTCCTAAACCATGTCCTCGTTGTCGAGCCACTCCTCGGTACACTTGATACATTTGTTTTACAATGCGTTGGAGAACTTTTTTCGAAAATGTAGTTTCGCCGTGACTTTTCCTTGGACAATGAATGGCACACTTTGTCCCAAATCTCCTTTTATACTAATGTTGACACTGTCAAAATACGATTTACTGACTGGAAGATAATGAGGGTGTACAAATTCACGGTGAATGTGATATGTGTTTCCACCACCTTCTTCTTTAGCACCAGCGCCAGAATCCAGTTTGAAAGGAAGGACTCTCAGTAAGGGCGCAGCTGTGTGTCCCACCACGTTGTACTCCACCACATCGGAGTACACAAACATTAAATTTAGTCCAACGTTCAATTCGATAGGGGTTTTAAAACCATCTGCGACTTCTACGTTGCTTGCGACTTTTTTATTAGCATTCTTTTTATTTCCACCCAAAATAGCATACAATCCAGGAGAAAAAGTTATGGTTAAGGGTGTTTTCTCCTCCACGGGTAAGCCTTTGTCTTTCTAGTCAATGAGTTGCCCCCTCTCTTTGAAAAATTAATTGCAAGATGAAACGGCGTGACACAGCATGGTAAGCGATTCGTACAAATTTATCTGCAGAGCTTAAGGCATTGTCAAATTGGAGTGAAAACTTGTTCGAAATCGTCTACACCAAATGTTCAGCGCTAAAATAATACCCCGTAGGAATTCTCATGGTATACTGCGACAAGACAGAAGATTTAGGATCTACTACCCTTTTTTTTACTCGTAAAATAGAGGATCATTTTTTTCCAACTCATTTTGCATTTTTGGGTTCAAGATTTCCACGATGAAAGTGTTTTGAACTTCGTTGATGTTTGTGATTTGCGTAGGATGAATGATTTCTACCAAAGCCACTTCCCAATGAGAGTCGTGATCCAGTTGGATGGCCTGAGGTAATTTGGTCGTGAAACAACATAAGACGTTGTTGGGAAACACATCCATGGAACTGTCACTGGGTAAAGTTTAAAAAAATTGGTCATTCATAGTAGGTCCAAAGTGGTTTTGGTCTCCGAGGAGTCACTCGCATTCAAAGGATATTCAAAGGGTTCCAAAAGAGAAGTGGTATTATGGTGACTAGAAGAAGAAGGTGGACTGTCGTTGGTCGTACTCCCGTGGTGTTGGCTGCTGTTGTCCGTCGTCGTCGTAAATTTCAAAGAGGGACTGGGTAAAAGATAACCGATGCAACTGCTGAGTAAAATGGTCCACAATTGTTTGTCCCTTTGTTGCAAACTCATATTGGCAATGGCTGCTCCGATGACACAATACACCACAAAAATTTGGCAGAAAAAGAGGATTTGATTTTTAGGCACACGTTCTCCGCACCACACCCAGAGCTTTTGTTTTTGTAATTCTTGAAGAGAAGAACTCTGCGAAGGAGTCGAAGTCGTGGTTGTGTTGAATGACATGTTAGGTTACTTCTTTTTCTTTTTATAGTCGACGACTTGAGAAGCAGCAATCCAAGAATCAAAACAAGGAGGATATCCTTTCCAACGAACTTTGACTTCTTCTACTCGACGTTTGCCTACTTTGCGTGTTCTTTGTTCGAGAATGCTTTCAATGTCGTACAAGGCGTCTTCTTTTTTGGTCACTCGTTGTAACTCAGGCAAGTAAAATGTTCCTTTGAGCACTTCACCGTGCATGTCTTCCGATTTATAGACGGGAGGTGTAGTGACACGAAACAATTCGGTGGTCCAGTTGGGTAAATAACCTTTATCAAAAGTGCGTTTGGTTTTTCCGATGCGAACCCAATCTCCCGTCTTCAATGCCAGCAAGGTTTTCTTCTGAGGTGGTCTCCTCTGGGGTGTACCAAACAATCGATCAAACTCGATCACTTCGTTTTCAGGGCTGACCTCTTCGGGGGCACATCCGATGCTTCGATGGTACGATTGATTGTACGCTTTGACCAAACGGGGTAACACGTCGATGTACTTGAGAGTGTGTTGATGTGTAAAATATTTCCACATTCGTTCTTTCAAAGTTCTTTGAAAACGTTCCACGATACTGGCTTTGGTTTCATTATTTTCGGTGGTAAAAAAATGAATCTGTCTTTGTTTCAATTCTTTTTGAAAAGCTTGGTTTAGAAATTCGGTGCCTTTGTCAGTTTGCCATCGTAAAGGGTGACGACCACTTTGTTTCAAGACCAATTTTAAGGCACGTACCAATTCGGTACTGCTTTTAGATGTCAAAGGCACGACCCAAGCAAATTTGGAAAACACGTCAATGACACAAAACAAATATTTGTGACCACGATTGTAGGTTGCCAAATGAGAGACGTCGGTTAAATCGGCTTGCCATTGATGATCGATGCCTTCCACTTGGGTTGGACTTCTAGAAAATTTGCGTCGAATGGGTTTGTGTAACGTGTACGTCGATTGTTCTTGTAACCATCGTCGTACTTCTGGCAAACGTACACCTTTCAATTTACTTTTGGCAGCTCGATATAATTTTTGAACTCCTCCGTAACCAGCAGCATGGCCAGGATTGTAATAAATGGTGGATAAAAGTTTCTCCATGGTTTGATTCCTCAATAAGACAACCAAGTACCAATGCTCTTTTCTTCGTGGGGTATCTTTTTGGATTGCAATGCTTTACGTGTCCGACGAGCCACTGGTGTAAAGGAGGATGTTGTTTGAACAGGGGTCATCGGTTCTGTTTTGACTTCTGTCTTCACTTCTTCCTTTTCACTTTTGATGGCAATGGGGTAGACATCATCTTTTTTATCCAACCCGGTGTGGCTAACTTTCGTATTTTTTAAAGAGGTGGAGTTTGTAACTCTTCTTCTTCTTCTTTTACGGTCATCCCTGTGGCGGTGTCTGTTTTAATGGTGGTGGTGGTAACATTAGGTTCGCTTTTCATCAGGGTTTTGAAATCTCTCAGGGTGGGTGGAGCTGTTTCGTCTACTGCTTTTTGGTGAAAGAGTTGCAGACGTTGTAAAAGTTAACCGTACCGTTGAGATTTTTCTGTTTCTGACAAATCACTTCGTTCCATCAGGGTTTGTAATTCTTGTTGTAACTGAGACATCTCGTTGAGATTAGGATTGGGTGGTAAATGAGGTATCCGTTGTTCGTTCCAATGATGAAATTCCATCCATCGTTTGTAAGGTACTAAAGTCAGTTTTCGTCCTTCCATTTCATCCAAAGGTACAAAAATGTGTGGTCTTTCCAGAGAAGGGTGTCCTTTTATCTTCTTTTTTTTTTTTGTTATCGCATGACACCTCCTAAAAGTGGTCCAGCAATCGTTCCTAACAAAGGACCCTCTATTTTTAACAACGGTCCTAACATCATAGGTAGAAATCCTCCTCGTTGCACCAACATTTTTTTCTTTTGTTGGAGAGGTATTTTCTTGTTCACCATTTGACGAAGAACGTTCCGATGTTTACCTAATTTTTGTTTCTGTATCTTGGACAAAGGTACCGTTCCTTTCAAGACGTTCAAACAACATTCACACACGGAATCGGTGATTTCTTTAGGGGCTGTTTGAATGAGTTGTTTTCGCATGGGAGGATTGGATTTGGTCAGGACAGACAAGACGTCCCAATGTTTCGCCAGACGAGGTGGAAGTCCTTTTTTGCTTTTCTTCTTTTGTTGGTGGTGGTGGTGGTGTGCACGTTTGGGGATCATCTTAGAGGCGAGGAGTAAGTCTGAAGTCTTTGGCAGGTCACCCTTCTATTTTATACTGGAACACGTCTCCACTGATTGTCTGCACGACGTACCATCTTCATGACAGGCCTCACTCGACGTTGAGGTGTTTTCAATGGACTAAATCGTCTCAATTCTTCTTTGGATAAATCCACTAAACTTTGTAACACGCCGGTTCTTTCTTGGACTTTGGTTTTAGGGGACGGTACTTTGTTTGCGGCCGCTGCCATGGCCAAATCAGCCGAAGTCGAGGGTCCCGAAGTGGTGACTTTCGAAATAGGTTTCCATTTTTGCATCAAATTAGGAAACACTTGTCTTAAGTCTGGTTTGGCAGGCATCATCCTGAAAGGTGGTGAAGAAGACGAAGAAGTGGACGCAGAAGGAGAAGGAGACCTCGACACTGGGGTCTGTTGTGGTGATGTCTTGCGGGTGTACGTTTGCGTCCTGGCAGCAGTACCTCTCTTACGGCTTCTTTCAGTGGTGGGTGTTTTTTTTCTTCTTGGCAGAACTTTTCTTTTTCTTGGGGGCTTTCTTCTTTTTAGGGCTTTTCTTTTTTTGTGGCTTTCTTCTTGTTAGGGCTTTTCTTTTTTTTTTTTTTTGGTGTTTTGGGTTTTTTGGCTTGAGCATTAGGATCCCATTTCAAAAGGGAACGAATCATAACCCCTCCTAAAGAACCGCTCCCTCCAGGGGTTAAAATGATTTGTTTTTTAGTCCGTGGATCGATTCTAGGATCGGCTAGTTGTGACAACGCCCCTTTATGTTTTTGAAAAAAACGTTGAGTTTGATGAGGGATGTGAATGATGCCTTGCAGCAATTGACGTGCCGTCAAAGTAAACCATCGTAACACTTCTTTAAGACTAGCTTCTAATAAATGAGCACGGACTTGTGCAATTTTTTCGCGACTGATGCCATACAAGGCACGAATCAATTTAGCCGGAGGATGAGATTGAAAGGTAGTCATCTCGAAGACTGTGAGACAGAAATGACGTAGTGGATGTTTTAATAGTTTTTTTTTCTTCAGAGTGTGGCTGAAGGGGACGTGTAAATGACAGGGCCTCCTTCTTGACACCAATGGTGAGACAATTGGGTACGAAATCTCAAATACTCGGGAGTGGTCGGTTTTAAGTCGATGAGTAAATACGCATGAGGTGTTTGAGTGGCATCGTCGTACGCATAATTCAACCAAGGCATACCTAACTGTTTGGCTAACACTTGCACTTGAGATTTGTCTCTGGGGCTTTTAAACAAGACCACGTAATGAGCATTGAGACTGATGGTACGATGGGCTTTACTTTTTTGAAATAAATTTTGAGTAATGTAAATGATACTGGCATTTCGATGGTGTCCTTTTCGTGTAAACCAAAGTTTAATTTCTTCTTCGTCTTCTCCTAACATGTCGTCGAAGATGACCAGATGTGTTTGACTCACGTCAGACACGATCCCATCGTCTTCGCGAGGGATACCTTCTACAAATGAAATGGCATCTCCTTGACTTTCTTTCAATAAGGTGTAAGACGGTTGCCACTCTTTGTAACACCACACGATGCGTTGAGGTGAACGATCAAACAAATGAGATTTGTGTTCGATCAAACGTTTGACAAATTCGGTTTTGCCTGAAGCACTCGGTCCAGCAATCAACATGTTAAATGGATGGTTCAGATACAAAGCGTCCCAACTTTGACGATCTAACTTTTCGTCAATCACGTTGACCACAGCAGAGGAAGTAGAAGTGGCAGACGAGGCAGAGGAAGAAGATGTAGCCATGACTGAGGTAGGAAGATTTTTGAGAAGAAGACAAAAGACCCAAGACATTTTATACGTTTCATACACGTTTATTTTTTTTTTTTGTAAAACAAAACAACACAACAAACAAAAACATATTTTGTTCTACAAGTCATGAAGGACAAAAATGCAGACCGCAAAAATGGTCAGGTACAAGATTAAGGCTACCACTAAAAGAATTAAAGTTCTGTACAAACAAGTCAATGTACAACATTCTAGTGTCCTAGGAATGGAAGGCCCAGGCACTGGCGGTGGCAATATTCTGTTCGTCTTTGTTTTGGAAGAATGAAATGTCTCTGACGGTAAGGAGGGGGTGTGTTCCTCAGGGGATTCTATTTGGACGACGAAAACGGTGTGGTCTTTCTCTGCTGTGTCAGGTTCTTCTTCCAGGATTGTTTCTAAGGTCATTTTTTTTTACTTAGGTTCCCATTTCACTTTTGGAAACTTAGTGGTGACGTGCCAGATCTTTGGCAAATTGAGCCACTTCTTGTAGCCAAACATTGAAACCCATTTTTCTCCAGTCACGTACATCTTTCCAATTGTAAAGTTGTTGGTGTAACTCACTAGCAATACACACTTCTTGAAAGGTATAAAGGGTAGATAAAGTTTGACTAATGTCTTCTTCACACGGAGGTACCCCACTTGTCTTCATCACCACTTTCAACACTTTGAGTACAATTTGTCTTTCGTGTACCGATAAAGCATTAATGGTCATGTTGTTTTTTTTTTTGATGGTTCATCAAAATAGTCCAAAACAACCACGGGTTCTCCAAAATAATCCAAGACAAACACTGTTCCGCAAAAATACTCCACAACGAATGTCCTGGAAAACGAAATTCAAGAAAGACAATCACTAAGACACACACCACATAGCGTCCAAAATTTAATGGAAACAGTTCTTGTATCAAGTCTTTATAATCCTCTAAGGTCTGAACACGATCGTTGACTTCCTTCCACGGAATACGTTTCACAAGTGAAGACCACAGTCCTGACATGGTGAGACTTTACAGGGTGAGATTCCTAAGGTGGGTATCTTTGGTGGTGGGTTTTTATATCCAGGTTCCCAAGGTTGGTATCTTTTGTGATAGTCTTCTCCAAGGTGCCAGCGATATAATCTTCCCAGAATCAGTCTGCTCATATTTTGGAAGTAGCAATGGTGTAAAAATCGAGAAATGACTTTGAGTTTGCGTTTCACTTGGATCTGGACAAACTCTTTATAAATCCGTTCTCGCAGCTCCAAAGGCAAACCACGAATGTGTTCTGGTAAAGTTTCCGACTTGGAAAGAAGTAACTCTCTTTTGTTTTCTTCGCGATAGCTGTGATAGTTTTTCTTCAGAATCAGACTTCTGATACGGTGGAAGTCGCGGTAGTGTGCAAATCGAGGAATGAATTTGAGTTTGCGTTTCACTTGGATCTGGACAAACTCTCCGTAAATACGTTCTCGCAACTTCAAAGGCAAGTCACGAATGCGATCTTCTAAACTAGTCTTCTTGGTGACAAAATACTCACACTTTAGCCCAAGGGAATCGGTGGGTAAAGGATATCTAAGATGATCAGTGAGGATCGTACTACACGTCAGTCGACGTAAAGACGTTTCGTCTTGAGGTGACACTTCTAGTAAAAGCTTTTGGTATTCTTGTCTGTTGGTTGTTTCCTTCACTTCGTTCCATTGAATTCTATGGATCAAAGACACATGGTAGGTGGTGCCCTCCAAACTCTTAAAGTGGTCTTCTAGTCCTTCATGAATGTCTGACCATTTGAATATCTTGACACTAATCAGTATTTTTATAACATTCAGATACCAATGGTTAAAACATGTATGTCGTAAAGGATGTAACAGTCCTTTACGTTTCACATGTATCTGAATCCATTCTCTGTAAATGTGTTCTCTCAGCTCCAAAGGTAAACCACGAATGTACCATTGTAAATTATCATCCGACATGTTGTTACTTCTTCTTGTCATCAGGCTCATCGTACCCGTACTCTTCTTAGGCTACTAAAGGTAAGAACTGACGGTGCGGAGACCATCTGGTATGTTCAATGTAAGCTGAGTCAATAGGCTCCCATTGGTGAAGTGTCACACCGCAACTGAAACACTGAACTTCATCTCCCTTCCCAAGTAGATAAATCCAGATCTGGCTAAAGCTTTGGCAGTAGTTGCTTGTAGTAGATATTTAGGCCACTTGTCTTAAAACGTCTGGAGTCGCTTTTCAAACTTGAAATAACCAGGCAAAGCCGCAGGTATCGTCAATTCTTTACTCCTGTGGGTATGACATTCACAGGTAGGTTTAATAAAGAGTAAAGGTCGTCCTGCATCGTTAGAGGGACGGTGACGCACACGCACAGCATCGCTGATGTCAAAGCGTACGGAATCCGTCTCATCGTGTGAATCGCTGATGCCCAAGCTTACGGAATCCGTCTCCTCGCATGGCACTGCATCGCACTCTAAGTCGTGATGGCACTTGGAGTTCACACCACTAGATTTCTCCCTCGGTGGGTGGGTGGCATGAGTATTCTTATTCATCTTTGGTGGGAGGATGACAAAATTACTCATCTTTTTTTCTTCTTGCTCGGTCAAAGTTGAAAGTCAGAATGAATGGTTAGACTTGGAAGGGGTTCCATTTTTATACCTGTCGACTGTACCATCCGCAAAGTACTGTAATGTAATCGGTGAAAACGCCAAAGAAAGGTAACCACAATTTGGACCCCATGTGACATGTTCCAGGATAGCTGAATTTTTAGGGTCCATGCGAATGGTTACACCACAACTGAAACATTTCACTTTGCTTCCCTCTCCAAAGTAGACAAATCCTGCTCTGGCTAAAGAGTTGGAAGTAGGTAATCCATTCCATTTAGGACATTTTTTAAACGTGTTCAAGCGACTGGCACAATCACAATAGTCAGGCAAGACCACGGGAAATTTGTATTCTTTCAACTTGAGGTCTGTAGTGGGTTCATCACACGGTGTTGTTGAAGTCATCGTCAATCTTGGTATTGTCTTTCTGTTCAAATGGTCCCTTTTTTATACTGCAGATTGGCGTGTCCGTAAGGCAAAGTGGTGTGGTCTGGAAGTCTCACTCGTTTTTGGTACACGATTCGGTACACTTTTTGTAAAGGGCGACTGACGATTAGGTGATTAGGTAACCGTACGATCTTGTGAGGTTCTAACGTTTGCACTCGAAAGTCTTCCACTTGTCCAGACAGCAAAGCATTTTTCAAAACCTCAAAATTGACTACTCGGCTGGTTCGATAGTTTAGGGTTAATCCTTTGACTTTACATTGGGTGTGAAGTTGTCCTTGCGGGTCTCGGTATCGGTAGCCGTAATTTTTAGGGCCACCGCTGGCAAAACTCAGAATGGTGTCTTGAGGGTGCTCGTCTGTCCAGGCTCCTAAACGATCTCCTTGGATGGTAGGGTGTGGGCAACAGGGGCGATGGATGTACATACAACTGTCAGTGTCAAAGTACAGGACACGATCTCCCAAGACTTCTAAAGCTTCGTCGTACAATTTCAAACGAGCATGAGCGGTCACGTAGACGGCAATGACTACGTTGCTAAACTTGTCAGGTTTTACAAACTTGGGTTCTTCTTCGAAATTGACTAAGATCAAATCATCACGGACGATTTCGACGTGTTTGACTAGTACACTTTTGTTGTTCACCAGTTGAAAGTACTTATAAGGATCTGTCAAGTATTGCGTCTTGGTTACGATGGGTCGTTGTGCCATTTTTCCCCACAAGCAATTGAGCATGACTTTGGCAAACGATCTTTTTCCTTCGTTCTTTTCCACGTCTTCCAAAGTGATGCCTTCGACGTCACGGTACTCTTCTTTGAATCGAACTTGGTCTTCGGGAGTCTGACACCACGAGGGATAGCCGCTGGCTTCTTGTTTCAGTTTTAAAAATTGGTTGACGTACCCCGAGAAAATGCCTGGATGATTCGTGGCGTCGTCCTTTTGGTATTGTGCGGTAGTTGGAAAGTGCCAGATTTCGGACTGGTGAGCACGGTGCCAAGCGTGAAAGGCTTCTCACTGTTCGGGGCGCATTCCGTCGGAGTCGTAATAATGGAGGTCAGGCAAATGAGGTAGGACGGCATGTTGATTAGCTTCCGTGTTGAAGAAGTGAGGAAAATAGCCTTTAGCCATTTCTGTCATGCCAAATGTTTTTGGCATTCGACTCAAAGGCATGGCCAAATAACTCATGGAATCTTTAAATTTGACTTGACCCACTTTCATGTAGATGAGCTTGTTTCCGTTCATGGTGACTTCAGGGCGTTCGGTACCTTGTTGCGAATAATATCTTAACAAAAACTGTCTATCGTATCCCGAGAAATTGTGAGCTATGACTGTCGCATAGCGATGACAGTCTCCGTAACGTTGAATGTCCACTTCGCTCCAAGTGTCGTCGGTGGGGTCTAAAATCCATTAATCAAACTCGGACAAAGTGTTGGCCCCGAGAAAGATTTTTTCACGTCCTCCTGGAATCCGACTACAATGAGGACAGTGAAAGCGGATCGTTTCTTGAATGCACTTCTCACAAGCCCGATGAGCCACGCAGAAATTGGGAATGTGAATGCCTGTTTCTTGCATGCATTCAAAATCAAAAAAGATGAAATCCACTTGGTTCTTGTTCTTCTGTAATTCTTTCTTCTCTGTCTTATCGTACTTTTGAATAAAACAAAGTTCACCATCTGCTTGCAAATAGGACATCTTTTTTTCCCAGTACAAGTGTGGCTCTTGGGGTCGTTGGTGCGAATCAGTTTTCCACACGTGGAGCACAATTTCAATAAGTCGCAAGCACATTTTTGTTGGTGCTCTTGTGTCTTGCGATGCTGTTGGTAACAAGAGGGACTGACAAAAGTGCGTCGACACGTCTCACAATGGACGTGGTGTTGTTCAGGAAGGCATGGTTTGTCCGCTAAACAGCCCCGACATCTCTGACCGCAATGAAGGTGTCGCTCCCGATTGTAAAATCCTTTGTCGCATTTCTCGTAGTAGTAAGAGTGTCCCAGAAATCCTGTGATAGTGGTGATGGCATCAAAATGTTCTTGGTGGTAATACACGTGAATGTATTTTCCTTCGGGGAAATTTGGGCCTCGAAACAGCATATCTCCGCGCACTTCTTGAGGGAGTACCTTCAAAGTGTAGTGAGGAGCCAAGACGTCTTGAAGTTGTTGCATTTGAGAAATACCACACACGGTCTCTTTAGGGATGCCTGCTTGTTGCAACAGGGGTTCTGCTTCTTTTCGTTGTTTGGTTTTCTTCGATCGTCGATTGCTCTTCCAGGCTCTTTTCCATTCTTTGCTCTCGTTCTTGTTGGCAAACGTGCGCCCCACTACGATGGCTTGAGCCAAGCACATCTGGTCTTGGGTATTGTCAATTTGGACGACACTGAATTTGGTACTGCAAAGATCGTCCACCAGTAACGCTTTCCTACTTCGTCCACTTCCTCGAGAAGGAGCAACGTGAGTTATGTAAAGTGTGGCCTTTCCATCGGTGATGGTAAACTTGTCGTTAGATTGTTGAACCTGTTCGATTTTGGACATGACTTTGTCTAGTGTTAATTCTGCCGGGGTGCTGAACTCGATCCAAACAGGGGACTTCAAATTGTCGTGATGAATAGACAGTCTCAATCGATCGTCCTCTTTGGCTCCGCATTGTCGTTTCAAGTTCTGTAACACAGAACCCCACAAATCGCTAATGAACCCCGCCGCTTTCTCGGGAGGTACTTCGGACTTGAAGTCTTTGAAGTGAACCGTGTGAGTGTAGGCTGTGGTTTTAAATTTCGAGAGGTTATTTTTTGCGTCTCTCGAATCCGATAGTAATTTTCAGGAGCCATGGTAGTAGCTCTTTTTTGGTTAGGGGTTCTGGTGGTGGTTTTTGTTTTGGGTGGGTTAGAAGGTGGTACGGTTTCAGGTTCACTCATCTCTTCTTCGAAATCGCTAGCATGGACTTGAGCTAGCAGTTCAGCCAGCGGTGTTTCAGGCGGCACGGAATGTCTTCGTCGTCGTGGCCTCTTTGTTTCTTCTTCTGTTTTCGCATAGATTTGGCGTGATATTTTCATCTTGATGATTGATTTGATACTGATTCAGTTTCACACAGGAACCTATATATAGAGAGAGGAGACTATATATAGAGAGACCTTCTTACCTTCAGAATCAGTCTTTGTTATTGAACTTTCAAACTGTAAAGATGGAAGAGTCAAGAAGACCGATTGCTTTTTTGGTGAGAGATTTGCAGACAGTCCTTCGAAAGTATACTACCAGTAAGAGTAAAGACTACTCCTCCTCCTCTACCTCTCGAGATAAAAGTCAAGATACTTGTTATATCTGCCAAGAGAAAGGACATTGGGCTCCAGAATGTCCACAACGTCAACAAACCCAAAACAGAGATAAAGGGAAAGATACTTGTTATTATTGTAAAGGAAAAGGACATTGGTCTAAGGAGTGCCCTCAGAAAGAACAAGAAAAAGAAAATCTACCAGAGAGGGAGGAAGCCGAAGGATCTTCAAACCTAGAAGAAGAAGAAGAAGAAGAAGAAGAAGAAGAACATATCGTCAAGAAAAGCAAGAAAGTTAGATGGATGGAAGACAATGAGAATGAAGAAGAAGAACCCTTGATTCCTGTGAAGAAATTCAAGAAGAACAAGAACAAGAGAGAGGGACAGTGAACAATGAACTTTTTTTAGAGTGTGGTGTTATGTTCATGGTGAATTATTTTGTAAAAAAAAATGAGAATACACCAGAAAGGAAAAAAAAGTAAGTGTTTTTGTGTTATTTTTTTATTTTAGAGTAGGATGCACGCACGCACGCACTCACTCTTACACAAAAAAATAAGGAATGGGGATTTTTAAAGTTTTACTTGATTTTTTGGCAATTTGATTTCTTTTCTAGAGATCTGGCTGGCCCTGAAAAGGACCGTTTGGGGTGTTTGTTTTTTTGTTTTGTTAAAAAAACTTATGGAGTTGACATGATCAACTACAACTGTCGTAATCCTTCTCCACGACCCAGTCCAATTCCTCCTGCTGCTGCTGCTTTGTTGGTAGTAGTTGTAGTAGTGAATGGTGATGGTAGTGGTGGTGGTGGTAGCATCTCACTAGTAGTGATGGGCTTCGCATGTTTGACCCGTGATGGTCTCTTTCGCTTAGGCTGAGTTAAAGAATACTCATACAGGCTTGTCAAACGTTTTAACTCAGATAAAATGTCTTCTAGTAGACTCACCGTTTTATCTTCCTGACTCTCTTCTTGCCGTGCTTCACTCTTCTCCTCTCCTAACTGTATTAGGTCTTCTTCTTCTTGTTTTCTCCTTTCCTCTTCTTGTTGAAGAAACACTTCTTCCGCTTCTCTCTGCCGCTGTAAAAATATTTCCAGTTGTTCTTGCTGCCTCTTTTTGAAATCGTCCATGACAGGCAGCAAAGAGGCTGATATAGCAGCAACAGTCGTAGTCGTTTCAGGTTCAAATTCTTGAGACAGAAAATCTAAATTAAACTCTTCCGGCTGGAAGTTTAACAAAGCAGCATTAGCCGTTGCAGGCTCACCCCAATACATACTAGTCTTGGTAGTCTCCATTTAGGCTGTCCAAAAAGTAAACTCCCTACGAACGCTGTGATACCTTTATACCCCAAATGACGTCACACCCCTACTCTCTTCCCATTGGAAGAAAAACCGACCCGCTTGTAACGCGCGCTTGGATTGGTAGTTGATTTCGATGCATTTCAATCCGATCGTAGGGTATATATAAGACCGCTTGTCTCGTAGAGCTTCACCGGTTTTCTCCAAGACTACTCCAAAAGAACAAACCAAATGTGGACAAGTGTGGAATCAGCCAGTATCATCTCGGGAATGCTGTTTAACTCAGCATTTCCTATGTATGTGAAGGCCTCATGGGCCATCATCAAGATTACAGAGACCGCTATATGGAAACGTCGCATATATATTGAACGACAAGGCTGCCTGAAGAGGGTCTTGATGTACGGACCGGAAGTCCGTAGAAGTTTAAGGAAAAGAAGACCCTCCAGGAGATGTCAATGTTAAACAAAAAAACAACGGCCCTTTTCAGGGCCACCCATTTTTCAAGAAGAGATTAATTTTCCAATGATTGCCATACTTCTCTCTCTATTTTTTTCCCCGTTTCTTTTCCCGTTTGGGTCTGTAGTGCCACCCGCTATGTTAAACTCCCGTTTGGGTCCAGAGTGCCACCCCAATGTTAAAATTCCGTTTGGGTCCAGAGTGCCACCCCCTGACCCAGAGTGCCACCCCCTGACCCAGTTACCCACCTCTTAGTACTGTCGTATCAGACCAGGCAGATCAACAGTGGATACAATATTCTTCCTACGCCAACTGCAAGAGAAATGCAGATAGCAACATAAACCAATCTATATTGCCTTTGTCGACCTCACCAAGAGACTCTTTAAGATACACAGGAAGATCGGCTGCCACCCCCGAATCACCTCAGCCTGGTCCGCTCATTTCACGATAGCATGGGGTGAAACAGGGCTGCGTCCTAGCACCAACACTCTTTGCCATCTTCTTCTATGTACGCCTTAACAATGCCTTTGATGTGGAAATGGAGGGCGTTGGAAAATTGTACAACCTCGCCAGGCTGAAAGGCAAGACCTAAATACGGCAGATCCTGATCAGAGAACATCTATCTGTAAGCAGACGATGCAGTACTGGTTGCACAAACGGAAAGCCGGCTCCAGAACCCTGTTCATCTGAGGCTTGCTCCATGTTCTTCCTCAACATCAGCACCATGAAAACTGCAGTCGTTGTAGAAAGAGTTGCACAGCAGCCAGCAATCACTCTCGTTGACATTCTCTGGTGGTAGTAAGCAAGTTATGCTAACCTAGTATATACTGTGTCACTTGACGAGAGATTGAGACACGCATTGGAAAGGCGGCCACCGCCTTCCGTAGACTCATTAAACATGCCGGAGATGGCAATAAACTTACCATCAAGACTAAGATGATGATATATTAGGCCGGCGTCCTCAGTATCCTGCTGTATGGCAGCGAATCATGGACTACTCTTACAAGACTAGACATCCATGGGACGTAAATACTACATTTCATGTGGGTAGTCACACCTTTTTGATATATACTATAAAAATAAACTCATATACTGACTGACAAGTGAAGCTAGATAACATCGCATGCAATCTGGAAATCATTTGACAAATGCATTATTACCTACTTTTGGCAACAAATCAGATTGATTGATTATTTGGTCGGTTGGTATTTAAGAGCACATCATCACTTGAAAACCTATTTAGTGCTTATTTAATAGGATTTTCCAAAGACACACTATGACAGCTGACCCGGGCCGGTGTGGGCAGGGTTCAAACCCGCAACCCACTGATTATGAGTCTGCTCCATCAGCACTGAACCAATTCAAGGAATCAAAATCAATCTCTTTGCTATTTGTGTGTGAATCAGATAGTAAGAAAGTCTTTTTAAAAATGTAGTCTTGACATATTCTTTTTTTCAAAGGAGTTAGATTGCAAAGCGCCCAAAGTCCTAAAGATCCAATATATAAGCAGAACATACTATTCCCACCCGCCCCGACCTAACCAGTCGGTTAAGAAACTCCTAACTCGACTAAAGTGTTTTTCAACAGGGTCCAGAAGGTACATACGTCAGTTTTCAGGAAAAATCACTAGATTAAAAATTATAACTATGTGGCTTTGAAAACACGTGCGATAAATTATTTTGAGCCAATAAACGAATATCGATATCGACTAGAAGTATGATTTGTAAAGACGATATCAAACCCAAAGGTTCTTGTACAAAGATCGCATAATATAAATTGAGTGCGATTCTGTTATCAAAGCGTGTGGTTTTCTACAAGGTGGCATTCTACCCCAAAATTTACAGCGTTGTGTCAGCGGTTATATTCCAAAGGAATATAATCCACTGTGGGGAGTTTGAGGCATTGTGTGTAAACTGATAACATTTTTATTTTCCCTATGTCGCCACTTATGTCAACAATAAATATTTTATACTATAACCTATAACCAGTCAGACCCATAAAACCATGCAGAAAAGTATTCACAATGACTTGTAAAGATGGCGCCGATTTGAGCAAACATTAACCGTTGTCTGTTGCAAAAAAAAACTTCTTAACACAACATTTAAATACATTTACTTGCACAAAATATTTGGGCTCGCTCTTTGTCAAAACTGGCAGGATTTTCTTGCTCGACCCTGTTGAAATAGACTTTAGTTCCAGCACAGCTAATTTCCTGAAGGTAATGCAGATAAGTTACGAATGACGGACCGAGGGACATAACAAAAACTGAACAAAACATTTTTTCCCAACTATTAAGTGGTTCAATTTTGCAGGAAAATATACCATTTAGACTTTTACCCGTAAAAGAATACTTAAAATAGTCAAATTCCTGAACAAGGCAATATATATATATATATATATATATATATATATATATATATATATATATATATATATATATCGATGACTTTAAGCATCATAGTAAAATTGCGAAAAGAACAAAGATATAAGTATATACCTAGATTTATATTAACTAAAGCTCCATTACTGTGTTGAACACAAATCCACCTGACCACTAGAAAACCGTCAGGAGCGAATCCATGTAATCACAGAAACATATACATTATACACTATATCGACCTGTTTCAGTGACCGTTTTGTAGACCAATCTGTTTATAGCGCAGTAAAAGAAATAAGTCCTCAACTTGAAGTAAATGGTAAATAATGGTAAAGTGAAGCACGAAACGTCTTACTCTTCCAAAGGACATTGGCATATGAATAGGTAATTCCTCCTTATCACCTTTTGTTTAAATGGGTCCAGTGTTTGCAGTTATGAAAATCGCATTGTGCCCACTTTGTGAAAACCACAGAAGTGCAGTTTTTTAAGTTCTTTTGGTTTATATTCCTTGCAGACACATCACTTTTCGTAATCATCAATCCCATCTTCTGATTCACTCTCTGATGAAAAAGGGACCGCTTGTAACCCTGAAGGTCCTGGGTTAATAACTGATGATGGCTCTTTTTATGGCTTTCTTTAAACTTGTTGTCTGGTATAGTTGTCTTTCCAGTTGATCTCCTTTTTAAGCTTGAATTTGTGACCCTTTTACTACTTATTTTTTGTTTATCGCATGCACTCCTCAGCTGCTTTTTCATGTTTGATTCTGTGCGGACTTCACTTATGCTGACTGATGATATTTTTTTTTTTTTAATTTATTTTTTTTTCTTCAGATTTTTCATCGAAACTCTTCTTGCTTGCAATAACATTGATTTGGTTTGGCAAAAAAATATACTGCTCTGTTGTGCAGTGATTAACTTAAAATCCCTTTAAGTACCTCATTGTCCTGGAGATATCCCTGTGTATCTTTACTTTCAGACACTGTGTATATTGTAGCTGGTTTTAGTTGTTTGGTATCGACAGCTGAAGGATCATAATAAGATATACCTGTCCTTTTGAAGGATGCTTTAAGATTGGCAGGTGACAAAGCATTGACATAAGCTTTCGAGTACAGGAAACTAACGTTGTATCGTGTGATCTTAGAGGATGGTCTATCTCGCTTGAATTTGTGACATTCTGCGTATATTCTCTGCAATGGGCCAAAACACCCAACAACAAGGGGCTGCATACTGTGGCTCGTGCGTGATGGGGAAACAAATAAAAAATGACGTTATACTTTCTCAGCCCAGTTAATCAAAGGAACATTGCTGTAGGACTTATGGAAATTTAAAGACAAGTTACTTTTTTTGAAAGATCATAGAGCAAGGCCATGTTCAAGGTGTCCATTCAGACATTGATTTCGTATGTGAAGGAATAAATAAACCTAAATAAATTAAAGAATTTACACAATTTCTTCATCACCTACTCTACCTCTTCCCATGATAATCAATACGGAGACTTGCCATTTAAGGGACCATTTGACATTTGCAGTGGTGGCGGACAACGAGAAGGAGAGCGGGGTGGGTTGGATTTTAACTGCAACTCACAGTAAATATAAATTGTATCCTTTCCCAATCAACGTTACATCAAATAAAATAACCTATCATGGGTGTTATTATTGTATATATACCCTTCCACAAAAAATATAGCACCCATCATTTTCTAGTGCGCAAAAAGAAAACTATAGCCCTAAATTACACCATCCAAATAATTTTAAAAAGCAAATATTTGTATTGCAATATTTTGAAACACCAGAGGAGAAATCAGGATCCATATTTTTTTCTCATGAAAACGGTGACCATTCATTCTTTTACAAACTTGTTAATGTGTTGTCCAACATACTGCATACTACATTTTTTACAGGTTATCAAATGCAGAACATCAGACGATATGCAGCCAGTGTTATAACGTAGAGAAAACAATTAGGTTGTATTAGAGCTACTAAAACAGGTACTTTCTATCATATTTGTACATTGAGAGCACCGACGTCTGTTACATCTAGATGATGTGAAATCCTAATGGAAGGTGTAGGTAATTGTTTCTCACTTTACATTATTCTGTGCAACCTATAACGTAAAATGAATATGCAACGGGTGTGATCAGAAAATATGACGTCACACTTTACATCCGGATATTGACATTAATAAAAAAAGTCAGATCACAGTCTGAATAAAGGACATTGTTTCAGTTATTTGCAAATAAGTATTATCTTCATCTTGCCTGTAAAACAAACAAAATACAATGGCTAAAGGAAAAGCCCAAAAACGAAACGAGTGAGGGCAGATATAATTGAAAAGCTCGATCCGAATTGATGGGATAGATACAAATAATGTTAGCAAATAATATCAAACCAGAATGATAACTTTGGTACCTATAACCTATATTGAAATTGACAACTTTGCTTTGAAAATAAATACCGATCTAGTATAAACATAATCGTACCAAGTATATATAACGATTTAACGAAACGGTGGTCTATATCACAGGAGAAGATTTTACCTATCCTCAAAACACCATATAGATCTATGGAGGTATTGCCCATTAGTCATTAACATCCTTAAAGTAATATAATAAATGATTATTGCCAGACTAACAAATCGTTACCAAAAATAAAAACTCCAGTCCAGTTGTTTATATGAATGACTCCTTCCCTCCATTTTCCAGCTTGTATAGGCTTTACCAACCGTTTTGTGTCAGCAGCATTAAATTACCCAGGCTGTACTAACACTTTGTACAGTATCTGTGATTTGCGATCTGGTTATTTTCTCCTCATAAACATATGTTTCTCCAACTTTACATTTAATAACACTAAATTGGCATTTTTGTGTAAGGCCACCAAAATATTTTACCGGTGAGCGTTGCCGGATGTGTATTGTGTGGCGACACGCCATCTTTTCTGATAACGGCCATATAATCACGCCAATGCAAAGAAGTAATGATGCGCATGTTAGTTGAGACATTTTTGTAGAATATTTTATATCACTTTCGAGTAGTTTCACGTGAACAATGAATTTATAATTGAAAGATGGTTCAAAGGTTATTAAAAATAGAACAGCGTAATAAAGCAAATTGAAAGAGAAAGAGCACTTTTGAATCATCAAGTAAAATACAAAAAAATACGAAAATATTTTGGATTATCAAATAAATAAAATGTTCCCCGAGAGAAGAGTCAGGACCAAAGAGGAGCTTACATATCTTCATCTTCACACAACTGGGCACCTCCATCTTTGGTCAAGAAAGACTAAAATGATACGACAATACTGTACTCCGATTTAAATTGTACATCGATATAAGAGTAATTCATCACCACCGCAATCACAACGAATTTCAGACACTAGGCGCGTGATTAAATCAAACTTTATCTTCAAAGTTCAATCAATCGATTGACCGAAGACAAATTGGTTTAACTGATAAGTGTGCAATCAAGTAGTTTTAGCGTAATCTTCTCTTTGTCAACATATGATATATTATTCAAAACTGAGCGAGAAACCTATGAATGTATGTAGTTATATATGTACTGTTGGTAGGCTGACAAATTAATGTATTTTAGGGAAAAGATAATGTTACATGTAGGCTGGTAAAATGATTTGTGTAGGCAGATAGGCAGGTTGCTTGCTTGTTGGATTGTGTATTTCGTCCTAACTACATGACACGGTAAGCTAAGCTTTATTCTTTTCGGATGGAAATGGACAGGGTGGCTACGTAGGTCGATGGATAGATCAAAATTACAAAACTAGAGGTTAAGCACGTCCTGAGTATCTAATGTAGTTTATTAACAGATTTATCGGTGCATATGGCTTTATAGTCAATTTAGGGCATTCTTACGGCATTCAAGGGGTAAAGTTGAATTTTGAAATATATACACAGTGCTACAAGAAACTACAAAACAAGAAACCACCCGTATTTTAAAAGTTTTCGAAGAATAATATACTCTTATGTCCTTAATGTATTCGAGAATCATTTGATTCTCTACACTATCATATACTTTTTCAAGTTTCATTGACATCAAACAATTTTGCCTCAGCGCTAATAGTCTATTCATTTTTAATGCCACATCCATATATGTGGAGAGAGCATATACTGTTGCATATGTCGACCGTCCGCCCGTCCCGCTCTGTGACACATTTCGCTTCTGCTCAATAACTTTAAATGGCTTCATGCATTCAGATCAAATTTAGTGTGAGGTTTTACGCTGTGAATGCCAATGTCAAGCGGTTTTTTCACTGTTTTCCACAAATTCTACGGATTTAGCCACTGCTTGATTTAGAATTTTGCCGTTCAATTTTGTTTCCACTCAGTAACTCTTGAACGAATTCATGGATTTTAAACAAATGTGGTATTGGCTTTGCGTTATGAAGATGTAGGTCCAGTTAAAGTCTCACCGTTTCCCATCCAAAGTTTTATTGAGTAACGGCTCCTATTTGACTTAAATGTTTGATCTTTAATTTCATTTTGTTCAAGAAATTGTTGAATGACTTCATGGATTGTAATCAAATTTGACATGATACATTACATTTACATTATGAAGGCATTGGATAAATTCGATTCGCAATGACAGATCACAATACCTCCTATCCATATCAGTTTTATCAATTTTCTATTTTCATCTTATGCACAGAACATGGAAGCTTTTCTTCTCCCACTAATTGCATACGCAAAATAATAAGATTCATGTAACAGTAGAAACTGACAAATAAAATTACACACATACAATCGTAATAAATATGGTATGAACAACAAAACAAATGTAGCTTTACAAACTGCAAGTGCATAATCTGGAATGAAGAGATATCATATATCAGTTGTGCGACAGAGGAATAAATGTTATCCAGGTTCTTATGAAAATTTATCTTAAGAAATATGGGAAGGATACAAAGGGCCAAAAGACGTTGATCCACTTTATTCTCCATGGATCGACCACTGGCATATTTAGCTAGCTGAAACATGATCTACTGTTCCGCTGCCTGATCGGATGCAGCTGAAAGAAACTAATCCAGTCAGATTGCTGCTTGCATTTACGTAGCAAGATAGTTTGGAATAATCAGTGTTGCCACTGCTGACAAAGACATATTTTTTATGTACATTTCTCCAGTTTAAACTATTCACATACAAGTTTTTCCTTTCTCTTCCTGTTACGAGTTTTCTCATTTGTCAATTAGGATAGCTTGATTCAGACAGTAATTATTTCATCCGCAAGAAGGCACTTGTTCAAGACACTGTTTTGGCTAGCTACATATGCCAAGAGTCGATGTGGAATAAATTTAATCACAAACCCCGGTCTAGAGTCATGCAGGGCTAGCACTTCGACTAGCTTCTTTGTTTTTTTTTTATTATTATTATTTTTATTATTTGTATTGTCGTTCTTTCTTTCTGATAATAGTATTAATTTTATAATCTTATCTTATTCAGAAGGGTTGAGAGAAAGTTCTTTTACTAGCGTGCATAGGTAAGAGAGAGAGAGATGATGAGAGACGAAGTTCTTCAAAACGATATATGAACATATAGAGACATACAGACAAATATACAGACATAGAGAGACACACATACAGCTGTTATGTTAGTTGGTGATAGAGTCGAAATTCTTCAAAGTTAAAGTTATTAATAATCTGTATGTACACAGAGACAGAGATGGAGGAAAGTAAATGCACCATTCAAAATCGACAGCTTCTTAAAAAAGGTCCTTTTTTAATCAAACTTGTTGATGTCATAAAGAAGTTTTTTTAACTCAAGCCGAGTAACGCCAAGTAAGGTTAGGTATCAGACCTCATCTGAGATTTTATCAATTAGAAGTTCAATACCTCAGCTTCAGTGACTGATCTACATGTTATAATGTTTTTCACTTATCTTTGTGACTATATTATCAGAAGAATTTCCTTGTCACTTTTTGGTGCCTTAATACTCGTTTGAATGATACCAGAGGTTATTCCATATAAACCAAATGAAGTTGATTTGATATATCTCATATAAACCACATGGCCAGTAATTAAATTTGCATATTGTACAGCACTTACGTTTCTATATACTTTATTTATTTTTCCCCTCGGATCCAGATGTACTTTAATTTCCAATGAAATGTATTTTTCCCCTCTTCCAACACCAATGGTATACCCACAACATGACAAATTTATAGACCGCACAATTCACACTGCATAAAAAGACTTTCATATATATTAATTCACATTATAAATGTAAAGGAACCATGCTACGTCATATTGACCTAATGAGCAGAAGAAAGTCGATCAAGATTTATTAAATACGAGACAGTGTACTCTTCGAATCGCCAAAACCAAGATAGAAATTTCCACTTATTCAACGAATTTTCAAAAATATAGTTTTCCTTGATACCACCCGTTATTACCAAGTGAATGAAATAATTTCGGATTTAACGAAAAAAAAACCTACAAAAATGATGATTGTAAGATCATAGAGATATAACAATGAAAATTGAACAAATAACATATAATAGGAACTATATAGGTGTCTATCGATTGTGTTATTTAGACAGTCTTAGAACTCCACTCGACATCACGTAATGATTCACAAAAAGCCCACCATGAGGTTAGTTAGCAGTCTGTTTGAAAAGTAAATATAAAATAGTTCGCTGATAATAGCTAGCAAGCAGATGAAACTTGCGACATATACAACAATATATTAAAATTGTTTCGGCGCATCAAGTTAAAGTAAAATTTGGCGGTTTTGTTATAAAAATGTACTTTTAATTGTGTTTAGTTCTTGTTTTAGGAATTGCTGATATAGAGAAGATATAATACTTACAGTGGTAAATTTTGACAGGATTTTTTTTTTCTTTTTCTAGCTATCTAACATTGAGACAGCTAAATAGCTAAAAACAATGTAGACTGCTATACAAAATGTTTGCTATAATGTAATCTAGTTTGCTCTTTTTTGAATGCAAAGTTGTGTTTCTTTTCAAGTTTGTTTTTCAAATAAGGAGATAAACAGGCATACGTATTCGAGATTGTTCAGGTTATGTTCTCCCTCCAAAATGAAATATTATAACTTTTGTGACTCTTTTTCTATCCCAAAAAGTCACTGAGACTAAACGTTTTGAATTTCCTGGTATATTAGTCAACAAAGGATACTTAAGGGAATCATGTATATTTGCACTTCAAATGAAAACAACTAAAATCGACAATATATATTACACATACCTCTACGTGTATACCATTCATTGAATGTATAGAATAGATACAGACATACATTGTAGTCAGGGGACTGCGTCAAGTTTTATCATATATAAGACTAAAGGGTCGCGTAAAAGCACATTTCGCATGCATACAACTAACTTAAAGACGGTGTTTCGAAACCGGTCGGTTAAAACTATTCATGTGTGAGTCAAGGCATGTCTATTAAAACAATCAGGCACATACTTGACAAATCAGGAATCTAATCAAAGGTCTGTTCACTGCAACAGCTGGAGAGAAATTTACACAGCTCACTCAATCTTCTTTTTGTACACCAACCCTGTGCTTAAGACACCATTTACAAACAAGATACTTATAAGTAACCCACGCATAAGTCATTCCTTTTTAAAGTCTTTCTTACTTTACATTTGATTAGTTAATTTCATGTCAATGATGGCATGCACACATATTTATTCTTATTTTAAGTACATATAGCAAACTGAATATCGTAGGAACTGTCTAAGAAATATATATATATATATATATATATATATATATATATATATATTAATATAATAAACTACATGACTGAGGCAATGACGTAAATTATTGAGACTTACTCCGTTGATTAACACATACTTTTTTCTGGTTTATTTTCATCTTGCCTGCGTCGGCATATAGAGGATATAGATATAACTTATTGATTCAATAGCGATGGAGTCGGCATCAAAAATGTTAGGAGTTATTAAAAAATAAAGTTGGCATTCGTACAACATACATGGTCCTCTTCGCAGACTAGAGACAATTGTGTGGAACTCTTCTTTCAACAACGTATATCTTTGTCTATGTTGTAAGGCAATTAAGGTGCTAACTTTCTACTAAGGTTTCTTTTCATAAGGGTCCTGATTTATGCATGGGTCCATTGTCATTCTTGACAAGATTATCATTGTGCTTTACAAGCCAAGATATCATAAAAGTATGTATTCTCACTTAAAGTAGTATACAGTAGAATTTAAAATATGGCGTTTAATGCGTTTTTAACAAAGCTTTGGATCGAGCATTAAGTGTATTACTTTAACAACTACCGCATGATACACCCCCAACTACACAACCTACAACACACTACTGACAAGACTTTGGATGGCGCACTCAGTGTAATACAATAACAACGACACTAAAATATACTACCCTGAAATAACACCATCTATATCACACCATTTACAAAACGGGATTACATAAAATCCAAAATAAATTAAAACAAAACAGACGTTTGTTTTCCTCCTTATTGTTTTTCTGACTTTCTATTTGAGAAGCATGCAGAGGATTTCTTTGCTCGAGTAAAAATCGGTCGTTTTCGACCTTAATGTGATGCCTTTGGTATTGTTTCGAAATTTTGACGAAACTTTCCATAGTTATTCTTTCATATTTTCGGGTGGAAATTTTACACATGTGTGTTAAATATTCTTGTTTCAACTTGCTCGTTCCAAAATTATTATCTTGCGTTCTAAATCAAACGTCAGAGAACAAATTGATAACAAAAACCAAATCAAAATGTTGCTTCAAGCTTAGCGGGGAAACTGTAGGAAGTGAACGCCTTCTCTTAATTTTTAAGTGGTCTTGTCCTAATTTACGAATCGGATACCGAACTCTTTCTAAACGGTCGAAAAAATAGACTTCTGACGAAAATAAAGTTTAAAAGAACGGAAGACATATTCGAAACCGTGTATACCTTATCGTGTTAGAAGATTTGATGAGGTCAAAGTGTGCATTCTGCTATAATTGATTATGACACTCGCAAGAAATGAATGTTCTATCCAATACAACGTCGTTTCAAAAGGTATTGTTTACATTGCAGACACGACCTGCGTGATCTAAAGTTACAACCTAGCATGCATTACAAAAATGAAATCTATGCAATATTACAATTATAATTTTTGGAGATAAAATAAATGAATAATCATCCACATATATACAACTGCCATGGGCAACGAACAATATCAAGAGCACCATCTGCACGTATTATTCTTAGGTAACTTGTAACATTTCTTCACATTAAATGCAAAGGTCCATTCTCGTATTGCTGCAAACTAATGACGTATACTCAAACAACATATATCATACGTGACTAATGTTTAGCATTTGGAATCGTACACGATTCATATTTAGACATCTCAACACCGTGTTTTCTTGGAAAACAAACAAACAAGACATGTTGTTAGACCGGAAGCCACGCTGGTTTTGGCCTGAGAACATAACGAATGGGAGGACCCGGTGAAGAAGGCGGTATATCAAAGCCGTTAATTTCGTATTCTTGCCGGTCTTCACGTGAGCATGAGTCTGGTGAATCCGTTCTCTCCGGTTGTCCTTGTTCGGGATCTGCCGGCACTATGCTTGATTGTCCTTCCGGATAGCATAACTGTAAAAGAGTTAATTTTGGAAATGTTATTATGATATTTTTTTTCTTCTCACTGACAGTATTCTAATTCTTTTAATGACATACATTTCGTTTTACCTTTCTTGTGATTTTTTTATTATTAATATTATATATATATATATATATATATATATATATATATACAAACACACACATTACAATCCTGATTTAATGTAATAGTAGCAGCTGAAGTCTCGTAGAAGAACTTAACATGACTGAGATTTTGAGGTACAGTCAGATAATAGTGAAAGGAAACAAATAATAAGCTATTCTGCCTGTCTTTCTGTAAATAGGTCACTATCTGAAACGGTCCAAAAATATCAACTCGAAAACAAAGAACACAAAATGCTTGTGCAGCAATGCACTACACATCCTATGATCTGTCTTCTGTTGAAGATCAGATTTATTTGTACAATCAGCTAAATCATCTGCATAAAGCAAGGCAAAGATTTGAGGGATAGCATTTGTAATACATATTGATTTTTCACAATTTTCACGGAGCATTCGGACTGAATCTTTTATAAAAAGCGAGAATAATACATCACTTAAGATGCATCGAGAAAAAAGCTTTCATTTTACCTTTGTTTTTTTCCTACAGTACATCTAAAATGATTAAGAAAGAAAACCTTCCATCTCTACCTTAGTTTATTAATTTTATATAAAGATACTGCATTTGTGAGAAGTAAATAACCACAAGGAACAATATATTGGCATGTTTTGTACTGAAAGTCACGCATATAGAAATATAGTACTAATATCAGAGGTTTATTGTTACCAGGTTTTTTTTTTAATTACTTAGTTCTATGAACATTTAATCATATATCCACAATCTCTAATTATTGTTGGGGTATATTTTGCACTTATTATCTGATACTAGTTTTATAAGCCATATACACGTACATATATCTATTGTATACGCATGTTTCCTGTCAATACTCTTGTTTCCTAATCTTTCTGTTTACACATCTTTCTCTCCTCTCCTTTAATTCCTTACTAATACCATAGCTGTACAGGAATGTTAAATGAATGGGCTATCCAACAGATGAAGGAAGACCGGAGTACAAGACTTGGCATGAGAAATCTGAAAGAATCTAGAATTCTGATTAAAGAAAGTAGACCATTCATATGTTTTAGCTCACCTGGTCAAACGTCGTGTGAGAACTTGTTATGGTCATGTGTTTGTTTTGCATTGTGCTTGATGGCTATGTGTTCATATGCATTTTACATCTTATTCAAAACTGCTCAGCCAGTGTTTGATCAGACTTTGTATATCGCAGGAAATGGTTATTGGCTTCCCTAGCAACTAGGTAGAAAACTACTGATCCAATAGGAATTAAACTTTGTATGAATGTTTTTAAGAACATGTTCTATCAACGTCATACTATTGGTGACTTTCCCAGCAACAGTTTGGCTTCTATGACAACCAGGAGGAAAATATATGTTTGACAATTCCAAAAACCTAACAAGCCATTTGTGATCAAATGGTAATGGAATATTTCTTAGAGCATGTTTTACCGAAGGTTTTTTTTGTGTCTTCTCTAGCAACTATGTAGCTTCCAGAGCATCAACTATAAAGTGCATTCATGATGTCTTGTCCAAAACCGGCGTGCTTGTTTTGACAAAATGTTATAGGAATACTATTTCCTAGAACACATGCCAATACAATTTTATTTTTGGATGCCACATTTGCAATCATTTCCTTCAATAGAAACCTGGTGTAAAAAAGGTTACTTGTTCGTTTCCTCAAACTCTAAATGGAAAATTTGTAAGAAAACTTTGTAAGAATGTTTCATGTAACATGTTTTACCAAGGTTGTATTAAGGTTGAGCTTCCTTTGCAACCAGGTAATAAATACTAAAATTACGTGGCCAATTGGACTTATACATACTATTGGCTTGTACACTACTGAGAGCAAAGATGAGCAATCTTATACGAAAGAAGGACTAAGAGAAATAAACATAAACAAGCGAGGAAATTTTAATAAAAACATTAAAATACTACTACTACTAATAATAATACATACAATTCAGTGTTTGCATAATACATATCCTGAACTTCTCTATTCTCAATTCTACCATATACTTTCAGCCACTTGGGTAAGTCCCTTAACCTAAGTGTTACCCCTGGGCCAAACGTCTATTTGGATCTGCATTTGTCTTTACATGCCAAGTAAGTGTGCATGTAGCTATAGTGTAAGGATCTCAGTAGTTTCTGACCCGAAAGCTAAGTCCCCGAGGGTAAGGATGAACCTGGGGTCAATGTCAGTTGCATGTATATTTGTGCATGTTCATACTCAGTAAGTATATATATGGTTATAGAGTGGCGGTTTCAATAGTTTATATATTTTGAACTAGGGTTTAAGTTCATGGAGACTCTTAAAGACTCCAGGACATCAGCCAGGTGTCTCAGTTTAAATGTGTTAACACTTGGGTCATTTAGTACATATGCCAATTCTCCTACATGTGTGACATACAACCTGGGTGTTACTGGCAATTTGTGTGATTCCTATTAAGTAGTCCCATCCTAAAGGTATGACAAGTTTAAAAGCGCTGTCAGAATGTAGATCCATCGGACTATCGTTTACCCAAATTTTCATTTGACTCGTTTTAATGTGTAGCAGGAGTTCAAGGACATTACACACATAAGTCAGTGCATATGGATTGATTAATTTTATCACAATATGCCTACACTTCTTTGAAAGTAAGAGGGTGATGATACTACTACTACTACTACTACTAATAATAATAATAATAATAATAATAATAATAATAGTTGGACGTGCCAAAAAGGAGTATTTCTAGTCACAAACACTCTTGGATATAAAACTGGTAGAAGGTGAGTAAAATCGATATTTTTGTGTCAAATTAGCTATGGATGAATAAGAAAATGCCTGACCTTTATTTATGTTAGCTATAAGTGTGATTTTCTAGCGATTTATGCGTGAAAACGCTCCAGACACTGTGTAGGCCAGATTTGGCCTAGCTCACCAAAGGGAATCCTAACGACCATCAAACTAAAAATCAAATCGAGTACATCAGACCGAATATGACAATATAACAAGCCAAATAAGGAATAAACATGATTTAGTTCAAACATTTAAAGCTATTTGCATTTGTCCTAAGTCATTATTATGCTTGACATACCACTGCTACTGAAAATAAGATTCGTTTCATTTTTGTCCTACGATCTCTCTCTTTCTCTCTCTCTCTCTCTCTCTCTCTTTCTGTATATACATATATATATATATATATATATATATATATATATATATATATATATAATCTTTTGGGTGATAAGCAATGCCGATGAATACCGTTTCAAACATCACTTAAAACATATGGGTCTATATTAATTTGTGTTCCTTTTTATGCGAAAATATTTCCACAGGATACCATCACCACCCCATCATCGTCATAATCTTCATCATCGTTATAATCAGTACCGTCATCATATGATTTTTTAAATACGTGTTTAATTCTCAACGGCATCATTAAGTAGTTTTCCATTTAAAACACGTACACTGAACATTTATAAAGGTCCTAGAGGGACAATCCAAACTAATGTTTCACAGACCTTAGTATTTCTAGGTGTACAAAAATAATCATTATCATATCGTACATTATCATAGAATATATGATCACCAGGTTTATCATATACTTTCTAAACAGTTCCATTACTTTAACGTTGTTGCTACGGGTCAACATCCACCAGTATTGACCGGAGTTAAGTAAAAATATTTACCGTTTCCTTATATAGTAAATTAGTGCCCACATTCGACGAACTACGTTTAGCTAAATACAAATGGCTACGGAAACGTCGAACGCTGACCGCATCATACATCTGATGGCCACAAGAAGCCAACCTTTCCTACCTGACAACAGTGCTGGAGAATCAGCAGATCTAGCTCTCATCCAAGTAAAAACCTATCATCCAAATTAAATAAAGAAAATGCGAATACATCCAAAGAATTAAATTAAAAAGAGAACAAAATAAATAAATGTGATTTTAAAAATACTGAAAATGTACTGCTAGTGATCGCTAGTTGCTTTTGCTAGTACGAAAGAGAGAGAGAGAGAGAGAGAGAGAGACCCACTTGATTAAAACGCCTGGCGTTTGTACAATAGATGATTAAAGAGACAGCTGTAAATGCCAATAGAACCAGTCCACCAATTACACCACCAGTTATCCCGTTCTCTGTAACTAGAAGACAAAAATGATTGACACTGAAGCTGACCACTATGACTGAAAGTGATATCTACTGTTGGAAAGGGTTCTTTCCCAATATCTTATGTATCTATCTATATATCCATCTATCTATCTAACTATCTATCTTTCTCTGTCTATATATATATATGACTAGACACATTTCCAATTTTGTAAAACATAAAGCTATTAACAAAATTAAAAACATATAAAATGTTTATTTAATCCCGTGCTACTCGTTGAGGTAGAGTCTGAAACTGCACGATTGAACTGTCCTGTTTTACATGTGTACAATATGGTGAGATGATTTCACGACTAAAGGTAACACAATGAAAATGACACATATATTACAGAATGTAGTCTGGTCCTCGGGTGATTGATTCACACTATTCACCAGTAGTTGTACTAATAAAAGGAAGATAAAATCCAGATAAGTGTGGGTTAGGCGATCAGACTACATGCCATAGCAATAAATAAATAACATTTGTTTGTGAGCTGGAGATAAAATATACAGTTGCTTCTGTGGCACGAATCAATATCTTCAAATGTGTTAATTGACCTCAAGAAGTAGGCCACAGCAACCCAATTTCAATGTTTGACACAGATTAGTCTCGAGATACACCTACGATGCACACATGGTGGCAAAAAGTTAAAAGGTGTTACATTTACAGCACAGACACAATCATTAAATAATCTCCAGCATCAAAAAAGGGGTCACAAAGCTCCAGCTTTGCTATGTAAAGTTATTCCATTCTGAGATGCACCATCAGTATATGTTTGGTACAAAAAGGTTAAAAGATTTTGGAAATAGAGTCAATGCATACTTGTTACAAAACTGTATTATATTCTGAAAGGTAAGTCACAGTGACCCAATTTTAGTGCACGATACGTGCCAATCTCTACATGCACGCAAAGCGTAAGATATATGTCAATAGGTTAAGCAGTACAACAGCTGCAACCTGGCCTGTATACATCCTGAAAAGTAGGTTGTGAAAACCCAGTTTTGGTATGTAACAAACATCCATCATAAGATGCACAGAGGGCAATGGGTAATACGGTATTTAAATCATATCATGGACACGCGTTTTGAAAAATTTCTTAAAATTAATTTTGGGAAAGTAAGTCACAGCAACCCAATTTTGGGTTTGCAACACGTGTCGATTTTAAGGTGCTCCCCACATTGTCAGTTTGCATCTAACGGGTGAAAAAGTGTTGCAACTTTAGCATAGACACCATTTTTGAACCATTTTAATAATGCACGCAAAGTAGGTAACAAGTACCACTTATTGGATTCAATACATGTTAATGGCAAGATTCACACGAAGTAAATTCTGGAAAGTAGGTCACAGCGACCCAAATTTGCTGCTTGACACATGTCCATTCTAGGATACACCATGAATGCAATTTTGAGGTTGAAGTACAAATTGACCACTATTTTTGGCCAGTTGCACATCAATAGAATGAAAAAAATGTCTTTTTCATGAAAGTTTTGATAGCAAATAATTAAATCATAGAGCCAAATGGAGAAAATAAATGTTAACATCCGTTCAATGTGAAATAAGGCTAAGAGTGTCATTTTGAGACACACTGTAAACTCTTCTAGGTTCAACGTACCTTTCAGACCTGCGTGCCTTTGAACCCAAAACTATGTTACTAAGTAAACAGACAGGAATTTCGTAAATTTGTTTTCTAAAATATTCTAGCAAAGCCATTTTCATAATAAAATGATCACGAGTAACTGTTACTTCTGTTAGGTTAATATATTTTTATTCACTCTCGAACTTCTAAAAATGCTGGGGATATATATAATATGCATTTTCTTTCATTCGATAAAGGTTGGTGTCATTTAAAATATCTCTTCGAAATATGTTAAAACTCTGCATGTAAGAAATACACACGCAAACCAATCCCATCCGGGGTAAATAGCCAAGTGAGAATATAACCAGAAAAGTAAGCATTGGATCTAAGCTAGGATGTTGTTAAAAACTAATTTTTATTGCAATGATGTTTGTTATAAACTTTTTTTTTCAATGACATTTTGCAATTTTCTTTCCCTCTGAATGATGATGAATTTGTGTAAGACATTAAAATTAACGCGAGAAAAGTATTCAAACACTGCACATTTTATATTCTTTCAACTTCGTGAGGAATATATAAACAATATAATTGATTGAGGTTAATTCATCATATGTATCAATGTCAGACTCCAATTTAAAATGTGCAAGTTTCAGATCACATTATATATTCAAACGAACGAACATGGAAATAACATAGTGTACAATTTGCGCATGGCACATGCTTTTCAACAATTCCTAAATCGGTGTAATATTCTATTATCAACAAAGAAAGTTCAAAATCGTGAGGAAAAACATCACCGTATATATTAGTCCCCTCGCAAACGCTACAACATTTGATTAAATCACAATCTTAAGCTAAATCAATTGCAATAGATCGGCGTCGCAAATCTACCATTAACTGAAGCGGGGATAAAATCCAAAATCCAGCACATATATGAAGCGTTTCTTCCAACGACTAAATATGCAACTTTTGGACAGAAAATATTTGAAAATATCATTATAAATAAAAATGTTCAACTCTTTTAACATAGACTTGCAGACACTAGATTTTCAATTCAAAGCATATCATGGTCCTAATATATCCACAAACGCTTGTGGTATCTACGAAAATGTGTGTCTTTAGATTATAATGAAAAATCCAAAAGCATATCAAAAACAAAATGTACCTGTGCCAGATGTCTGTGGTACGGCAGTTGGAGCCACTTTATATGAGGTAGTGCCGCTACTACTTGTCGTTGTTTCTGTTGATATCGAACTACTACTAGATGCAGTGGATGTCGCCGAAGTGCTTGTATCCTGTGGGGAACTTCGACTTGGAGACAAAGTGGTTGTTGCATTGGTAGATATCGCTAAAGAAGACGATGTGGTTGGCACCGAAGTTGTTGAGGTTTCCGATGTAGTTGACGTCGTTGGCGTTGTTTTCTCTGAAGTTGTACTTTCAGATATCGTTGTTGTTGTAATTGGAGTAATAGCACTAACCGCACTCGTTGTTGCCGCCGAAGTGCTAACAGGCTGAGTCGAGGAAGACTGAATCGAAGTGCTTGCTGGGCGGGAACTTGTCCCGATAGACGAAGTAATGACTGGCAACGAAGTAGTAGGCGTCTCGCTTGCTGATTGCGTTGCTTGTGTGGAACTACTCTGGGAAGTCGTTGTTGTTGCAGCATTTGCAGAAGCTGTGAAATAGAAGACCGATTAGCGCTGATACTTTATCCAACAACCATATCTTAGTTCTCAAAGGCTTTTTATTAGGCAAAGTAGCATTAGATTTTATTATCTCAACACAAGCCAGTTCATTATTTGATATCAATGATGACAACGTTTATGCCAACTACACCCATCTGCTGCTACACTACAAAATAAAGGTGCTCTCAATCCTCAATCCACATTTACATTGCAGTCCATTAAATCAATGTTTAAAAGCAAGGATCATCATTATTGCAGGCATAGATTCAAAGCTTAGATTATTCCGCCCAATATGTAACATGCTGATGAGAGTACGCCGAAGGAAATGTATTCAATCTACTTGTGAGACGCATGAAAGTAAACCCAGAACTACAGCGCAGGTCTTGTTATACATAATATATCTTTATTTCTTTCATACATAAAACTCAGAGGATAATTTATATATCTTTTTATTTTATCACGATTCCACCCAATATGGTGTCATATTTTTATGATAGTTTCTATCCGTCTATTCTCGTGCCATTTTGGTGAGTAACATGAAATGGTTGCCGCAGCTATCTTTGTAACATTGACTTTTCAAAAGGTCTATATTAATAATAAGAATTCATAGAACTTCCTCTTATGTGTAAACTTACAAAACATATGTAAAAATTTTCACTCAAAATTCCAATCCAACGAAACATATTCGAAGAATTTTATTAAGAAAGCTTGCAAACAAAATGGAAATGTATGTCCACACAGATAACATAAATCAATATTACCTTTTCAGCTTGATACTATTCGAGAAACTCTTTTCGGATCTTTAACCTGTCTGCCCCTGTTCTTTACCTCATGTGTAATATTTAGATGATTCATGTCGTTTCCTGTCCTGCCATCCTCTTCTGTGTTTGTTATTTATATTTGAAAAACGATAGTGTTGTAGGAGGAGTAAAGAACTAGTACCGTGCCCGTATTCGCCTTGTCATGTGGTCAACAAAAATCTCAATTCTTAACAAACACTGGATTCTAGCTTCAGAGATTTTCATGGTGTTAATATATTCATAACATGTTGTGTTATTTATGAAAATATGTGCCTTTGGAGTCCAGTAAATACTGCCAAAGCATATTTAGAAGAAAATGTACCTGTTGGAGATGTGACTACAGTAGTAATGGGAGTGTCTTGAGTCGAAGAAGTGGTGCCGCTACTATTTGTCGTTGTTTCTGTTGATTTTGAGGAAATACTAGATGCAGTGGATGTCACCGACGTGCTTGTATCCTGTGGCGTACTTGTACTTGGAGACAAAGTGGTTGTTTCACTGGTAGATGTCGTTAAAGAAGACGATGTGGTTGGCACCGAAGTTGTTGAAGTTTCCGATATAGTTGACGTCGTTGGCGTTGTTGTCTCTGAAGTTGTGCTCCTAGATATCGTTGTTGCCGCATTAGTAGTAGTAGCACCAGTTGGACTCGTTGTTGTCGCCGAAGGACTAGTAGCTTGTGTGGTGGAAGACTGAATCAACGTGCTTGTTGGACTGGTACTTGTCGCTATAGACGAAGTAGTGGTTGGCAACAAAGTAGCAGACGTCTCGTTTGTATTTGAAGTTGCTGATTGCGTTGTTTGTGTGGAACTGCTCTGGGAAGTCGTCGTTGATGCAGCACTTATAGAAGCTGTGAAATAAAAGACCGATTTGCACTGAGACTTTATACAACCACCACATCTTAGTCCTTAAAGACTTTAAATTAGGCAAAGTAGCATTAGATTTTAATATCTCAACACAAGCCAGTTCATTATTTGATATAAATAATGACCACGTTTATGCCCACTGCACCCATCTGCTGCTACACTACAAAATATCGGTGCTCTCTATCTTCAATCCACATTTTCATTGCATTTCCATTTGCTCAATGTTTAACATCAAGGAACATCATTATTTTAGGCATAGATTCAAAGCTTAGATTATTCGGCCCAATATGTAACATGCTTATGAGTGTTTGCCGTAGGAAATGTATTCAGTCTACTTCTGAGACGCATGAAAGTAAACCCAGAACTACAGCTCAGGTCTTGATATACATAATATATCTTTATTTCTTTCATACATACAACTCAGAGGATAATTTATATTTCTTTTTATTTTATCACGATTCCACCCAATATGGTGTCATATTTTTATGATAGTTTCTATCCGTCTATTCTCGTGCCATTTTGGTGATTAACATGAAATGGTTGCCGAAGTTATCTTTGCAACATTGACTTTTCAAAAGGTCTATATTCATAATAAGAATTCATAGAACTTCCTCTTATGTGTAAACTTACAAAACATATGTAACAATTTTCACTCAAAATTCCAATCCAACGAAACATATTCGACGAATTCTATTAAGAAAGCTTGCAAATAAAATGGAAATGTATGTCGACACAGGTAAACCAAATCAATGTTACCTTTTCAGCTTGATACTATTCGAGAGACTCTTTTCTGATCTTTAACCTGTCTGCCCCTTTTCATTACCTCATGTGTAATATTTAGATGATTCATGTCGTTTCCTGTCCTGCCATCCTTTTCTGTGCTTGTTATTTATATTTGCAAAACGATAGTGTTGTAGGAGGAGTAAAGAACTAGTACCGTGCCCGTATTCGCCTTGTCATGTGGTCGCAAAAATCTCAATTATTAACAAACACTGGATTCTAGCTTCAGAGATTTTCATGGTGTTAATATATTCATAACATGTTGTGGTATTTATGAAAATATGTGCCTTTGGAGTCCAGTAAATACTGCCAAAGCATATTTAGAAGAAAATGTACCTGTTGGAGATGTGACTGCAGTAGTAATGGGAGTGTCTTGAGTCGAAGAAGTGGTGCCGCTACTATTTGTCGTTGTTTCTGTTGATTTTGAGGAAATACTAGATGCAGTGGATGTCACCGACGTGCTTGTATCCTGTGGCGTACTTGTACTTGGAGACAAAGTGGTTGTTTCACTGGTAGATGTCGTTAAAGAAGACGATGTGGTTGGCACCGAAGTTGTTGAGGTTTCCGATATAGTTGACGTCGTTGGCGTTGTTGTCTCTGAAGTTGTGCTCCTAGATATCGTTGTTGCCGCATTAGTAGTAGTAGCACCAGTTGGACTCGTTGTTGTCGCCGAAGGACTAGTAGCTTGTGTGGTGGAAGACTGAATCAACGTGCTTGTTGGACTGGTACTTGTCGCTATAGACGAAGTAGTGGTTGGCAACAAAGTAGCAGACGTCTCGTTTGTATTTGAAGTTGCTGATTGCGTTGTTTGTGTGGAACTGCTCTGGGAAGTCGTCGTTGATGCAGCACTTATAGAAGCTGTGAAATAAAAGACCGATTTGCACTGAGACTTTATACAACCACCACATCTTAGTCCTTAAAGACTTTAAATTAGGCAAAGTAGCATTAGATTTTAATATCTCAACACAAGCCAGTTCATTATTTGATATAAATAATGACCACGTTTATGCCCACTGCACCCATCTGCTGCTACACTACAAAATATCGGTGCTCTCTATCTTCAATCCACATTTTCATTGCATTTCCATTTGCTCAATGTTTAACATCAAGGAACATCATTATTTTAGGCATAGATTCAAAGCTTAGATTATTCGGCCCAATATGTAACATGCTTATGAGTGTTTGCCGTAGGAAATGTATTCAGTCTACTTCTGAGACGCATGAAAGTAAACCCAGAACTACAGCTCAGGTCTTGATATACATAATATATCTTTATTTCTTTCATACATACAACTCAGAGGATAATTTATATTTCTTTTTATTTTATCACGATTCCACCCAATATGGTGTCATATTTTTATGATAGTTTCTATCCGTCTATTCTCGTGCCATTTTGGTGATTAACATGAAATGGTTGCCGAAGTTATCTTTGCAACATTGACTTTTCAAAAGGTCTATATTCATAATAAGAATTCATAGAACTTCCTCTTATGTGTAAACTTACAAAACATATGTAACAATTTTCACTCAAAATTCCAATCCAACGAAACATATTCGACGAATTTTATTAAGAAAGCTTGCAAACAAAATGGAAATGTATGTCCACACAGATAACATAAATCAATATTACCTTTTCAGCTTGATACTATTCGAGTGACTCTTTTCTGATCTTTAACCTGTCTGCCCCTGTTCTTTACCTCATGTGTAATATTTAGATGATTCATGTCGTTTCCTGTCCTGCCATCCTCTTCTGTGCTTGTTATTTATATTTGAAAAACGATAGTGTTGTAGGAGGAGTAAAGAACTAGTACCGTGCCCGTATTCGCCTTGTCATGTGGTCGCAAAAATCTCAATTCTTAACAAACACTGGATTCTAGCTTCAGAGATTTTCATGGTGTTAATATATTCATAACATGTTGTGGTATTTATGAAAATATGTGCCTTTGGAGTCCAGTAAATACTGCCAAAGCATATTTAGAAGAAAATGTACCTGTTGGAGATGTGACTGCAGTAGTAATGGGAGTGTCTTGAGTCGAAGAAGTGGTGTCGCTACTATTTGTCGTTGTTTCTGTTGATTTTGAGGAAATACTAGATCCAGTTGATGTCACCGACGTGCTTGTATCCTGTGGCGTACTTGTACTTGGAGACAAAGTGGTTGTTTCACTGGTAGATGTCGTTAAAGAAGACGATGTGGTTGGCACCGAAGTTGTTGAAGTTTCCGATATAGTTGACGTCGTTGGCGTTGTTGTCTCTGAAGTTGTGCTCTCAGATATCGTTGTTGCCGCATTAGTAGTAGTAGCACCAGATGGACTCGTTGTTGTCGCCGAAGGGCTAGTAGCTTGTGTGGTGGAAGACTGAATCGACGTGCTTGTTGGACTGGTACTTGTCGCTATAGACGAAGTAGTGGTTGACAACGAAGTAGCAGACGTCTCGTTTGTATTTGAAGTTGCTGATTGCGTTGTTTGTGTGGAACTACTCTGGGAAGTCGTCGTTGATGCAGCACTTATAGAAGCTGTGAAATAAAAGACCGATTTGCACTGAGACTTTATACAACCACCACATCTTAGTCCTTAAAGACTTTAAATTAGGCAAAGTAGCATTAGATTTTAATATCTCAACACAAGCCAGTTCATTATTTGATATAAATAATGACCACGTTTATGCCCACTGCACCCATCTGCTGCTACACTACAAAATATCGGTGCTCTCTATCTTCAATCCACATTTTCATTGCATTTCCATTTGCTCAATGTTTAACATCAAGGAACATCATTATTTTAGGCATAGATTCAAAGCTTAGATTATTCGGCCCAATATGTAACATGCTTATGAGTGTTTGTCGTAGGCAATGTATTCAGTCTACTTCTGAGACGCATGAAAGTAAACCCAGAACTACAGCTCAGGTCTTGATATACATAATATATCTTTATTTCTTTCATACATAAAACTCAGAGGATAATTTATATTTCTTTTTATTTTATCACGATTCCACCCAATATGGTGTCATATTTTTATGATAGTTTCTATCCGTCTATTCTCGTGCCATTTTGGTGATTAAAATGAAATGGTTGCCGAAGTTATCTTTGCAACATTGACTTTTCAAAAGGTCTATATTCATAATAAGAATTCATAGAACTTCCTCTTATGTGTAAACTTACAAAACATATGTAACAATTTTCACTCAAAATTCCAATCCAACGAAACATATTCGACGAATTCTATTAAGAAAGCTTGCAAATAAAATGGAAATGTATGTCGACACAGGTAAACCAAATCAATGTTACCTATTCAGCTTGATACTATTGGAGAGACTCTTTTCTGATCTTTAACCTGTCTCCCCTTTTCATTACCTCATGTGTAATATTTAGATGATTCATGTCGTTTCCTGTCCTGCCATCCTTTTCTGTGCTTGTTATTTATATTTGCAAAACGATAGTGTTGTAGGAGGAGTAAAGAACTAGTACCGTACCCGTATTCGCCTTGTCATGTGGTCGCAAAAATCTCAATTATTAACAAACACTGGATTCTAGCTTCAGAGATTTTCATGGTGTTAATATATTCATAACATGTTGTGGTATTTATGAAAATATGTGCCTTTGGAGTCCAGTAAATACTGCCAAAGCATATTTAGAAGAAAATGTACCTGTTGGAGATGTGACTGCAGTAGTAATGGGAGTGTCTTGAGTCGAAGAAGTGGTGCCGCTACTATTTGTCGTTGTCTCTGTTGATTTTGAGGAAATACTAGATGCAGTGGATGTCACCGACGTGCTTGTATCCTGTGGCGTACTTGTACTTGGAGACAAAGTGGTTGTTTCACTGGTAGATGTCGTTAAAGAAGACGATGTGGTTGGCACCGAAGTTGTTGAGGTTTCCGATATAGTTGACGTCGTTGGCGTTGTTGTCTCTGAAGTTGTGCTCCTAGATATCGTTGTTGCCGCATTAGTAGTAGTAGCACCAGTTGGACTCGTTGTTGTCGCCGAAGGACTAGTAGCTTGTGTGGTGGAAGACTGAATCAACGTGCTTGTTGGACTGGTACTTGTCGCTATAGACGAAGTAGTGGTTGGCAACAAAGTAGCAGACGTCTCGTTTGTATTTGAAGTTGCTGATTGCGTTGTTTGTGTGGAACTGCTCTGGGAAGTCGTCGTTGATGCAGCACTTATAGAAGCTGTGAAATAAAAGACCGATTTGCACTGAGACTTTATACAACCACCACATCTTAGTCCTTAAAGACTTTAAATTAGGCAAAGTAGCATTAGATTTTAATATCTCAACACAAGCCAGTTCATTATTTGATATAAATAATGACCACGTTTATGCCCACTGCACCCATCTGCTGCTACACTACAAAATATCGGTGCTCTCTATCTTCAATCCACATTTTCATTGCATTTCCATTTGCTCAATGTTTAACATCAAGGAACATCATTATTTTAGGCATAGATTCAAAGCTTAGATTATTCGGCCCAATATGTAACATGCTTATGAGTGTTTGCCGTAGGAAATGTATTCAGTCTACTTCTGAGACGCATGAAAGTAAACCCAGAACTACAGCTCAGGTCTTGATATACATAATATATCTTTATTTCTTTCATACATACAACTCAGAGGATAATTTATATTTCTTTTTATTTTATCACGATTCCACCCAATATGGTGTCATATTTTTATGATAGTTTCTATCCGTCTATTCTCGTGCCATTTTGGTGATTAACATGAAATGGTTGCCGAAGTTATCTTTGCAACATTGACTTTTCAAAAGGTCTATATTCATAATAAGAATTCATAGAACTTCCTCTTATGTGTAAACTTACAAAACATATGTAACAATTTTCACTCAAAATTCCAATCCAACGAAACATATTCGACGAATTTTATTAAGAAAGCTTGCAAACAAAATGGAAATGTATGTCCACACAGATAACATAAATCAATATTACCTTTTCAGCTTGATACTATTCGAGTGACTCTTTTCTGATCTTTAACCTGTCTGCCCCTGTTCTTTACCTCATGTGTAATATTTAGATGATTCATGTCGTTTCCTGTCCTGCCATCCTCTTCTGTGCTTGTTATTTATATTTGAAAAACGATAGTGTTGTAGGAGGAGTAAAGAACTAGTACCGTGCCCGTATTCGCCTTGTCATGTGGTCGCAAAAATCTCAATTCTTAACAAACACTGGATTCTAGCTTCAGAGATTTTCATGGTGTTAATATATTCATAACATGTTGTGGTATTTATGAAAATATGTGCCTTTGGAGTCCAGTAAATACTGCCAAAGCATATTTAGAAGAAAATGTACCTGTTGGAGATGTGACTGCAGTAGTAATGGGAGTGTCTTGAGTCGAAGAAGTGGTGTCGCTACTATTTGTCGTTGTTTCTGTTGATTTTGAGGAAATACTAGATCCAGTTGATGTCACCGACGTGCTTGTATCCTGTGGCGTACTTGTACTTGGAGACAAAGTGGTTGTTTCACTGGTAGATGTCGTTAAAGAAGACGATGTGGTTGGCACCGAAGTTGTTGAAGTTTCCGATATAGTTGACGTCGTTGGCGTTGTTGTCTCTGAAGTTGTGCTCCTAGATATCGTTGTTGCCGCATTAGTAGTAGTAGCACCAGATGGACTCGTTGTTGTCGCCGAAGGGCTAGTAGCTTGTGTGGTGGAAGACTGAATCGACGTGCTTGTTGGACTGGTACTTGTCGCTATAGACGAAGTAGTGGTTGACAACGAAGTAGCAGACGTCTCGTTTGTATTTGAAGTTGCTGATTGCGTTGTTTGTGTGGAACTACTCTGGGAAGTCGTCGTTGATGCAGCACTTATAGAAGCTGTGAAATAAAAGACCGATTTGCACTGAGACTTTATACAACCACCACATCTTAGTCCTTAAAGACTTTAAATTAGGCAAAGTAGCATTAGATTTTAATATCTCAACACAAGCCAGTTCATTATTTGATATAAATAATGACCACGTTTATGCCCACTGCACCCATCTGCTGCTACACTACAAAATATCGGTGCTCTCTATCTTCAATCCACATTTTCATTGCATTTCCATTTGCTCAATGTTTAACATCAAGGAACATCATTATTTTAGGCATAGATTCAAAGCTTAGATTATTCGGCCCAATATGTAACATGCTTATGAGTGTTTGTCGTAGGCAATGTATTCAGTCTACTTCTGAGACGCATGAAAGTAAACCCAGAACTACAGCTCAGGTCTTGATATACATAATATATCTTTATTTCTTTCATACATAAAACTCAGAGGATAATTTATATTTCTTTTTATTTTATCACGATTCCACCCAATATGGTGTCATATTTTTATGATAGTTTCTATCCGTCTATTCTCGTGCCATTTTGGTGATTAAAATGAAATGGTTGCCGAAGTTATCTTTGCAACATTGACTTTTCAAAAGGTCTATATTCATAATAAGAATTCATAGAACTTCCTCTTATGTGTAAACTTACAAAACATATGTAACAATTTTCACTCAAAATTCCAATCCAACGAAACATATTCGACGAATTCTATTAAGAAAGCTTGCAAATAAAATGGAAATGTATGTCGACACAGGTAAACCAAATCAATGTTACCTATTCAGCTTGATACTATTCGAGAGACTCTTTTCTGATCTTTAACCTGTCTCCCCTTTTCATTACCTCATGTGTAATATTTAGATGATTCATGTCGTTTCCTGTCCTGCCATCCTTTTCTGTGCTTGTTATTTATATTTGCAAAACGATAGTGTTGTAGGAGGAGTAAAGAACTAGTACCGTACCCGTATTCGCCTTGTCATGTGGTCGCAAAAATCTCAATTATTAACAAACACTGGATTCTAGCTTCAGAGATTTTCATGGTGTTAATATATTCATAACATGTTGTGGTATTTATGAAAATATGTGCCTTTGGAGTCCAGTAAATACTGCCAAAGCATATTTAGAAGAAAATGTACCTGTTGGAGATGTGACTGCAGTAGTAATGGGAGTGTCTTGAGTCGAAGAAGTGGTGCCGCTACTATTTGTCGTTGTCTCTGTTGATTTTGAGGAAATACTAGATGCAGTGGATGTCACCGACGTGCTTGTATCCTGTGGCGTACTTGTACTTGGAGACAAAGTGGTTGTTTCACTGGTAGATGTCGTTAAAGAAGACGATGTGGTTGGCACCGAAGTTGTTGAGGTTTCCGATATAGTTGACGTCGTTGGCGTTGTTGTCTCTGAAGTTGTGCTCCTAGATATCGTTGTTGCCGCATTAGTAGTAGTAGCACCAGTTGGACTCGTTGTTGTCGCCGAAGGACTAGTAGCTTGTGTGGTGGAAGACTGAATCAACGTGCTTGTTGGACTGGTACTTGTCGCTATAGACGAAGTAGTGGTTGGCAACAAAGTAGCAGACGTCTCGTTTGTATTTGAAGTTGCTGATTGCGTTGTTTGTGTGGAACTGCTCTGGGAAGTCGTCGTTGATGCAGCACTTATAGAAGCTGTGAAATAAAAGACCGATTTGCACTGAGACTTTATACAACCACCACATCTTAGTCCTTAAAGACTTTAAATTAGGCAAAGTAGCATTAGATTTTAATATCTCAACACAAGCCAGTTCATTATTTGATATAAATAATGACCACGTTTATGCCCACTGCACCCATCTGCTGCTACACTACAAAATATCGGTGCTCTCTATCTTCAATCCACATTTTCATTGCATTTCCATTTGCTCAATGTTTAACATCAAGGAACATCATTATTTTAGGCATAGATTCAAAGCTTAGATTATTCGGCCCAATATGTAACATGCTTATGAGTGTTTGCCGTAGGAAATGTATTCAGTCTACTTCTGAGACGCATGAAAGTAAACCCAGAACTACAGCTCAGGTCTTGATATACATAATATATCTTTATTTCTTTCATACATACAACTCAGAGGATAATTTATATTTCTTTTTATTTTATCACGATTCCACCCAATATGGTGTCATATTTTTATGATAGTTTCTATCCGTCTATTCTCGTGCCATTTTGGTGATTAACATGAAATGGTTGCCGAAGTTATCTTTGCAACATTGACTTTTCAAAAGGTCTATATTCATAATAAGAATTCATAGAACTTCCTCTTATGTGTAAACTTACAAAACATATGTAACAATTTTCACTCAAAATTCCAATCCAACGAAACATATTCGAAGAATTCTATTAAGAAAGCTTGCAAATAAAATGGAAATGTATGTCGACACAGGTAAACCAAATCAATGTTACCTTTTCAGCTTGATACTATTCGAGAGACTCTTTTCTGATCTTTAACCTGTCTGCCCCTTTTCATTACCTCATGTGTAATCTTTAGATGATTCATGTCGTTTCCTGTCTGCCTGCCATCCTTTTCTGTGCTTGTTATTTATATTTGCAAAACGATAGTGTTGTAGGAGGAGTAAAGAACTAGTACCGTGCCCGTATTCGCCTTGTCATGTGGTCGCAAAAATCTCAATTATTAACAAACACTGGATTCTAGCTTCAGAGATTTTCATGGTGTTAATATATTCATAACATGTTGTGTTATTTATGAAAATATGTGCCTTTGGAGTCCAGTAAATACTGCCAAAGCATATTTAGAGGAAAATGTACCTGTTGGAGATGTGACTGCAGTAGTAATGGGAGTGCCTTGAGTCGAAGAAGTGGTGCCGCTACTATTTGTCGTTGTTTCTGTTGATTTTGAGGAAATACTAGATGCAGTGGATGTCACCGACGTGCTTGTATCCTGTGGATTACTTGTACTTGGAGACAAAGTGGTTGTTTCACTGGTAGATGTCGTTAAAGAAGACGATGTGGTTGGCACCGAAGTTGTTGAAGTTTCCGATATAGTTGACGTCGTTGGCGTTGTTGTCTCTGAAGTTGTGCTCCTAGATATCGTTGTTGCCGCATTAGTAGTAGTAGCACCAGATGGACTCGTTGTTGTCGCCGAAGGGCTAGTAGCTTGTGTGGTGGAAGACTGAATCGACGTGCTTGTTGGACTGGTACTTGTCGCTATAGACGAAGTAGTGGTTGGCAACAAAGTAGCAGACGTCTCGTTTGTATTTGAAGTTGCTGATTGCGTTGTTTGTGTGGAACTACTCTGGGAAGTCGTCGTTGATGCAGCACTTATAGAAGCTGTGAAATAAAAGACCGATTTGCACTGAGACTTTATACAACCACCACATCTTAGTCCTTAAAGACTTTAAATTAGGCAAAGTAGCATTAGATTTTAATATCTCAACACAAGCCAGTTCATTATTTGATATAAATAATGACCACGTTTATGCCCACGGCACCCATCTGCTGCTACACTACAAAATATCGGTGCTCTCTATCTTCAATCCACATTTTCATTGCATTTCCATTTGCTCAATGTTTAACATCAAGGAACATCCTTATTTTAGGCATAGATTCAAAGCTTAGATTATTCGGCCCAATATGTAACATGCTTATGAGTGTTTGCCGTAGGAAATGTATTCAGTCTACTTCTGAGACGCATGAAAGTAAACCCAGAACTACAGCTCAGGTCTTGATATACATAATATATCTTTATTTCTTTCATACATACAACTCAGAGGATAATTTATATTTCTTTTTATTTTATCACGATTCCACCCAATATGGTGTCATATTTTTATGATAGTTTCTATCCGTCTATTCTCGTGCCATTTTGGTGATTAACATGAAATGGTTGCCGAAGTTATCTTTGCAACATTGACTTTTCAAAAGGTCTATATTCATAATAAGAATTCATAGAACTTCCTCTTATGTGTAAACTTACAAAACATATGTAACAATTTTCACTCAAAATTCCAATCCAACGAAACATATTCGAAGAATTCTATTAAGAAAGCTTGCAAATAAAATGGAAATGTATGTCGACACAGGTAAACCAAATCAATGTTACCTTTTCAGCTTGATACTATTCGAGAGACTCTTTTCTGATCTTTAACCTGTCTGCCCCTTTTCATTACCTCATGTGTAATATTTAGATGATTCATGTCGTTTCCTGTCCTGCCATCCTTTTCTGTGCTTGTTATTTATATTTGCAAAACGATAGTGTTGTAGGAGGAGTAAAGAACTAGTACCGTGCCCGTATTCGCCTTGTCATGTGGTCGCAAAAATCTCAATTATTAACAAACATTGGATTCTAGCTTCAGAGATTTTCATGGTGTTAATATATTGATAACATGTTGTGGTATTTATGAAAATATGTGCCTTTGGAGTCCAGTAAATACTGCCGAAGCATATTTAGAGGAAAATGTACCTGTTGGAGATGTGACTGCAGTAGTAATGGGAGTGTCTTGAGTCGAAGAAGAGGTGCCTCTACTATTTGTCGTTGTTTCTGTTGATTTTGAGGAAATACTAGATGCAGTGGATGTCACCGACGTGCTTGTATCCTGTGGATTACTTGTACTTGGAGACAAAGTGGTTGTTTCACTGGTAGATGTCGTTAAAGAAGACGATGTGGTTGGCACCGAAGTTGTTGAGGTTTCCGATATAGTTGACGTCGTTGGCGTTGTTGTCTCTGAAGTTGTGCTCCTAGATATCGTTGTTGCCGCATTAGTAGTAGTAGCACCAGTTGGACTCGTTGTTGTCGCCGAAGGGCTAGTAGCTTGTGTGGTGGAAGACTGAATCAACGTGCTTGTTGGACTGGTACTTGTCGCTATAGACGAAGTAGTGGTTGGCAACAAAGTAGCAGACGTCTCGTTTGTATTTGAAGTTGCTGATTGCGTTGTTTGTGTGGAACTGCTCTGGGAAGTCGTCGTTGATGCAGCACTTATAGAAGCTGTGAAATAAAAGACTGACTTGCACTGAGACTTTATACAACCACCACATCTTAGTCCTTAAAGACTTTAAATTAGGCAAAGTAGCATTAGATTTTAATATCTCAACACAAGCCAGTTCATTATTTGATATAAATAATGACCACGTTTATGCCCACTGCACCCATCTGCTGCTACACTACAAAATATCGGTGCTCTCTATCTTCAATCCACATTTTCATTGCATTTCCATTTGCTCAATGTTTAACATCAAGGAACATCATTATTTTAGGCATAGATTCAAAGCTTAGATTATTCGGCCCAATATGTAACATGCTTATGAGTGTTTGCCGTAGGAAATGTATTCAGTCTACTTCTGAGACGCATGAAAGTAAACCCAGAACTACAGCTCAGGTCTTGATATACATAATATATCTTTATTTCTTTCATACATACAACTCAGAGGATAATTTATATTTCTTTTTATTTTATCACGATTCCACCCAATATGGTGTCATATTTTTATGATAGTTTCTATCCGTCTATTCTCGTGCCATTTTGGTGATTAACATGAAATGGTTGCCGAAGTTATCTTTGCAACATTGACTTTTCAAAAGGTCTATATTCATAATAAGAATTCATAGAACTTCCTCTTATGTGTAAACTTACAAAACATATGTAACAATTTTCACTCAAAATTCCAATCCAACGAAACATATTCGAAGAATTCTATTAAGAAAGCTTGCAAATAAAATGGAAATGTATGTCGACACAGGTAAACCAAATCAATGTTACCTTTTCAGCTTGATACTATTCGAGAGACTCTTTTCTGATCTTTAACCTGTCTGCCCCTTTTCATTACCTCATGTGTAATATTTAGATGATTCATGTCGTTTCCTGTCCTGCCATCCTTTTCTGTGCTTGTTATTTATATTTGCAAAACGATAGTGTTGTAGGAGGAGTAAAGAACTAGTACCGTGCCCGTATTCGCCTTGTCATGTGGTCGCAAAAATCTCAATTATTAACAAACACTGGATTCTAGCTTCAGAGATTTTCATGGTGTTAATATATTCATAACATGTTGTGGTATTTATGAAAATATGTGCCTTTGGAGTCCAGTAAATACTGCCAAAGCATATTTAGAGGAAAATGTACCTGTTGGAGATGTGACTGCAGTAGTAATGGGAGTGTCTTGAGTCGAAGAAGTGGTGCCGCTACTATTTGTCGTTGTTTCTGTTGATTTTGAGGAAATACTAGATGCAGTGGATGTCACCGACGTGCTTGTATCCTGTGGCGTACTTGTACTTGGAGACAAAGTGGTTGTTTCACTGGTAGATGTCGTTAAAGAAGACGATGTGGTTGGCACCGAAGTTGTTGAAGTTTCCGATATAGTTGACGTCGTTGGCGTTGTTGTCTCTGAAGTTGTGCTCCTAGATATCGTTGTTGCCGCATTAGTAGTAGTAGCACCAGTTGGACTCGTTGTTGTCGCCGAAGGGCTAGTAGCTTGTGCGGTGGAAGACTGAATCAACGTGTTTGTTGGACTGGTACTTGTCGCTATAGACGAAGTAGTGGTTGGCAACGAAGTAGCAGACGTCTCGTTTGTATTTGAAGTTGCTGATTGCGTTGTTTGTGTGGAACTACTCTGGGAAGTTGTCGTTGATGCAGCACTTATAGAAGCTGTGAAATAAAAGACCGATTTGCACTGAGACTTTATACAACCACCACATCTTAGTCCTTAAAGACTTTAAATTAGGCAAAGTAGCATTAGATTTTAATATCTCAACACAAGCCAGTTCATTATTTGATATAAATAATGACCACGTTTATGCCCACTGCACCCATCTGCTGCTACACTACAAAATATCGGTGCTCTCTATCTTCAATCCACATTTTCATTGCATTTCCATTTGCTCAATGTTTAACATCAAGGAACATCATTATTTTAGGCATAGATTCAAAGCTTAGATTATTCGGCCCAATATGTAACATGCTTATGAGTGTTTGACGTAGGAAATGTATTCAGTCTACTTCTGAGACGCATGAAAGTAAACCCAGAACTACAGCTCAGGTCTTGATATACATAATATATCTTTATTTCTTTCATACATACAACTCAGAGGATAATTTATATTTCTTTTTATTTTATCACGATTCCACCCAATATGGTGTCATATTTTTATGATAGTTTCTATCCGTCTATTCTCGTGCCATTTTGGTGATTAACATGAAATGGTTGCCGAAGTTATCTTTGCAACATTGACTTTTCAAAAGGTCTATATTCATAATAAGAATTCATAGAACTTCCTCTTATGTGTAAACTTACAAAACATATGTAACAATTTTCACTCAAAATTCCAATCCAACGAAACATATTCGAAGAATTCTATTAAGAAAGCTTGCAAATAAAATGGAAATGTATGTCGACACAGGTAAACCAAATCAATGTTACCTTTTCAGCTTGATACTATTCGAGAGACTCTTTTCTGATCTTTAACCTGTCTGCCCCTTTTCATTACCTCATGTGTAATATTTAGATGATTCATGTCGTTTCCTGTCCTGCCATCCTTTTCTGTGCTTGTTATTTATATTTGCAAAACGATAGTGTTGTAGGAGGAGTAAAGAACTAGTACCGTGCCCGTATTCGCCTTGTCATGTGGTCGCAAAAATCTCAATTATTAACAAACACTGGATTCTAGCTTCAGAGATTTTCATGGTGTTAATATATTCATAACATGTTGTGGTATTTATGAAAATATGTGCCTTTGGAGTCCAGTAAATACTGCCAAAGCATATTTAGAAGAAAATGTACCTGTTGGAGATGTGACTGCAGTAGTAATGGGAGTGTCTTGAGTCGAAGAAGTGGTGCCGCTACTATTTGTCGTTGTTTCTGTTGATTTTGAGGAAATACTAGATGCAGTGGATGTCACCGACGTGCTTGTATCCTGTGGATTACTTGTACTTGGAGACAAAGTGGTTGTTTCACTGGTAGATGTCGTTAAAGAAGACGATGTGGTTGGCACCGAAGTTGTTGAGGTTTCCGATATAGTTGACGTCGTTGGCGTTGTTGTCTCTGAAGTTGTGCTCCTAGATATCGTTGTTGCCGCATTAGTAGTAGTAGCACCAGTTGGACTCGTTGTTGTCGCCGAAGGACTAGTAGCTTGTGTGGTGGAAGACTGAATCAACGTGCTTGTTGGACTGGTACTTGTCGCTATAGACGAAGTAGTGGTTGGCAACAAAGTAGCAGACGTCTCGTTTGTATTTGAAGTTGCTGATTGCGTTGTTTGTGTGGAACTGCTCTGGGAAGTCGTCGTTGATGCAGCACTTATAGAAGCTGTGAAATAAAAGACCGATTTGCACTGAGACTTTATACAACCACCACATCTTAGTCCTTAAAGACTTTAAATTAGGCAAAGTAGCATTAGATTTTAATATCTCAACACAAGCCAGTTCATTATTTGATATAAATAATGACCACGTTTATGCCCACTGCACCCATCTGCTGCTACACTACAAAATATCGGTGCTCTCTATCTTCAATCCACATTTTCATTGCATTTCCATTTGCTCAATGTTTAACATCAAGGAACATCATTATTTTAGGCATAGATTCAAAGCTTAGATTATTCGGCCCAATATGTAACATGCTTATGAGTGTTTGACGTAGGAAATGTATTCAGTCTACTTCTGAGACGCATGAAAGTAAACCCAGAACTACAGCTCAGGTCTTGATATACATAATATATCTTTATTTCTTTCATACATAAAACTCAGAGGATAATTTATATTTCTTTTTATTTTATCACGATTCCACCCAATATGGTGTCATATTTTTATGATAGTTTCTATCCGTCTATTCTCGTGCCATTTTGGTGATTAACATGAAATGGTTGCCGAAGTTATCTTTGCAACATTGACTTTTCAAAAGGTCTATATTCATAATAAAAATTCATAGAACTTCCTCTTATGTGTAAACTTACAAAACATATGTAACAATTTTCACTCAAAATTCCAATCCAACGAAACATATTCGAAGAATGCTATTAAGAAAGCTTGCAAATAAAATGGAAATGTATGTCGACACAGGTAAACCAAATCAATGTTACCTTTTCAGCTTGATACTATTCGAGAGACTCTTTTCTGATCTTTAACCTGTCTGCCCCCGTTCGTTACCTCATGTGTAATATTTAGATGATTCATGTCGTTTCCTGTCCTGCCATCCTTTTCTGTGCTTGTTATTTATATTTGCAAAACGATAGTGTTGTATGAGGAGTAAAGAACTAGCACCGTGCCCGTATTCGTCTTGTCAAGTGGTCGCAAAAATCTCAATTATTAACAAACACTCGGTTTCAGCTTCAGAGTTTTTCATGGTGTTAATATATTCATAACATGTTGTGGTATTTATGAAAATATGTGCCTTTGGAGTCCAGTAAACACTGCCAAAGAATATTTAGAAGAAAATGTACCTGTTGGAGATGTGACTGCATTGATAGTGGGAGTGTTTTGAGTCGAAGAGGTGGTGCCGCTACTATTTGTCGTTGTTTCTGTTGATTTTGAGGAAATACTAGATGCAGTGGATGTCACCGACGTGCTTGTATCCTGTGGATTACTTGTACTTGGAGACAAAGTGGTTGTTTCACTGGTAGATGTCGTTAAAAAAGACGATGTGGTTGGCACCGAAGTTGTTGAGGTTTCCGATATAGTTGACGTTGTTGGCGTTGTTGTCTCTGAAGTTGTGCTCTCATATATCGTTGTTGTCGCATTAGTAGTAGTAGCACCAGATAGACTCGTTGTTGTCGCCGAAGGGCTAGTAGCTTGTGTGGTGGAAGACTGAATCAACGTGCTTGTTGGACTGGTACTTGTCGAAATAGACGAAGTAGTGGTTGGCAACAAAGTAGCAGACGTCTCGTTTGTATTTGAAGTTGCTGATTGCGTTGTTTGTGTGGAACTACTCTGGGAAGTCGTCGTTGATGCAGCACTTATAGAAGCTGTGAAATAAAAGACCGATTTGCACTGAGACTTTATACAACCACCACATCTTAGTCCTTAAAGACTTTAAATTAGGCAAAGTAGCATTAGATTTTAATATCTCAACACAAGCCAGTTCATTATTTGATATAAATAATGACCACGTTTATGCCCACTGCACCCATCTGCTGCTACACTACAAAATATCGGTGCTCTCTATCTTCAATCCACATTTTCATTGCATTTCCATTTGCTCAATGTTTAACATCAAGGAACATCATTATTTTAGGCATAGATTCAAAGCTTAGATTATTCGGCCCAATATGTAACATGCTTATGAGTGTTTGACGTAGGAAATGTATTCAGTCTACTTCTGAGACGCATGAAAGTAAACCCAGAACTACAGCTCAGGTCTTGATATACATAATATATCTTTATTTCTTTCATACATACAACTCAGAGGATAATTTATATTTCTTTTTATTTTATCACGATTCCACCCAATATGGTGTCATATTTTTATGATAGTTTCTATCCGTCTATTCTCGTGCCATTTTGGTGATTAACATGAAATGGTTGCCGAAGTTATCTTTGCAACATTGACTTTTCAAAAGGTCTATATTCATAATAAGAATTCATAGAACTTCCTCTTATGTGTAAACTTACTAAACATATGCAACAATTTTCACTCAAAATTACAATCCAACGAAACATATTCGAAGAATTGTATTAAGTAAGCTTGCAAACAAAATGGAAATGTATGTCCACACAGATAACATAAATCAATGTTACCTTTTCAGCTTGATACTCTTCGACAGACTCTTTTCTGATCTTTAACCTGTCTGTCCCTGTTCGTTACCTCATGTGTAATATATAGATGATTAATGTCGTTTCCTGTCCTGCCATCCTTTACTGTGCTTGTTATTTATATTTGCAAAACGATAGTGTTGTAGGAGGAGTAAAGAACTAGTACCGTGCCCGTATTCGTCTTGTCATGTGGTCGCAAAAATCTCAATTATTAACAAACACTCGATTTCAGCTTCAGAGATTTTCATGGTGTTAATATATTCATAACATGTTGAGGTATTTATGAAAATATGTGCCTTTGGAGTCCAGTAAATACTGCCAAAGCATATTTAGATGAAAATGTACCTGTTGGAGATGTGACTGCAGTAGTAATGGGAGGGTCCTGAGTCGAAGAAGTGGTGCCGCTACTATTTGTCGTTGTTTCTGTTGATTTTGAGGAAATACTAGATGCAGTGGATGTCACCGACGTGCTTGTATCCTGTGGGGTATTTGTACTTGGAGACAAAGTGGTTGTTTCACTGGTAGATGTCGTTAAAGAAGACGATGTGGTTGGCACTGAAGTTGTTGAGGTTTCCGATATAGTTGACGTCGTTGGCGTTGTTGTCTCTGAAGTTGTGCTCTCAGATATCGTTGTTGTCGCATTAGAAATAGTAGCACCAGTTGTACTCCTTGTTTTCGCCGAAGTGCTAGTAGCTTGTGTGGTTGAAGAATGAATCGACGTGCTTGTTGGACTGGTACTTGTCGCTATAGACGAAGTAGTGGTTGGCAACGAAGTAGCAGACGTCTCGTTTGTATTTGAAGTAGCTGATTGCGTTGTTTGTGTGGAACTACTCTGGGAAGTCGTCGTTGATGCAGCACTTGTAGAAGCTGTGAAATAGAAGACCGATTTGCAATGAGACTTTATCCAACAGCCACATCTTAGTCCTTAAAGACTTTAAATTAGGCAAAGTAACATTGGATTTTATAATCTCAACAGAAGCCAGTTCAAAGTGCAGTTCATTATTTGATATAAATAATGACCACGTTTATGCCCACTACACCCATCTGCTGCTACACTACAAAATAAAGGTGCTCTCTATCTTTAATCCACATTTTCATTCCATATCCATTTGCTCAATGTTTAACATCAAGGAACATCATTATTTTAGACATATATTCAAAGATTAGATTATTCCGCCCGATATGTAACATGCTTATGAGTGTTTGCCGTAGGAAATGTATTCAGTCTACTTCTGAGACGCATTAAAGTAAACCCAGAACTACAGCTCAGGTCTTGATATACATAATATATCTTTATTTCTTTCATACATAAAACTCAGAGGATAATTTATATTTCTTTTTATTTTATCACGATTCCACCCAATATGCTGTCATATTTTTATGATAGTTTCTATCCGTCTATTCTCGTGCCTTTTTGGTGAGTAACATGAAATGGTTGCCGAAGTTATCTTTGTAACATTGACTTTTCAAAAGGTCTATATTCATAATAAGAATTCATAGAACCTCCTCTTATGTGTAACTTACAAAACATATGTAACAATTTTCACTCAAAATTCCAATCCAACGAAACATATTCGAAGTATTCTATTAAGAAAGCTTGCAAATAAAATGGAAATGTGTGTCCACACAGATAACCCAAATCAATGTTACCTTTTCAGCTTGATACTATTCGAGAGACTCTTTTCTGATCTTTAACCTGTCTGCCCCTGTTCGTTACCTCATGTGTAATATTTAGATGATTCATGTCGTTTCCTGTCCTGCCATCCTTTTCTGTGCTTGTTATTTATATTTGCAAAACGATAGTGTTGTAGGAGGAGTAAAGAACTAGTACCGTGCCCGTATTCGCCTTGTCATGTGGTCGCAAAAATCTCAATTCTTAACAAACACTGGATTCTAGCTTCAGAGATTTTCATGGTGTTAATATATTCATAACATGTTGTGGTATTTATGAAAATATGTGCCCTTGGAGTCCAGTAAATACTGCCAAAGCATATTTAGAAGAAAATGTACCTGTTGGAGATGTGACTGCAGTAGTAATGGGAATGTCTTGAGTCGAAGAAGAGGTGCCGCTACTATTCGTCGTTGTTTCTGTTGATTTTGAGGAAATACTAGATGCAGTGGATGTCACCGACGTGCTTGTATCCTGTGGCGTACTTGTACTTGGAGACAAAGTGATTGTTTCACTGGTAGATGTCGTTAAAGAAGACGATGTGGTTGGCACCGAAGTTGTTGAGGTTTCCGAAATAGTTGACGTCGTTGGCGTTGTTGTCTCTGAAGTTGTGCTCTCAGATATCGTTGTTGTCGCATTAGTAGTAGTAGCACCAGTTGTACTCGTTATTGTCGTCGAAGTGCTAGTAGCTTGTGTGGTGGAAGACTGAATCAACGTTCTTGTTGGACTGGTACTTGTCGCTATAGACGAAGTAGTGGTTGGCAACGAAGTAGCAGACGTCTCGCTTGTATTTGAAGTTGCTGATTGCGTTGTTTGTGTGGAACTACTCTGGGAAGTCGTCGTTGATGCAGCACTTGTAGAAGCTGTGAAATAGAACACCGATTTGCCCAGAGATTTTATCCAACCACCACATCTTAATCCTTTAAGACTTTTCATTAGGCAAAGTAGCATTCAATTGTATTATCTCAACCAAGCCAGTTCATTATTTGATACAAATGAGGACAACGCTTATGCCCACGGCACCCATCTGCTGCTACACTACAAAATAAAGGTGCTCGCAATCTTCAATCCACATTTTCATTGCTTTCCATTTGCTCAATGCTTAACATCAAGGAACATCATTATTTCAGACATAGATTCCAAGCCTAGATTATTCCGCCCAATATGTAACATTCTTATGAGTATTTGCCGTAAGAAATTTATTCAGTCTACATCTGAGACGCATGAAAGAAAACCCAGAACTACAGCTCAGGTCTTGATATACATAATATATCTTTATTTCTTTCATTCATAAAACTCAGAGGATAATTTATATTTCTTTTTATTTTATCACGATTCCGCCCTATATGGTTTTATATTTATATGATAGTTTCTATCCGTCTATTCTCGTACCATTTTGGTGATTAACATGAAATGGTTGCCGAAGTTATCTTTGTAACATTGACTTTTCAAAAGGTCTATATTAATAATAAGAATTCATAGAACTTCCTCTTATGTGTAAACTTACAAAACATATGTAACAATTTTCACTCAAAATTCCAATCCAACGAAACATATTCGAAGAATTTTGTTAAGAAAGCTTGCAAACAAAATAGAAATGTATGTCCACACAGATAACCCAAATCAATGTTACCTTTTCAGCTTGATACTGTTCGAGAGGCTCTTTTCTGATCTTTAACCTGTCTGCCTCTGTTCGATACCTCATGTGTAATATTTAGATGATTCATGTCGTTTCCTGTCCTGCCATCCTTTTCTGTGCTTGTTATTTATATTTGCAAAACGATAGTGTTGTAGGAGGAGTAAAGAACTAGTACCGTGCCCGTATTCGCCTTGTCATGTTTTCGCAAAAATCTCAATTCTTAACAAACACTGGATTCTAGCTTCAGAGATTTTCATGGTGTTAATATTTTCATAGCATGTTTTGGTATTTATGAAAATATGTGCCTTTGGAGTCCAGTAAATACTGCCAAAGCAAACTGAGAAGAAAATGTACCTGTTGGAGATGAAACTGCAGTGTTAGTGGGAGTGTCTTGAGTCGAAGAGGTGGTGCCGCTACTATATGTCGTTGTTACTGTTGCTATCGAGGAATTACTAGATACACTGAATGTCACCGACGTGCTTGTATCCTGTGGCGTACTTGTACTTGGAGACAAAGTGGTTGTTTCACTGGTAGATGTCGTTAAAGAAGACGATGTGGTTGGCACCGAAGTTGTTGAGGTTTCCGATGTAGTTGACGTCGTTGGCGTTGTTGTCTCTGAAGTTGTGCTCTCAGAAATCGTTGTTGTCGCATTAGTAGTAGTGGCACCAATTGTACTCGTTGTTGTCGCCGAAGTGCTATTAGCTTGTGTGGTTGAAGCCTGAATCGACGTGCTTGTTGGACTGGTACTTGTGGCTATAGTCGAAGTAGTGGTTGACAACGAAGTAGTTGACGTTTCGTTTGTATTTGAAGTTGCTGATTGTGTTGTTTGTGTGGAACTACTCTGGGAAGTCGTCGTTGATGCAGCACTTGTAGAAGCTTTGAAAGAGAAGACCGATTTGCCCAGAGACTTTATCCAACCACTACATCTTAATCCTTCAAGACTTTTAACTATGCAAAGTAGCATTACATTTTATTATTTCAACCAACCCATTTCATTTTTTGATATAAATGAGGACAACTTTTATGCCTACTACACCCATCTGCTGCTACACTACAAAATATCGGTGCTCTCAATCTTCAATCCACATTTTCATTGCATTCCATATCCTCAATGGTTAACATCAAGGAACATCGTTATTTCAGGCATATATTCAAAGCCTAGATTATTCTGCCCAATATGTAACACGCTTATGAGTGTTTGCCGTAAGAAATGTATTCAGTCTTATTGTGAGTCGCATGAAGGTAAACCCAGAACTACAGCTCAGGTCTTGATATACATAATATATCTTTATTTCTCTCATACATAAAACTCAGAGGATAATTTATATTTCTTTTTACTTAATCACTATACTGCCCTATATGGTGACATATTTTTATGATAGTTTCTATCCGTCTATTCGCGTGCCATTTTGGTGAGTAACATGAAATGGTTGCCGAAGTTATCTTTGTAACATTGACTTTTCAAAAGGTATATAATAAAATAAGAATTCATAGCACTTTCTCTTATGTGTAAACTTACAAAACATATGTAACAATTTTCACTCAAAATTCCAATCCAACGAAACATATTCGAAGAATTGTATTAAGAAAGCTTGCAAACAAAATGGAAATGTATGTCCACACAGGTAACCCAAATCAATGTTACCTTTTCAGCTTGATACTATTCGAGAGACTCTTTTCTGATCTTCAACCTGTCTGCCCCTATTCGTTACTCCATGTGTAATATTTAGATGATTCATGTCGTTTCCTGTCCTGCCATCCTTTTCTGTGCTTGTTATTTATATTTGCAAAGCGATAGTGTTGTAGGAGGAGTAAAGAACTAGTACCGTGCCCGTATTCGTCTTGTCATGTGGTCGCAAAAATCTAAATTATTAACGAAGACTGAATTGTAGCTTCAGAGATTTTCATGGTGTTAATATATTCATAACATGTTGCAGTATTTATGAAAATATGTGCCTTTGGAGTCCAGTAAATACTGTCAAAGCATATTTAAAAGAAAATGTACATGTTGTATATGTGACTGCAGTGGTAGAGGGAGTATCTTTAGTCGATGCGGTAGTGTCGTTACTATTTGTCGTTGTTTCTGTTGATCTCAAAGAAATACTAGATGCAGTGGATGTCATTGATGTGGAGTGGTACTTGTCGCTATAAGCGAAGTAGTTATTTTCACTGAGACTTTTTTCAACCACTACACATCTTAGTCCTTAAAGACTTTTAACTGGGCAAAGTAGTAGTTGATTTTATTATCTAATCTTGGTCAGTTCATTATTTGATATAAATGATGACCACTCTTATGTGCACTACACCCAACTACTTATACACTCTAAAAGTTCCGTTATCTCAGTCTTCACTTAGTTATCTCATCCATAGATTCAAAGCATAGATTATTCCGCGCAACATGTAACATGTTTAGTGGTTTATGCCGGAGGAGATTTATTCAATTTACTTCCGAGACACGTGAAGGTAAAGTTAGAAGTATATCACAGGAATTGATTTACATTATATATATATTCATTTCTTTCATAAATAACACTCAGGTGTTAGCTTGTATTCATTTTCTTTTAAACACAATCGCTCTCTAAATGATATCATATTCTTATGAGAATTCCTCGGTCTATTCTCGTGCCATTTTAATAGTATCACATGTTTGCCAAAACTACCTTTGTAACACTGACTTTTCCTAAGGTCCATGTTATATTATGTTTCTATCCATATGGAACGAGAATAGACCCCTGAATGAATTATCATAAAAAAAGGACACCCTCTATAGCTCGATCTTGGATAAAATGAAAAGAAATATAAGTTATCTCCTGAGATGTATGCATGGACACAAGGAATATAAATTATGTACATCCAGACCTGAGCTGTATTTTTCGATTTGCTTACATCCATCTCAGAAGTAGAGTGAATAAATCTCCTCCGGCAAAATCCAATAAGCATGTTACATATTTAAAGGAAGATTCTAGGATCTGAATGTGTGTTTGAGATCATTATGCTTCTTGCTGTTAACATTTTAGGATAGTGAAAATAAAGAAATGTGGATTTAAGAGTGGGAGCACCGATACGTTCTGCTTTAGAAGGCAATGGGTCATGTGGACATTGAATTTGTTGTGATTTATATAAAGATTTAAATCGCTTGGATGAGATAATAAAATCTGAATGGTTCTACCCAACAAACACAACCGGTAACCACAAGTACAACCGAGATGTCTGCCGCTTCGTTGCCAACCATAACTTCCTATATGGCAACAATTACCGGTCCAATATGCAAGTCGACTCAGTCTACTGGCAACAACCTCAACTGCATCGGAAACCTCAACAACTTCGGTACCAACCTCTTCGTAATTTTAACGACATCTACCAGTCACATAACCACCTTGTCTCCAAGTACATGTGTGCCACAGACTACAAGCAAGTCGGCGAGATCCACTGCCTCCAGTACTAGTTCGATACCAACAGAAACAACTACTGGTATTTGCGGCACAACCTCGTCGACTCAAGAGACACTACCAAGCAGACACATCCGCGACATTTACAGGTATATTTCTTCTTGATAAACTTTTGCATCATTCATACTTTTTCATAATACCAAAGCAAGTTTATGAATTTATTAGCACTATTTTAAGCTTTGAATTGAAAATCTGGTTCCGCATGTGAATGTTAGTAGAAGAGTCTAGTAATCGGAGTATTTGAAGTAGCATAAGAGTCTGCTGCAGTAGCAATAATGTAGAAGATTCTAATGAAGTTGAAGTAATCGGTGTAGAAGTAGCAGATGAGTCTAAAGAAGTAACAATTATCAGTGCATGCGCAGCAGAAGACTCAAATAAAGTTAGAGCAATCAGTACAGAAGTAGTAGAAGCATCTACCTAGATTAGAGTAATCGGCGTAGAAGTAGTAGAAGAAGTCTACTGAAGCAGAGGAAATCGTTGCAAAATTAGCAACAGAGTCTACCTCATGTTGGAATAATCGGAGTAGAAGTAATCTAGTGAAGTTAGAGTAATCACTGCAGAAGTTGTAGAAGAACCTATTGAAGTTGTAGTAATCGGTGTGGAAGTAGTAGAGGAGTCTGCTGCAGTAGTAGTATTTGGTGTAGAAGTAGTAGAAGAATCTGTTGTAGTTGTAGTATTTGGTGTAGAAGTAGTTGAAGAATCTGTTGCAGTTGTAGTATTTGGTGTAGAAGTAGTTGAAGAATCTGTTGCAGTTGTAGTATTTGGTGTAGAAGTAGTAGAAGAATCTGCTATAGTTTTAGTATTTGGTGTAGAAGTAGTTGAAGAATCCGTTGCAGTTGTAGTATTTGGTGTAGAAGTAGTTGAAGAATATGTTGCAGTTGTAGTATTTGGTGTAGAAGTAGTAGAAGAATATGTTGCAGTTGTAGCATTTGGTGTGGAAGTAGTAGAAACATCTGCTGTAGTTTTAGTATTTGGTGTATAAGTAGTAGAAGAATCTGTTGCAGTTGTAGTATTTGGTGTAGAAGTAGTAGAAGAATCTGTTGCAGTTGTAGTATTTGTTGTAGAAATAGTAGAAGACTATGCTGCAGTTGTAGTATATGGTTTAGAAGTAGTAGAAGAATCTGCTGCAGTTGCAAAATTGAGTGTGGAAGAAATTGAAGAGTGTAATGAAGTTTTTGTAATCGGTGTACAAGTAGTAAAGTCAACGGACGTTGTATTAGTTGGTGTACAAGTTGTGGAGGAGTCTACTGAATTGTAATACTCCATGCAGAATTTGTAGAATAATCTGCTGCAGTTGCAAGAATGGGAATGGTTGTAGAAGTGGAGAAAGCGTCCAATGGAATTATAGAGATCGGTGTTGAAGTAGTAGAAGAGTCTACTGAAGAGGTAATAATATTTAAAGAAGTAGTAAAAGAATCTGCTGCAGTTGCAATAATCGGCCCAGAGGTTGTAGAAGAGTTTTCTGATAGTGGAGTAATCGGTGTACAACCAGTAGAAGGAGTCTACTGAAGTTGGAGAAACTGTTTCTAAAACAGTAGAAGAGACTACCAAAATTGTAGTAATCTGTGTAGAAGTAGTAGAAAAAATCGGCTGCTGTTGCAATAATGACAGTAAATATAGTAGAAGAGTCTACTAAAGCAATCGGTGGCGAAGGAGTAGAAGAATACACTGAAGTACTAATAATGGGTGTAGAAGTAGTGGAAAAGATTACTGATGTTGTAATAATGGGTCTCGAATAGTAGAAGAGTTTACCGAAGTTGTAATAATGGGTGTTGATGTAGAAGAAGAGTCTACCTTAATTGTAATAATGAGTGTAGAAATAGTAGAATAGTATACTAAAGTTGTAATAATGGGTGTAGAAGTAATAGAATAGTCTAATATAGCTGTAATAATGGTTGTAGGAGTATTAGAGTAGTCTATTGAGGTTGTAATTGAGGCTGTAATAATTGGTGTATAAGTAGTAGAAGAGTATACTAAAGCTGTAATAGTGGGTGTAGAAGTAGCAGAAAAGAGTACTGAAGTTGTAATAATGAGTGTAGAAGTAGTAGAAGAATCTACCGAAGTCGTAATAACGGAGGTAGAAGTGGTGAAAGAGTCTACTGATCATGTAATAATGGGTGTAGAAGTAGTAGAACAGTCTCCTGACTTTGTAAAAATCAGTGTAGAGGTAGTTAAAGAGTATATTGAAGATGTAATAATGGGAGTAAAGTAGTAGAAGAGTGTAATGACGTTACAGTAATGGGTGTAGAAGTAGCAAAAGAGCATGCTGAAGGTGTACTAAATATGTGTAGAAGCGGTAGAAGTTTTTTTAACTTCCATTAATGGGTGTAAAAGTAGTAGAAGAGTCTACTGATCTTGCAAAAATGGGTGTAGAAGTAGTAGAATAGTCTACTGAAGTTCTAATAATGGGTACAAAGGTACTAGAAGAGTTTCCTAAAGTTGTAATAATAGCTGTAGAAGTAGTAGAATAGTCTACTCAAGGTGTAATAATGGGTGCAGAAGTAGTAGAAATGTCTTTTGAGGTTGTAATAATGGGTGTAGAAGTAGTAGAATAGTCTACTGAAGTTCTAATAATGGGTGTAAAGGTAGTAGAAGAGTTTCCTAAAGTTGTAATAATGGCTGTAGAAGTAGTAGATTAGTCTACTCAAGGTGTAATAATGGGTGCAGAAGTAGTAGAAATGTCTATTGAGGTTGTAATAATGGGTGTAGAAGTAGCAGAAGAGTTCCTGAAGATGTAATAATTGGAGCAGAAGTAGTAGAATAGTCTATTGAGGTTGTAATAATGGGTGTAAAAGTAGTAGAATAGTCTATTGAGGTTGTAAAAACGGGGATAGAATTAGAATAGTCTACTGAACATGTAATAATGGGTGCAGAAGTAATAGAATAGTCTACAAAAGTTGCAGTAATGTGTGTAGAAGTGGACGAATAGTCCTATGAAGTTATAATAATGGGTGTAAAAGTAGAAGAACTGTCTGCTTAAGTTGTAATAATGGGTGTAGATGTAGTAGAATAGTCCCATGACTTTGTAATAATCGGTGTAGAAGTAGTAGAAGAGTCTAGTAAACTTGCAATAAAGGTTGTATAACTATTATTCATTGGTGTATAGATGCAGAAGAGTCTATTGAAGCTGTGATAATGGGATTAAAGTAGTAGAAGAGTGTACTGAAGTTACAATAATAGGTGCAGAAGTAGTAGAAGAGTGTAATGAAGTTGTAATATTGGGTGTATAAGTAATAGAAGGATTGTTTGAACTTATAATACTGGGTGTTGAAGTAGCAGAATAGTCTCCTGCACTTATAATAACGGGTGCAGAAGTAGTAGAATAGTATATTGAGGTTGTAATAATGGCTGTAGAAGCAGTATAAACATCTATTGAAGTTGTAATAATGGTGTAGAAGTGGTAGAAGATTGTACTGTTGTTGTAAGAACGGTGGTAGACGTGGTGGAAGAGTCTACTGAACTTGTCATAATTGTGTAGAAGAAGTAGAAGAGTTTTTTGAACTTGAAATAAAGGGTGTACAAGTTGTAGAATAGTTTAATTAAGTTGTAATAATGTGTGGAGAAGAAGTAGAATGGTTTACTGAACTTGTAATAATGTGTGTGAAAGTAATATAATGGTCTACTAAGTTGTAATAATGCTTGTAGAAGTAGCATAATAATCTATTAAACTTGCAATGAAGGGTGTAGAAGTAGTAAAAGAGTATACTGTAGTTGTATTCATGAGTGTACAGCAGTAGAAGAGTCTATTTAACCTGTAATAACTTGTGTAAAGTAGCAGAAGAGAGTATTGAATTTATAATAATGGGTGTAGAGGAAGTAAACGAGTCTACTGAAGTTGTAATAATGTGTGTAGAAATAGCAGAAGTTTTTTTTTTACTTCTAATAATGGGTGTAGAAGTAAGAGAATAGTCTACGGAACTTGTAATAATGGGTGTAGAAGTGGTAAATCGGTCTATTTAAGTTGTAATAGTGGGTGTAAAGTAGTTAAAGAGTCTACTGAAGTTGTAATTATTGGTGTAGAAGTAGCAAAAGAGTTTATTTAAGTAATAAAAATGTGTGTAAAGTTGTAGAAGAGTCTAATGACGTTGTAATATTGGGTGTAGAGGGACTAAAATATTCTACAGAAGTTGTAATAATGGGTGTAGAGGTGGTAGAAGAGTGTACTGAAGTTGCAATAATGGGAGTAAAGTAGTTAAATAGTCTACTGACGTTGTAATATTGGGTGTAGAAGGAGTAGAATATTCTACGGAAGTTGTAATAATGGGTGTAGACGAAGTAAAAGAGTCTAATAAAGTTGTAATAATAGGTGCGATAGTTGTAGTCGAGTCTACTGAATTAGTAATAATTGGTGTACAGTAGTATAAGAGTCTAATTGAAGTTGTAATAATGGGTGTAGAAGTAGTAAATAAGTCTATATAAGTTGTATTAATGGGTGTAATGTGGTACAAGAGTCTACTGAAGTTGTAATACTGGATGTAGAAGTAGTAAAGTGTCCACTAAATTTGTAATAATGGGTAAAGAAGTAGTAGACAAATCTCATGTGGTTCTTATGATCGATGTTGAAGTAGTAGAATAATTTACTAAAGTTATAATAACAGACGTAGAAGAAGCAGAAGAGTTTACTGAAGTCATAATAATGAGTGTGGAAGTAGTTGATTAGTCTATTGAAGCTGTAATAATGGGTGTAGATGTAGTAGAATAGCCAAATGCAATAATTGGTGCTGAAGTAGTACTATACTCTACTGAAGCTGTAATAATGGGTGTAGAAGTAGTAGAATAGCCAACTGAAATTATAAAGATCGGTGTAGAAGTAGTTGATTAGTCTACTGCAGTTTTATGAATGGGCGTTAAGTAGTAGAAGAGTCCACTGAAGTTGTAATAATGGGTGTAGAAGACGTAAAATAATCTATTAAAGTTATAATAATGGGCATTGAAGTACTAAATCAGTATATATAAGTTGTAATAATGGTTGAACTGTAGTAGATGTCTACTGAAGTTGCAATAATGGGTGTAAAGGTGGTAGAATATTCTACTGAAGTTGCAAAAATTGGGTGTAGAGGTGGTAGAATATTCTATTGAAGTTGCAATAATGGGTGTAGAGGTGGTAGAATATTCTATTGAAGTTGCAATAATGGGTGTAGAGGTGGTAGAATATTCTACTGAAGTTGCAATAATGGGTGTAGAGGTGATAGAATATTCTACTGAAATTGTGATAATGGGTGTAGAGGTGGTATAATATTCTACTGAAGTTGCAATAATGGGTGTAGAGGTGGTAGAATATTCTACTGAAATTGTAATAATGGATGTAGATGTAGTAAAAGAGTCTACTGAAGTTGTAATAATGGGTGTAGAAGTAGTAAAAGAGTCTACTGAAGTTGTAATAATGGGTTTAGATGTAGTAAAAGAGTTTCTTTAAGTATAATAACTTGTGTAGAAGTAGTAAAAGTGTCTACTGAAGTTGTAATAATGGGTGTCGAGGTAGTCAAAAAGTATATCGAAGTTGTAATAAAGGATGTAATGTGGTAGAATAGTCAACTGAAATTGTAATAATGGTTGTAGAAGTAGTAAAAGAGTCTACTGAAGTTGTAATAATGGGTGTAGAAGTAGTAAAAGAGTCTCTTTAAGTATAATAACTGGTGTAGAGTTAGAACAAGTGTATACTGAAATTGTAATAATGTGTGTAGAAGTGGAAAAAGGATCTATTGAAGTCGTAATAATAGGTGTCAAGCAGTAAAAGTGTCTTCTGAAGTTGTAATAATGGGTGTAGAAGTAGACGAAGAGTCAAATGAAGTCGTAACAATGGGTGTAAAGTAATAAAAGAGTATACTCAAATTGTAATAATGGGTGTAAAGTAGTTAAAGAGTCTATTGAAGATGCAATAATTGGTGTAGAAATAGTAAAAGAGTATATTGGAGTTGTAATTCTGGGTGTTCAAGTAGAAAAAGAGTCTACTGAAGTTGTAATAATGGGTGTAGAGTAGTAGAAGAGTTTACTGATGTTGTAATAATGGTCGTAGAAGTAGAAAAGGAGTATACTGAAGTTTTAATAATGTATTGTTACGACTAGGGGTAATGTAACAAAAGGAAAGACCCAAACAAGCTTTCAAGAGTTAAACACAAATATTTAATTTCCTAAAATATTGAATATTTCAACAAACAATCAAAGTGAAAGAATTAAAAGAAACTTACAGTATAGAATATCCTTAAAAGTCCTAAATTGTTCTAAAGTTCACTGATCTGGAAGTTAATCCAAATATTCCGAATGAAATAGGTTCAGAATGAAACCTTCACTGTACTGATGTATGAACAAGAATCAGTTATATCCAAGTGTTATTAATTCCAAATAGTCCTTGTGAATATGGAATATCACGCAAGTTCTAGAAATGTTTCCGATAATTCCACATAGCTATATATATATCTTAAAGTTTAAGTAGCAGTACTGAATCCAGAATGTACTGTATAATAATAATAATATCACTGAAGCAGAATATCCACACACAAAATGAACCAATCTCGTGCATGACCTCTCAGGCTGACGAACTATGCTAGAATCCCAAACACAGCAATTAAATTCAATTTTATAGATTCTGAACTGCGTAGAACATAATTGGGAAAACCAATTTAAACTGTATTGCGACTTAAAACAATTTTAATCCTTCTATAAAACAACCTTCTCTGAACCAATCAGAAAATAGGTTATGCGTGACACCGCTAAAGTACATATGCACTGACGTTATTACCAGTCAACAAAGTATTGACTTCTAATTGAACATATAATCTAGGTCAAAAGTTCAACAACTTCTCATGCGCTAGGTCACGTGACATGATTCATGTTTAACCGACAATATTTCCCAAGACCAATGTACTGAGTCACATTGAAGTTGTAATAATGGTTGTAGAAGTTGTAGAAGAGTCTACTGAAGTCGTAATAATGGGTGTAAAGTAATAAAAGAGTCTACTGAAGTTGTAATAATTGATGTAGAAGTAAAAAAAGAGTCTACTGAGGATGCAATAATTGGTGTAGATATAGCAAAACAGTCTATTGAAGTCGTAATAGTGGGTGTTGAAGTAGCAAAAGAGTATCCTGAAGTTGTAATAATGGATGTATAAGTAGTAATATAGTCTACTGTAGTTGTAATAATGGGTGTAGAAGTAGTAGAAGAATCTACTGAAGTTGTAATAATGGGTATAGAAGCAGTAGAAGAATCTACTGAAGTTGTAATAATGGGTATAGAAGTAGAAAAAGTGTCTGCTGCAGTTGCATAATTGGATGTGGAAGTAGTTAAAGAGTCCAGTGAAGTTGTTGTCGTCGGGTGTAGAAGTAGCAGAATTTTGAAGGATCTTCTGCAATTACAATGATTGATCTCGAAGTGGCAAAGCGTCCAAGGAAATTGTAGTGATCTGCTTAAAGGTAGTGGACGAGTCTACTGAAGATGTAATAATGGGTGTAGAAGTAGTAGAAGAATGTGCTGTAGTAACAATATGACAATCTTTCAAATAAACCCCGTCTACTGTTGAAATTGCATTTCATAGTTGGTGTCGATTTGTAGTTTGGTATATATGCAGTCTGAACCATTTTAGTACTCATCTGCTTACGAAGTATTTTATCGCTAAAATTTATAAAACTTGTGCAATTTTTAATTCAAATTTTGAACAAAATAACTGAATGAAATAATAAATGACAAACGTGCGTCCAAAAATACAAACATACTTATGTAGATATGTACGTACTTTCGTCGTCATTTGTGAATCAGGAAGTGGGCTAAATTAACAAATTTCTTTTTTATGCATGGCTGAAATAATATTCATAGGAACTATTATTAATAGCCAAATAACTTACACCAAAGAAGAAATAATAAGATTATTATGTTTAATCATGATTGATAATCTGCCAAAAAATTTTGTAAGGCCTAGTTCATATAGTGTTCTGCAACAAAAATATATCTCAGTCGGATCAAATAGAATTATTGTTCCCTCCGACGTTAGAGACACTGCGTTGAATCTGGAAAGTCCACAACTCACAAATTTTCAGTAATCATAGCAAAGTTCAAATAAAATTATAAAAATATAAATTTAAAAGAGAGTGAGAACAAAAAACTGTTGTAGGGGAAAATGATTTTTGTAGATATTTAGATTTTTATTTCGATTTATGTGGTTCCAACAAAAATTGAATTCACTCTCTAAGCAGTTTTTGTAATGTATGGATAATGTTCATTAAGATAAACGTATTGTGAAAGTAGGAAGCATCGTGTAAATAAGATGAAATTTATATAACATCAGTCAATCCGTTCTCTAACCAAGAAGGTCATGGCATGTATGTCGAGTCCACAATCAAAGCATTGCTGTAAAACGTGGCATCTTGACCCCAAGGCCAAAGAGGCTGAGCAAGCATGTCGCAGAATGAATTATTTCGCATCATAATCATGAATCCAAGACATGAAGAAAATACATGAAGAGATTTAGGAAATATAAAAAAACGAAAAACTTTTAATCAAAACCTTTCATTCACATTTTATATAACAGTGACCTTGAGCGCAAGGTCAAGGAAGCGAGCTAGCGCGTCATACACTGTATTGTCTTAGCTTCAAAATGCTTTATGTTAAGTATAAAGAAAATATATCAAGATGTTTAGGAAATATAAGAAATAAAACAAAAAATGACCAAACCCTTAATGCAACTGTTCTGTAACTGTGAGCATGAGCGCATGGTAAAAGCAGTGAGGAAGTGTGTCATAAAATGTATTGTCTTAGCTTCATAATGATTTACGCCTGACAGAAAGAAAATCCATCAAGCGGTTTAGAAAATAAAAGGAAACGAAACGGCTTTACCCAAAAACTTAACACAAATGTTCTATGACATTAACCTTGACCACAAGGTTAAATGACCAAGGGAACATGTCGTAAAATTAAATACCGTAGCTTCATAAGGATTCATCCCGAGTATGAAAAATATCTAGCAAGATGTTTAGGAAATATAAGCAAATACAAACGTTTATATAAATCAACCAAAACCTTAATGCAAATTTTCTATAGCTGTAACCTTGAGCGCAAGGTCAAAGGAGCGAGCAAATGTCGCAGAATTAATTGCTGTAGCTTCATAAAAATTCATCCCAAGCACAAGAAAATCTAGCAACAGGTTTAGGGTAGAAAACAAACTAATGACAAAAAAACTTAACTAAAACCTTAACGCAAAGTTTCTATGACTGTGACCTTTACCCCAAGGTCAAAGGGCAAGTTAGCGTGCCGAAGAACGAATTTTCTGAGCTTCATATTTATTCATGTCAGGTATGATGAGAATCTTTCCAGAGAATTAGGAAATATATACAAATGAAAATCTTTAACCAAAACCTAACAAACTGATGACTCCGCCGCTGATGGAAAGTGACTGCTATGTCTTGCTTCCCACCAACGTGAACTCGACAAAATGTATGCAATAAAAGAGCAAGCAAAAAAGTACGTAACCTAAAAAAATGATTATATATTTATCCATATTATCCATGCAAATGATTATATATATAATTGAAGTTTAAATATTCCACCCTACCAAGTGTTACGGATCAAACTTTTTTGATATAGTAATGAGGCACCCGATGTCGTTGTAACCATATTCTCCCCCGAAAAGTACTGCACACGTCATTGTACTTGCATACAATCTGCAACTCTGGAGAAAATGTTGTAGATTCCATAGCGTTCCATTGCGCACATTGGTACAAGTGACATGTACGAAACCTTATACAAATGATTTACACTCAGCGGCAAACTACAAACATTTACGTTTTCTTCAAAGTATGACTGACAGACAAATATGTTTTCTTGACGGTTGAAAGCTCATGACTTGGGCAAGAGATTGGTATTAGGCAGAGAACAAGTATCTTTAACAACCTTCACTATGTCATCATGAGGGCGGGGGGGGGGGGGTCTTTTCGATATTATAGCAAAGACCGTATGGCTTTTATTATAACCTTAAAAGTGTTTATGTACCGTGTGAAACACCCAAGATCCAAGCCCAAACAACATACCTCAAATACTCTCGTGAAAGGTTGTTATTTAAGGTGAGGGATTAAGAAAACTGTAAGAACAATATCCAAAGTAGAGGAGAGTTAATATAAATTTCGCATAGTACGATGCCGGGAAACATGGAACTCGGCGTACAGCAGCTTGAGTGGTATCACCATTAGCATCCCAAGCCCTTGAAGGCCGTCTATTGAAACCAAGATCAACATCAAAGATATTGTCAAGAGTGAAAAACACTCCACAGTTTGGGCACCAGATATACAACCTACCATAACATAATGTATGTATATATATATATATATATATATATATATATATATATATATATATATATATATATATATATATATATATATATATCGTATTGATAAGATTTGTAATGTTCCTACATGATTTGCCTTCAAAAAGCTTAGGCAGAGTAGAGCGAATTCACAAAAATAATTTAAATCTTTCTTAAACCTTCATAATAGGTGACCCCTAAATCATCTCTTACGAGATACAAAATTGATTATTTCAACTGCATGGTTGCGTTTGTGAAATCGGCGAAAGCCATATCGTAGGAAATTCTCAGATCCATTTTGCTCTGGTAATATCTTCTAAATTTCAATACAGTTTTGGGGGCCATAGGAAATACAAGCTTTGTTTCATAGTAATGTTATAAACGTGGGTTGTCTTATATCTTTTAAGAATCGCCAATTACAGATTACTTCTTTAACTTGATATAATGACATTACTACATCTACAATTCAGGCTAGTGTTTCCATGTCGGCAAGAAGCGCTATTTCTATTTTTCATATTTTATAAAATAAAGAATTTCTACGTATCCTACCGAAGAAAAGTTTGGGAAAGGCATTATCATTATTATTTGCTAAAAAATCATGCTTGGAACGAACATGACTATTCTCCTTATTTTTCCGGCACTGGAAAATCGACGTCCTAATGATCAGTTGTAATGTATTTGACTCGTGTGGGAATTTTGATATTGAATCGTGCTGCAGTTGTACTGAGTTCTATCAAAGTCTGGCGCGGTTCGACTATAATACCTAATAATGCAATTATGTGAGTTTTTCTTGCGTCTCTTGGTATTTGTATATTACGCTTGCGCGCGAACTGTCTCACTTGTTGTACCGTTGCTGTTGCCAGTGTAACCGGTTGTTGCGGTTGTTGTACAACTATTTGTGGTTCAGTTACGGGTCCTAATAACTCAAGTATGTCAGCTTTTCGCATACGGCTTTGTATTTGTATCCGACGCTGTTACGCAAGTTGCCTTAGTTGAATCACAGTCGGCATATTGGCATATAAGGGAAAATATTATCTAATTGCAAATTCCGTCAATAAATTGTTTAAGAATTTTTACTTTACCAGGCTTGGAAACTGTAATTGCTTCAGTTGTAGCTATTATTTCATTCTCTTTGATGTCGTTTTCAACAGCATTGATGTTGAAGTCGGGTGGTTCCTCAACAGTGTCGGATATTTGTACAACAATAGGTTCTATACTTGTTGCACAGGCAAATCTTTGACGGCGCTGGCAAAAATACTCGCGAATAGAGATCTACATGGCATACAAAACTGGTTACGAGACTTTACACCGATGCCGCATCGTAGGCATGGTCGATCACCCGGAACAACACGTAACGCGAGCAAATGTGATTTACAGAATTCAAAATGACATGTTTTGCTGCAGAGTTCACGTTTTCCAATGCATACACCTTTGCATCGATTTCGTCCAAGTGCCATTAAACATTTTATATATATTTACAAATTATTTTCTTAATATAAATAATCATCTGTGTTTTCATAAATATAATTATCTATGTTTTCGATTGAATTGATGGTGTACGTAACTTCAGACGTATATGCTCTGCACCGAATACAATAGATTGTACAGATACTCGCTGTGGATATTATTTGATTGTACGGCCATTTGCTGTAAAAGACTTTTTATCTGTGATAGTAATTTCCACATTTTCGAAAGTGCGGTGAAAACAAATTCGTGCACCAGGCGGCATCGACTGAAGATTACAGTAAAATACATTTTTGTGTTAAATTATAACTTTATTTAATTCCGTTAATTCCGTGTTTGGCCAAATCACCATACTCATCAGTACACGCAATTACTATACCAACTCGAAAATTACCGCCATTTGTACAATGGCATCTGATAACGTAAAATGTCGTGTACCGTATGTTGTATATTGAATCCGTAGTTTCTGTGTCTTTGGATGAGAATCCCATTTCGCGAAACTCGTTACAATGCATATCCAGCTTACGCTCTTCCCTTTTCTAAAATTCTCAGAGATTCCATATATTAATGCTAAAGGCATCTCTATAATTCGTTTATTCATGGTGATCTTCGGTACCGCTACAAAATTCGCTTGATGTTTCAATGTCATCATCATTATAGTGTTCGCTCTTTTCACTATCTGTACTAGGTGGTTCAGTCAACGTCAGCGACTTTATTTTTTTCTTGCACAATTTCATATAATGTTTTCTCAGGGTTTTTCTCATAAGCTTGGCCAAGTAGGCATTGCTGCTTTTCAAAGATAATTCATAAGTTGATTAATTTATCAAGAAGCTCCGAATACGCGTTTGAAAAATCATACAACATCTGTTGAGCCTATTAACAAATCTGTATGATGCTTTTAAGCCAAACAGCGATTTAATCTTTTCTACAACATTACGCACAATCCGCTGATCTGGTAGAATTATCCCAGACTCAGATATACTCATAAATTCTTTCAAAAAAATATACGCGTAAATCTGTGAATTTTTTGCCATTTATACATACCGTGATAATTGTTTAAGATATATATATTCTCTGCCGCAGTTGGTATAAAATAGTATCTTTCTGTATAACAAATTCTCTGACTAAAGCCAGTATCAAATATTCTCTGCCAATATATAATATTCCCAGACTAACTCTGTAAGTATAACATATTATCTGCCAATATACAATACTCTGCAAAAGATAAAATAATATCAGTAGAATATTTTACACAGTGTAGTAACGATCAATAATCTTATTACTGCAGTCGCACAGAAAAGTGTAGTATAGCCACAATCAATAATAGAGGCCTGAATGCCAGCAGATTTTGTTTGCGATGAGTATCTTTATAACTATAAGCAGCGACAACAAAATACACGCTTATTTCTGCGTTTTGACGGTGTCCTTGTTAACGAAGCTTTGCTTCCCGCGACCAAAATGTGTATTTGTTGTATTTTTCAAAACAATAATAATCTGAAAATTAATAACGGCTAGACGCCGATTTTTCCTACCCAAACATCTTTCTCTCTAGCATTTAGAATTATATTTCACAAACCCACATCGCATGCACTAATTTGTGGGGGATAAAAAGGCTGATCTATCTCAGCTATACAAATCTAAAATATACAATCAAACACTACTCTTAATCAGGCAAAGAAACTTTAGATTTTTTATCTTAATCAATCCATTTCATTCTTTTATATAAATGATGACCACTTGTATGCCCACTACGTTCATCCACTTCTAAACTTGAAAGTATCGGTGCTCTCAATCGTCAATCCATATTTTCAGTATTTTCCATTTCCTCAATGTTTAACAGCAAGGAACATAATTATCTGAACCATATATTCAAAGCATAATACGTCAAATGCATATTAGTTTTCACCGGAGGAGATTTATTCAATCTACTTCTGATACGCATCAAATTTAAACGAAAGCTACAGCTCAGGTCTTGATGTACATAATTTATATTCGTTTCTTTTATACATATATTTCCGGAGATAACTTATATTTCTTTTTATTGTAAGCACGATTGCGCTCTAATTCGCGTAATATTTTTAGGATAATTCCAATTGGTCTATTCTCGTGCCGTTTGGATCGTAACATGAAATGGTTGCCGAAGTGAAATTTGTAACATTTACTTCCAATGGTCTATAATACAGATTCGATGTTGTTATTCAGAATTCAAAGAAATTTTATCTTATGTGTAAACTTACAGAAAATATGTAACAACTTTGACTCAAAATTCCTTTACAACGAAACATATTCGATCATTTTTGAAAAGAAACTCTCCAAACAAAATGGAAATGTATGTCCACATAGGCACCAAGATTACCATTCCCCTTTTCAGCTCGATACAATTCGAGAGACGTTCTACTGACGTTTATCCTTTCTGTCCACACTGGTGACTACGTGTGTGATGTCTAGACGATTCAAGTTTTATGTTTTATTATCCTTTTCTATGCTTGTAATTTGTATTTGCAAACTTAATGTTGTAGGAGAACTAAGGAAATAGCGCTGCGCTCATTTTTGCCATTGCATGAAGTCGCATTAACATAGACACGAAGACACCAGATTTTCAATTGAAAGCTTATAATGGTGCTATTATATTCTGTTTCATTGGTTGTTGTGAGTGTAGAGGTGGTCTATGTTTCTGTTGAAGGTGTAATATTTGGTGTAGACGTGGTAGATGGACCAGCTGCAGAGTTTGTTGTGGATGTTGAAGTAGCAGATGAGTTTGTTGCAGTTTCAGTTATGGGCACTGAACTAGTAGATGAGTTTGCTGTAGTTATATTTGTGGGTGTGGAATTGGTAGTTGCTCCAGTTACAGTGGTTGTAGTGGATGTGATAGTAGCTTTAACACTGGTCTACAGCCAAAATGCTTCCGCAATAAATGTTGTCAAACTTTACTAATTCTGGGTCACTGCGAACGAAAATGATGCTTAAAATTGTTGATTGACTCTAGTTTTAAAGATATGATACTGGGTCAATATATACGACCCTTGACTTGGAAATGGCGGACGATAAGTGAGTTATAAAGGGAAGGGATCTCAATTTAAACCAGAAATGACTAAAATATATCGTTGACTGGATCTATGAATAAATCTATGACTGGGGTTGGACAGTACTTGCTTTTTAGGCAAAACAATGAATGATGCAATCTGAAGCTGGTATTGCGTCATACGTGATATGAATTGCATCATGTTATTCCTAGAAGTCATGAATGATGCAATCATAACTAACCTTACATCTCTCTGCTGAAGCAATTGCCCTATATCAGCTCTGCACATCACACAGTGTCGTGCTCTCTTATTTGTCAATGTTTGATTTTGCAAAGGGACACATTTCGGTTTAGCCAAAGTGAGCAGAGATGCATCGTATTTGTGTGAACAATGCAAACAACTTCCGCTATGTTTGTGGTGAAGTGACTTTTGCATCACAAAAGCGCAGTATAACCACTATGGTTAAGAAAACATGTCACCTTTATTTTGGCTGCACAATTGCAGATCAGGACAAGAGGTGGGCCCCACACATATGCTGCAACACTTGTGCAACAAATCTTCGTCGGTGGTTGAACAGGAAAAGGAAATATATGCCTTTTGCAGTGTCAATGATTTGGAGAGAACCAACAGATTATATTAGCAATTGTTACTTCTGCATGGTGCCTCCAGTTATGAAAGGTGTGTCAAAGAAGAAAATGTGGACTGTGCATTATCCAAACATTTCATCAGCTATACGCCCAGTACCCCAATGAGAATGACTGCAGGTTCCTGATTCACCAGAATCATTCTCACTTGAGTCAGATGAGGAAGAGGAAGAGGATGAAACATCTAGTCCTGAACCATCAATGTCACATGTCCCATATTTTCTCACATCCTCCTCCTCTGAACCACACCTCATAACACAAGGTGAACTGAATGACCTTGTCAGGGATTTGGAACTACCCAAGAGTAAGGCAGAGTTGTTGGGCTCCAGACTACATCAGTGGAATCTAGTGGCAGGTGATGTTAGGGTTTCCATGTTCCGTGACCGTCAAAAGGATCTTGTCCCATTTTTCTTCTTGGAAGGTGATCGATGGTGTGATGGCAGCCCTCAACATCAACCATGATCCAGATGAGTGGAGACTGTTCATTGATTCATCGAAGACGAGTCTTAAAGCTGTTTTGCTGCATAATGGCAGTGTTTTGCCATCAATTCCAGTTGGTCATGAATTCATATGAAGGAAACCTATGAAAACATGAAACAACTTTTGAGGTGCATAAACTATGAACAATATCAGTGGCAGCTTTGTGGCGATTTCAAGGTGCTTGTTATCTTGCTTGGTTGCAGACTGGATACACAAAGTACTGCTGTTTTCTCTGCCAATGGGATAGTCGTGCGAGAGATTCCCACCACGTTATGAGAGATTGGCCACTCCGACAGTCATTGGAGCCTGCGATGAAAAGTGTTCAGCATCCACCACTTGTTAAATCAAGAAAGGTTTTGTTACCACCCTTGCACATCAAACTGGGGCTGATGAAGAACGTTGTCAGGCAAGGAAAAGACGGCATGGAATGCTGTCCAGTTAGTGGCAACATATTTTCTCTGAAACAACAAGGCAGACAACTACAGGGAGTTGGTGGAAAACCTCCTCAAGGCATACTAAAGCCTTGGTTGCAACATGTCACTAAAGATACATTTTTTGCACTCTCGTCTAGATTTTTTTTCCAGCGAACTGCGGAGCAGTGAACGACGAGCACGGCGAGCGATTTTACCAGGACATTGCAACAATGGAGAAACTCTATCAGATCAAATGGAGCCCATCAATGCTTGTAGACTATTGCTGGACAGTGACAAGAGATGCTCCATTTATTGAATACAAAAGACAAGTTAAGAAGCGCCGAGTAGACACTGAATAAGGACTAAACTATGTACTTATATACATATAATAGTTTTTTTTTAAACTTTTGTTTCAATATATGTTTTACTTATATAACCCTTTTGCTGTTTTTAAAGTGTTACATAAACAGGACAGGTGAAATATTATCATGTAAAGCAACCATGAACAACTGAAAAGACCTAGGTTTACAATTTAAGATTAAAAGTCACAATATACATAGACGTAAAATGTAAAAACTTAAATACCTTGGAAACAGTATCCAATCAGTTGCTTTAATTGTCATATTTGAATTCCGCACATCTAAATTCCTAATGAATTGCACATTTTATCTCTGAAGCAGACGACTTCTAAAAAATTTTATACCAGTGTAATGTTAGCTTCCGTCATTGTACTTGATGTAGGAGTCTATGTTGTGTTTGCAGTAACATGATCTAAAGAATAATAATAAGAAGAAAAAGAAGAAGAAAACGTGAAAGTGAACATTTTTTTGCAATGAAGGTTACCTTTTAAGTTAGTTCGATTGTAATCTTGCATTTCCTGTGCATTGTAACACAAGCCAGACATTTTCAGCTGTGACATGGGTTAGCAAATTTAACTTCAGAAAAAATTACTAATGTATGGAAAAGAGTTAACTAAATTATGAAACCGTCTGGGTTGGGTCAATACGATTGAGCTGTGATTGATACTTTGATTGCAATATACTATAGGATCAATCTCCAAACATATAAAAGTGACAGGAGTTTTTCGTGCAAAATTATGTTCAATATAATGCTACCTTTTACAGAGCATGCTTGTCCTTAGCAAAACCCTAGAAAAGTCTACACATATATATACAAAGAGTAACAGGTTCTCATTCCAAGTATGTACAAGAAATGCTCCTTCAAGAGTATAAATAGTGTTTACTTCTCTGCATCAGACGTTCAGCGCGAAACAAAATGTTTTCATTTATCTAGACAAAATTCCTCTTAACTAGAATTAATGCGTTCCTTAAATGTTCATCATTGGATACTTTAAGAAATTGTCTTGAACATTCATCGCGCATTCCCCAAATTATGGCGGCACCCGCAACCCTCATCACCACCCTTGTTTATGTTACCATTGCAACTGACTCTTCACTTTTTAACTGTCGCTAGATTCCTTCAGTATACTATAGCATTTCTGTACTGACTCTCTGACTCACAAAAAAAGTTCACAGACTAAACCTTTGAAATAGGAAACCAAAAGGTACATAGTACCCAAACGCCAGCTGGAGGAATACTGTATGCTACTGACCGTCTGAACATCGCTCAGCCATTTCCGTTAAGTCGAGAAAAAACCTCGAATGTGTAATTGTAGAAATACATTTGATGGTCTGTTAATTCGCCTCCGGTGGACTGCACCACGTATGTTGTGATAGACTTTGTCTCCTTCCGCGGCTATATTGAGCCATGTAGACAAATATAGTTCTGAATATAGTTCTCAATGGCGGTGAATTACATCCAAGGTTTATTTCTCGACTTGACGGAGAAAGCTGAGGATGTTCCAATTGTGGCACTGTCTAAGTTCTTCTGCCGATGTCTTGTCATTTATATACGCAGATTTGATATAATAGCATAATCCCATCAGGTGACTTTCAGATAGAGATGACTTATCACTGTAAGAGTTCAACCATAGTTGCGCCTTTCTAAATAATTAATTTAAGCTACATCTTTAAGTAGGGCCCTGGCGGTACAGGATACAAGTTTGAAAGGGGGAAGCACTCGTGAGAATATCGGTGCATTTACGTGCTGTTTAGGGCCCTTACACAAGGTGGAGCAAGGCTAATAACTTTCGTGCAGTTTAGGGCCCTTACCCACGGTAGAGAAAGGCGAATAAACCTAACTGTATAAACCTTTTACCTTCTTTGCATTTACACACGGTATAGGAAGTTTTATATTTCAAGCTATATTTCTTGCCTTTATCTGCCTATTTGTACCCGATGACATTTTGCTCAATGATTCTAAATGCATGTCCCGTGGGATATGAAGCAGACAGGGACAAACTGACCGAGGTCAAACCCGTCATTGAAGAGCCACGTCTGAGAATCAAACCAATGATATTTGAATAGAAAATCATTAGATTTGAAAATCCCAAACTGATGACCAGCTCCATATGTCAAACTACGGACTAGGAAGATCCATCATAATCATCACTGGCATTCATCGTAGTCAGAGTCGCTGTCGTCATCTTTGTATTCATTCGTGTCGTCGTTGTCTATTATAGTTTATTAAGTATTATTCCGATAGCTATCAAATATTAATTGTCATTTTCATCATTCCTTAGCATTATGTGGTCGTCGAGTCTGTAGAGATTTATCTTTTTACGAGTACTACGAACCGGCAAAGATTCTTACCGCTCAAACTTGTATGAAATGTACACAAGAAAGAGTTACTTTATTATATGTCTTAGGAATTACTTCTTAGATAAGATAGTTAAGGAGAAAATATTCCAGATGCCACTTTAAAGAGCGCCCCTGAAACTGACAGCACATATTAAAATGGAACTTTCCAATTGGTGCACAAACGCGTCAACTTCTTATGATCATAAAAGCCATTCAGGACTATAACCAGTCTACGGTTATTTTCATAAAGAAGCTGAACACTCTGGAGTAGAACGAAGTCTTCTCATATTAAGGGAGGATACTGAACAATGAGATGGAGGGGAGAGGCAAATATTATTTGCATATCCTTATTGTTGAAGACACCTGATTTCAAAGTAACTTGTTATTATGCATTTCCATTTCAATACAATCATTCGTCTCGATAAGATTGTCTCGTAATTTTCAAAATATTCTTCCTTGTTCTGATAACAAATCTGGACTTGAAGTTATAATTGCCCAAACATTGTCGATTTCATGTACTGGTCTGAGAGCCTATCTAACACGCCCAAACTCTACACACGACTTTGAAATACGATCTAACAACCGTTTTATTTTTCACAAGTTTACGATTTATTTCATAGCTAAAATTGCTACACATTTTCCAATTTTTAATTAAAAGTTTTAACAAAATAACTAAATAAAGCAATACTTGACAGACGTGCGTACATACATGCAAACATACTTATGTAGATACACTTTCGTCCTTATTTGTAAATCAGGAATTGGGCTCCATTAACAAATTAATTTTTCTGCATGGCCTAGTGGTCTAAGGCGCTCGCCTTTATATATCACACACACACACACACACACACACACACCTCACATCTGTCCGCGTGAGTTCGAGTAGGTCTGTGGTTCTTGCCGGTTTCTTTCCGTCTTTTTCCTCGATCAAAATATATTGGCCCCTGTGTGTAGCCTATCATGTGCTGTAAAATGACATTAAACTCCACAAAACTAATTTATACATGAGTGAAGCAATATCCGTAGGAGCTACTATTATCTGGCCATATAACTTACACCGAGCAGAAATAACAAGATTGTTATGTTTTATCATGATTGAAAATTTGCCAACCATTTTTGTAAGGCCTAGTTCATTTATTGTTCTACAATAGAATCATGTTTCGGTCTCTTCAAATACAAGTATTGTTTCCTCCGACATTAGGGACACTGCGTTACATCTGGAAAATCCACAAATACAAATTTGCAGTAAACATAGATTAGTTCAAAATAAAATGAAAAATAGAATAATCAAGGAAGAGTGAGAAAAAAAAACTATTGTATGAGAGAAATGCGTTTTAGAGATATTTAGATTTTTAAGCTCCATTTCTGAGGTTCCAACGAAAATGAAATTCATTCTCCAAGCAATTTTAGAACTATAGATAATGCTCATTAAGAAAAACGTATGGTGGACGTAGGAAGACTCATGTAAATCAGACGACATTTTTGCAACATCGGTCTGTCCGTTCACTTGGATAAAATATGTAAACAAGAATGTCATGGCATGCATGTCAAGCCTACAATCAATGTATTGCTATAAGGCTATGGCATACATGTCAAGCCTACAATCAAAGCATTGCTACAAGGCCATGGCATGCATGTCAAGCCTACGATCAAAGCATTTGCTTTAAGGTTATGACATGCATGTCAAGCCTACAATCAAAGCATTGTTATAAGGCCATGGCATGCATGTCAAGCCTACAACCAAAGCATTGTAATAAGGCTATGGCATGCATGTCAAGCCTACAATCAAAGTATTGCTATACGGCTATGTCATGCATGTCCAGCCTACAATCAAAGCATTGGTATAAGGCCATTGCATGCATGTCAAACCTACAATCAAAGCATTGCTACAAGGCTATGGCATGCATGTCAAGCCTACAATCAAAGCATTGCTATAAAGCCATGGCATGAATGTCAAGCCTCTAATCAAAGTATTGCTATAAAGCTAAGGCATGCATGTCAAGCCTACAACCAAAGCATTGCTATAAAGCCAAGGCATGCATGTCAAGCCTACAATCAAAGTATTGCTATAAGGCTATGGCATGCATGTCAAGCCTACAATCAAAGCATTGTTATAAGACCATTGTATGCATGTCAAGCCTACAATCAAAGCATTGCTACAAGGCCATTGCATGCATATCAAGCCTACGTACAAAGCATTGCTGCAAGACCATGGCGTGCATGTCAAGCCTACAATCAAAGCATTGCTATAAATCCATGGCATGCATGTCAAGCCTACAATCAAAGCATTGCTATAAATCCATGGCATGCATGTCAAGCCTACAATCAAAGCATCGCTATGAAAACGTGTCATCGTGATCCCAAGGCCGAAAAGAGGATAAACAAGCATGTCGCAGAATGAATTATTTCAGTCCTTAATGATTCATCCAAAGTGCAAAGAAAATCCATGAAGGGACTTATGAAATATAAACAAACGACAGAAACTTTAACGGAAACTTTAACTCAGATTTTCTATAATAGTAACATTGAGCACAAAGTGAATGAAGCGAGCAAGCGTGTCATACACTGTATTGTCTTAAATTCATAATGACACATGCCGAGTATAAATAAAATCTAAAAGAATGTTATGGAAATATAACCAAATAAAACAACAAATAACCAAACCCTTAACGCAAATGTTATATAACTGCAACCTTGAGACCAAAGCATTGAGGAAGTGTGTCATAAAATGTATTGTCTTAGCTTCATAATGATTTATACCAGGCAGAAAGAAAATCCATCAAGCGGTTTAGAAAATAAAAGGAAACAAAACAACTTTATCCATAAACTTAACACACATTTTCTATTAAAGTAACCTTGACCACAAGGTCAAATGGGCAAGGGAAAGTAATTACCGTAGCGTCATAAGGATTGATCACACGGGTGAGGAAAATCTATCAAGATGTTTAGGAAATATTAGCAAATAAAAAATAAAATTTAAAATATAAAACTTAACCTTAGTTGCAACCTTGAGCGCAAGCTTCAAGAAGATAGCAAATGTGTCAGACAATGTATTGCCTTAGTTAGTAATGAGTGATACTAAGTATGAATAAAATCCATCAGCTGTGACCTTGACTCCATGGTAAAATGAGCAAGGGAGCATGTGGCAGAATTAATGACCGTTGCTTTATAAAATATTCATCACTACTACTATAAAGAAAATCTAGCTAGGGGTTTAGGGTAGAAAAAAACTAATGAAAAAAACTTAATCAAAACCTTAACGCAATGTTTCTATGACTATGACCTTGACCCCAGGGTCAAAGTGACAAGTAAGCGCGCCGAAGAACTAATTTTCCGAGCTTCATATTGACTCATGTCAGGTATGACGAGAATCTGTCAGGAGAATTAGGAAATATACGCAAACGAACATCTTTAATCAAAACCCAACAAACTGTCGACGCCGCCGCTGGCGGAAAAGTGACTGCTATGTCTCGCTTCCCACCAACATGGACTCAACAATATGTACGCAAAATAATGAGGCAATCGTTATCCTTGTAAACATATTCTCCCCCGAAAAGTAATGCGCACGCGATTGTACTTGAATACTCTCTGCAATTTCTATCTGAAGAAAATGTTTCAGATTGCATACCGCTCCATTGCGAACTTTGATACAAATGACATGACACCGGCAAGAGATTGTTCTTTGGCGTAGAACAGGGATTTTTAACAGCGCTTACTCTGTGATCATGGAGGTGTCTTTTTCAGATTAAAGCAAAGGCCCTATAGGTCTATTATAACCTTAAAAGTGTTGATGTACCGTGCAAAACATCCAAGATTCAAACCCAAAGAACATACTTGAAAGTTTGTTGTTTAAGGTGGTGGATTAAGAAAACTGCAAGAAAACCATATAAAGGAGATAACAATAATAAAAACATCGCATAGTACGATGCCGGGAAACATCGAAATCGGCGTACAGCAGCTTGAGGGGTATACATGACCATTAGCATCCCAAGCCATTGTAGGCCGTCTATTGAAATCAAGATCAACATCAAATATATTTTACTGGGAACACATTCCAGAGTTTGGACACCTGGCGCAACCTATCTTCTCTCTATCCATAACAAATTGTCTAAATGAAAACATTCTTGTAAGCAATACAATATATATATATATATATATATATATATATATATATATATATATATATATATATATATATATATACAGAGAGAGAGAGAGAGAGAGAGAGAGAGAGAGAGAGAGAGAGAGAGAATTATAAATATGCACCAAACAAAGCGGTAACTCTTATCCCTGGATTCTACAGGAGAATGCTTGATAACATTAACATAATTTTTAAATACAAATAAATAATATTGTCATACAGGTTAGAGCATTTTTAATTCGTACTCTACGATGGGTCCCATAACCAACGGATCCGGGTTCGAATCTCCGTCGACTACGAATTAAAAATTAAGATAATTTAAATCTTTGTTAAACTGTTATGACATGTAGCTTGTAATCTACTTTTTGGAGATACAAAATCAAGCATTTCAACTGCATGCTTGCTTTTGTGAACCGGTGAAAGCTATTTCATAGGAAAATCTCAGATCCGTTCTTTTTTTCTGGTAATATCTTCAAATTTCAATACATTTTTAGGGCCATAGGAAATACAAGCTTTGTTTCAAAGGTAATGTTATAAACATGGTTTGTCTTATATCTTTTTTTAAATCACAAATTAATTGATAATTACAGATTATTTCTTTAAATTGATATAATGGCATTACTATATATTATAACTCAGGTTTGTATTTTGCTTTTAGGAAAAAAAAACAGTATGAATCAAGATATATCAGATTCATGTATATTTAAAATTTTGACATATTTCTCAAGGAAGTGGTGTTAATATCCCAAGTGACCCCAAATATTTTAAGCTTTTTATCTATGTGTATCTGGGATGCTGCAGTAAGGTACTACCCGAAGTCAAGAAACGCTATTTCTATTTTTCATATTTAGTAATTATTGTTTTCTACAAATTACTGCATGCTACTAAAGAAACGTTTTGGGAAAGGGATTATCATTATTATTATCATCATTATTATTATTATTATTATTATTATTATTATTATTACCTTGGTTCAATGTCCAGTCCAAAACCAATAATATGTACAAAATCCATAGCCTGGTATACATCTGTAACTTTCCTTTCTCAAGTAAATCCAAAAATTCTCATACTGAATAACCCGTTAAATTATAGCGAAAAAGTTAATCCAGAAATGATCCAGTGGAAAGTACTCACTTCTGAATGAAGTATTAGCTGATAACAAATTAGGTTAAAAATAAATCGGATACTTCATTCCGTTGGTATCATTTGGTTTGGGAACATACAAATCGTGCGTTGAAATGAAAACTCAGAAGTCGTTTTTAATAATTCCCGTTATCGGTCTTTCTCCGGAACATTTATTTGCTCGGCATCTGAATCAGGCTGTTGCTCTATTTAGATTTTTTTTTAACAATTCATGCTTGGAACTGATATGACCATTCACCTCTTTTCTCCGGCATTGGAAAATCTACGTCGTAATTATCTGTTGTAATATATTTGCAAGTATGCCATTATTCCAATAGACGGTTCCGCAGTTGTAAGGTCTAAACATGAACATTTCGAGAAGAAAAGAAACAAAATAGCCTAAACATTAACAAAGCTTAAAAGCAAACAAAAATATAAATTAGTAAAATGCGGCCATTAAATAGCAAAAAGTTACAAAGGGTGGATACGCTCTGACAACCTTTTGAATTATGCAAATAATAATACTCAAGAATTTTTTTACTGATTATAGGGTACAAAGACAAACTCGTTCAAAAGTGAGCCAAACCTTCCTGGGTGTCACGTTGTTCATATTTTTGTTTTCAAAAGAGATTGTGGCTCATGAAGTATCAAATATCAAATATGACTTATTTTTACTTTTGGGGCATGTGGTAAAATTACTAAATGAAATAAAGCAACAACAAAGAACAGGTGTTTCGATGAATGACTATTTTTGCTGCATTTTGTAATTAATTCGTTTTATACTTCCTAGTGTACTATTAAAGAAAGTACTTTGTTTAAGTAGCGAAAAAGTTACGATCAGAAAGAAGCTAAGATATATTGAGATTTTGACAAGTTTAATATGATATAAAGTTTGTTTGACTTGGGTCGCCTTTTAACTTTGACTTCATTGCAACGAAAACACTTGTTTATTCAACTGCTATATGTAGCAAATACGCTATTTGTATCAACTACATATAACGTCGATGATGAAATCACTACGTGTAGTAAAAATGCGATTTGTGCGGTAATTTTATTTGTAATAAAATATTGCTGAATGTAATGTGTTATCGGCTAAGAACTAAATTTGATGATTAGTTTCACAGTCGAAGCTGTAGTAACTGTCAGTTATCAGGGACACTTTGAAAGCTGTAGTAACTGTCAGTTATCAGGGACACTTTGAAAGCTGTAGTAACTGTCAGTTATCAGGGACACTTTGAAAGCTGTAGTAACTGTCAGTTACCAGGGACACTTTGAAAGCTGTAGTAACTGTCAGTTATCAGGGACACTTTGAAAGCTGTAGTAACTGTCAGTTATCAGGGACACTTTGAAAGCTGTAGTAACTGTCAGTTATAAGGGGTATTTTTAAAGTCTGAGTCTACGATGAAGTCATTGATTGTTTGTCAAAAACAAACTGCTGCCATTGGATATCAAAATAAGATTAAATTATCAATTTGAATTAAAGTAGCCGGAAATCATTCAAATATTTACAGAAATGCCGATTATTCGTCGTATTCCGAATACCCTCGATGTCGAGAGTTTTTCCAAATTCATTCAAATAAACTCTCAAAGAAGGATAGAGAGAGTGGCAGTACGAATTGAAGGGCAGGTTTGTCGCGCACAAGAGTGTCGCAAACAATCCCTTGCTTGTAACTAGTATCACCTGCCCCCACCCATACCCCACCCACAAATAAATGGTCTGGGAGATGTAGAAGCTCTTGATACAGATAGCCAGATAAGTTAAAATGACAGAGATATCTGAAACAAATGTTATTTGTATCAATACACGAACGCACACACAAACACGCACACATATATAGCGCATAAATACCCACATCCACGACCAGGTTAAATCCCTTTATGCGAATGTGTGCTTAGTCGAGATGGTATGGGGTTGGTGCATTGCAGGCAAGGCGAGGGTATCGTTTCCCGCGAACCTGGGTTCGTTTAGCAATAGGGGACTAATAAAAAATTGTCTAACCTATATATATATATATATATATATATATATATATATATATATATATATATATATATATATATATATCAAAAAGGGTACAGATAGGGCAATTTGAAACAGATAACGGTTTCAAGTGCAATACTAACAAGTTACTACATATAGGGACAATTGCTACAGAAGGCGGTTGCATGTACATTATATGTGTATTATATTTAATGTATTTTCTACATTTCCCGTTACATTGTTGATTTTAACTTATATGTAATTGGTACATAGCATTTGTTTCAGTAAGCTGATCAGGACTGGTACCACGCTTACGATATTAATGAAGCAGAAAATGTCACTCCCGACTACAATTAGCTCACTAAATTTCAGTACATATGTTAGATTCAAGTGATATCCAAAGATTCTTTGCGTGGCTTTTACTTTGGGAATTTTTAAAGCTCAGATATGTCATTATAGAGTATGTTGTCCACGATTCGTAAACCACAGATAGCCACTATACATATTTATTTTACCAGTAGGCATAGTCCTAGCGTTCTAGTATCGGCCTGACTGTAACTTAATTGTTACGATAAACTTGAAGAAGTTATCGTACATAGTCTAACAGATATGACACTGCATCAAGAGAAAACAGTCTTCATTCCAATAAAACACTGGATAGTAGCTTTCAAGTTTTTATTGAGCATTATCATTTTCTCAAACTTACTCGAGTAAAAACAAATAGCATGCGTCATTTTTCTTCGAGCTGAAAATGGGAATGGATAAGACGTCCTACTTACCGTCCATGGTTATATTTCCAGTTTTCGAACAATAAGATAGCCAGTGGAGAGCTCAACGGCAATATGGCAACATGACAACATACACCTTAGCCATGTGTCCTACTAGTTGCGCGCAACCTGGCATTTAACCCCATGATAGGACAACGTTTCAAGGCTAATCACAAGATCTTCAGATAGCAACATGGATCTTCCCAGGCATTTTCCTTAACAAAAAACGAAAGTATCCCGGTGGTGTCTGCGCAACTACATTCGTTGACAGGATTTTAAGGAGATCAAAAGGTCTACGAGTCAAACACACACTAACCCTATAACATACGAGGCTATTCTCGGATTATGGGAATGACAGAGGAGCTACGATTGCTGACAAGATCCGCATTCCACGGCATCAAAACCATTGCTCCGAATTCGATATGCATTGACCTTATAGATGCATTTTGTGGTAAAAGACATCATTTTTACAAAATTCTGCAAATGGTACTTTTGGGTTTTTTTTTTTTTTTTTTTTTTTTCGTTTTTTTTTTAAGGATTGATCGCACATTACAAGACATTCGCAAAAAACACTAAGATACAATTTGAGAGAGGATGTATACAACTGACACCCCTTAGAGATGGCTATATATAATTGTGTTCAAATCACACACAGATATATATTTGAAGTGGAGATGCGAAAGGACACAAAGACGAAACTTATATACCCGTTTTTCCCCAAAACGGGTATAATAATTTTAATTTATCATTTCCGTAATTCGTACAGACAAAACAAATGTTCTTCAAAACATCCAAAGTGCGCTTTCACACTATAGTCAGTTACAGAGGCTAGCTAAATTGAACGCACCAAAGTTAGAGACGTCGGCCTAATTGCAATGGAGGCTTGTGTATTGTGTCTGTTTACTTCAGTCAAAATTGTAACATGAAGCAAAAACTAAGTTTTCCATGTGGCGGTAGTTCACCAGCAAGAACTAATATACATATATGCAGACTTTTCAATTATTTTCAAAGCAGGCGTATGTCACTGGTCTAAAGTTGTGCCAGGCGTTAGTGTTAAGAATTCTACTCTCTCTGATAGGCGTTATAGACATCAAGTGGGTGGCGACGATTGTTGATAGGTTTTCAATTCACGTTTAAGCAGCCTGTCCGATACTACACTCATTCCGAATCGAATGTAGATTTATCCACTCCTAACATAAGAACTAATCGTTCATAGATGCATGTAATCGAGGTAGTAGAGTCATCTGTATATGTCAAACCTCACAGATGACCTTAGCTGATAAAGGTGCACATGTTTCTCTGTTGAAAGAAATGGAATTCTAGAACCAGAGTCTAAATTGGTGGATTGAGCGCCACGTTTATCTCTCCAACCCACCCGCACCCTTTCCCGGAATGTTTGCGTACGAGTATGTGGTCGTCAACCCCTGACCCTGGGTTTGCCCCTGAGTTTAGGGCTTCATTCCTCTGGCATCCTTAAATCCAATCACACCTCCTTTCAATTCCGAGTACGTCTTCCTCCTATTCTTGTCCTCCATTCTTCCTCTTCTTCTGCTTCTTCTTCTTCAGAAAGATGAAACTATAGCACCTCAACAAAAACAGGAAAACAATATTGCAGTTTTAGAACGCCCTGTTGCTGCGTTTGCTGTCTCAGAAATCAAATAAAATAAAGAAATTTTAATACAATGATTGATTGTTGAGGAAACTTAACGTTCTTGAGTAAATTTGCTACATTCATTGAACCATGTGTTTGCATCATTTGCTTTATTATGAATTAGCTGAGCGTGCAAAACAATGTAAGACAAATATCAATGTATCCCGTTAACATACAACAGCGAGGCTATTATTATTATTATTATTTTCTTTTTGAAATGTGAAATGATTCCTCTAATTATGCTTTTTTTACCAGTGTAGCAGACAAATGATCATAGTATTAACATGTACAAGCATCCCTTTTATGCAAAAATGTAGATTTCGGTTGCCTTGTCCATTGTTTGTTTGCATATGGTCAGAATCTATGTTTCATTAACATATTTAAAGAAAAATAAGCACTGATGGTCTTCAGGGTGTAAATAATCCCTCGAAAGGTATATGTACTAACGAGATAATCTACACAAATATAGGTATTTACGAGATAACCATCACAAATATAATGCGTACAATTGTCATGAACCTCTAAAGCGAACCCAGATAATTTAAAGAACTTTGCGAACAATCTTGTCTGCATTCCATATTACCACACTTTAATCAGCTCACCTCCACTACCACCACCACCCACAGACGCACAAGCTCACTGATAGATTTATTTCAAAGACCATAATTAAGTATATTATACGTGTTAAAGTTTTGTGTTTAGTAGGTGAAAACTTTTCATTTCTGCAGTTCTAATTCTTAGTCTCGGATTTAAAGCCTTAATGTTGAAAATTACCGAATAATTTGTAATAATTATGAAAAAAAGGGTGCTTGAAATAAATTTGTCTGAAATTAAAAAACGTCGTTTAATGATTTGTATGTATGTATGTATGTATATATATATATATATATATATATATATATATATATATATATATATATATATATACACGCGATTGGTAACCTGGGTGTATGTGGATATTCTAGGGGTAACCTGTGTGTCATTATGTGGCTTTGTTCCGTACAAATTTATGATATGTATATATAACTGATAATGTGAAGATGTACTTTCAACCCTATATTATTGGTTTGTAGTAGTCCTACCTAATCATGTGTAGTACACATACTAAGTTTTCTCTTAGGGTGATGTGCTAAAACTTATCTTACATCAAAGATTTATCAAAAAAAACTATCTCGTAAGGGAATAAGAACAATGCAAACTACCGGTGATCACTTAAAGGTTTATTTTATATAAAAGAAACCATCCAACAATACCACAAAATCAATGAAAACTTCAACATTCACGCGTTGTTTTTCCTATGTATGACAATGCCAAAGATATTTCTGCATTGTTTCAGACCGGCCGCATGGGTGATTGTGAACAATACATTAACATGAGAGTAAGACAGTTCATGGCCATACCTTTGGTAATGACTCATGAATGTTAGTCCCCGTAAACTTAAAATTAAAACACGTTAAGTATTCAAGCACTTAAACAACATCAATAGACACCGTGACTAAATCTGTCGACGGGAAAAAGAGATAGGAAATGAGAAGTTTTGGCAGATGTAATAGTAATGCCAATCATCATCGTCGTCGTAGTTGATGTTGTCTTTATTATTATTATTATTATTATTATTATTGGTGTTGTTGTTGTTGAGAATTGACAACTTGCCTATTATAGCAGAAGATGTATAAGAAGGAAAATAAGTTTTTGTCAGAGTAATACTAAGGACATTTCTTTATCAACATCATCATCATTGCTATTATTATTATTATTATTATTATTATTGATGTTGCTAGAATTGACAAGTATTGCTATTCTTTAGAATATCAGCAGCATTCCCAGGATATCTTTTAAAAACGAGTTTTAAAAAAATGAAACAAAAAATTTATATATTGTAAAACATCTAAAACTTTTGAACAGGCTCAATCATAATTAATATTACAATAAACAATTGCCATAATCATTTTGTTACTATTATCAATAATAATAATAATAATAATAATAATAATAATTACTATTATTATTATTATTATTGGTTGTGTTGTTGTTGTTATAAATTGACAACTTGCCTTTTATTGAAGAAGATGTATAAGAACTGAAAGAAGTTCTTGTTAGAGTAATACCATTTCTTTATCAACATCATCATCAGTCCTATTATCCTTATTATTATTATTATTATTATTATTGCTGTTGTTGTTGTTGTTGTTGTTGTTAAAATTAGACAACATCCCTATTAAAGCAGAAGATGTGTAAGAAGAGAAAGAAGTTTTTGTAAGACTAATAATAAAGTCAATTTTTTATCAACATCATCATCAGTGCTATTATTATTATTATTATTACTATTATTGATGTTGTTGTTAAAAATTTCCAACTTGCCTATTATAGCAGAAAATGTGTAAGAAGGGAAACAAGTTTATGTAAGAGTAATACTAAGATCAATTCTTTATCAACATCATCATCATTGCTATTATTATTATTATCGTTATTATTAGTAGTATTATTATTATTATTGACGTTGCTGTTAAGAATTTCCAACTTGCCTATTATAGCAGAAGATGTATAAGTAGGAAAAGAAGTTTATGTAAGAGTAATACTAATGCCATTTCTTTATAAACATCATCATCATTGCTATTATTATAAGGATTGGTCCCTTGCCTATTATCGCATAACATATATGAATAATACAAGTTTTATTGAAAGTAATACTGCACTATAATGCCGATTATTACAATTACCAGTGGCACTCTTCTATTGTCTTTTCTATTCAATATCCAAGAAAATGTATTGTAGACTTTAGCTAATTTAAAATAAAGTCCACATATCGAAAAACGTTAGTTTTTCTTAATATCTGTAGTTTCATCACATCTCACAGCACTGGACATCAGTAAATCTGAAGAATAATAACAATATCAAGCGTTAGCGAAACATGCCAGTTTGTTGTTAATCTCAAGTCACGTGATATCAACATCTGTCAGGCTCCATCCGGGATATTGAAATCTGACACTACTCAAGAAGGAACGGACAAAATGGAGGATCTCGAGTTGTGAACCATCGATCAGGAGGTCTTAGAATTAAAGCTCTTAATACTTGAGTAAAATCGACATGTTGGCCTCATATTAATGATGGTTGAATAGAAAATGGATAACCCTTTATGCCTGTGCTGTGAGTATGATTTGCGAGCAATATTTGTATGAAATCGCCCCAAACACTTTGTAGGCCAAATCTGGCCTACCTTTTCCCAAAAAAACTATTGTACCTATATCTCTCTTGGGAATTACCATCAGAATAAAACATATTTATCGGTCTACATTTGTCCAAGATCAGTTCTCTTAACCAGACGAAAAACTATATGTAGACCTCTTTTTGACATGACAAGGTTTTTTTTTTTGTTGTTTGTCCTTTACATAGGGCAGCATTAAATGCGACAAATTCAAGGTCGTATAAAATTTGTATCATTAACGTACTATGGTAATGTGAAGGGGACAAAATTTATACATACATAAATAAATTGCCGACAGAACTTAACACACACTACTAGTTAATGTATCCTGTTCTATCTATTTTACCCAATATTTTCAACTATTACTTTTCTCCTTTGAGATCACTTGACTTTTCACCGAATCCCATCCTTCCTTTATTCAATTCTGTCTAAACAAAACATAGTTAATCTTGAAAACCCTTCTGTCAGTCACTAGCACTCTTAGTACTCTCAGCTTTGCATGTGCGATGGTACTTCCATATGGGGTCTTCTTGAGACGCTTGACAGACTTTACAATATATGTATCTAAACCTTATCGATATACTCGAATGACAAAGAAAGCGAGTGTAGATCTTCTGACTTGGAAACAAGTTCTTTGGGAGTACAACGGTAGATCCCTCTTTAAATCAGACCGTTTGATATCCTCCATAGCTATGGACTTGCACACTGACACCTCTGTACCATTGGCTACGGATTTGTTTTTTGTTTGTTTTTTTTTGTTTGTTTTTTTTTTTTGGGGTGGGGGCAATGGTTTTGTGAGCCATTGAACGATGAATAGAATACCCGAAACATTGCAGTCTTGGAATTATACCCCATCGGGATCCCTAGTGCTTGACTAACAGCATGAAAGAAATGGATTTTTTAGTCAGCAAATGTACCCATACATGCATAGTATCCATGTATGGGAACATTTGCTGTCTAACAAAAGTCCATTTATTTCATGCTATCAGTCAAGCACTAGCGGAGAGCATTGACAAACAGATGTAAAAAGATGCTTCTTCATTTTTCATGTAGGAGAATTGCTTCTTCCTGTATCAAAGTTTAAGATCCTTTTCCAGGAACCGCGGTTGGCTTAGTGGATAGCGTGCCGGACTCGCGACTGAAAGGATGCGAGTTCCAGTCCAATCATCGGATCAGCCAGGACTGACTACCGTGGTGTGTCTGTTGAAAATGCACTATACTTCAATTGCCTCAGCACTAAATAAATTACTTGTGTTGCTGTGCCTTTATACACAGTGACATATTTATGCTTGAACTTTCATATATTGAAACTTTTCACATCCATGTTCCTTTAAAAAAGACAATCTAATTTGTTCAATAATACCATACATCTTGCCAGATTACCCAATAAAACGTTTCTTTAATGTGGCAATACAACTTTTATTTTATTTTATTGAACATAAGTTATCAAGATTTTACATGTTTCCCAAAATCTCCACCTGATTTAGTGTATGGGGTATTATCTTAAATTGTTTTGCATCCTTACCTTTACATATGTTTGATTACTTAAACACATTAAACACATACACAGATTCATGCACACACAGACACGTACATTCACAAATATTGTTCACAAAGACATTTGCACACTAACTCCAAGGTGCTATAAAGTTGCCATTGTTTTTCTTTGGGGTTTTTTTTTTTTTTGGTTTGTTGTTGCTGTTAGTTTTGTTTTATTTTTTTTTATTTTTTTTTTTTTTGGCAATTTTTTTTTATAAATAATAATATTAATCAAAGTATTAAAACAGCTTTAAAAAGTAAATATACACAAAATCACATACCAAAAGTTGACAATAGGATCCACATTTTTTCAAATTCATCAATTTTGTTATTCACTTTGGCTTCATAGTTTTCCACATTTTTATTTAAAAAACTAAATTTGTATAATAGGTGAGATTTGGGATTTTGATGCACGACGTGATCAGTATATAACATATTTTGCAATTAAAATTAGGACGTTAATAGCGAATTAAATTGTTATTTCCATTGAAAACGTGTTTTTCGTGTAATTCTGAAATTCGGGTCATAATTTCGGATCCATTCCACAAATAATTTCCAAAAGTGTTAAGTAAGTGGACAGTCACAGAATAAATGCTTACAATGTTATATAGTGCCAGAATGGTCTTCATTCTCCGCATAATAACGTCATTGATTGTCATAAGAATAGAAAATAACGGGAGATCCAAACTGAATGTATAATCGCAGTGCTTTTTCAAGGGTCAATGAACCTGATTGACAATACTAATATAGTAATAGTGAAGTAGCATTTACCTCCATTGCGTAGCGTGCTTTATCTTTCGAGATTGACACTATCAATCAGATTCAGTATCGCTCATCTCAAACCATTGAGGAGATTTAGACTATATGTGATAAATTATTGGCATAATCAATGAAAGACTGACATTTATATCCTTATCAATCTACATGTGCGCTTTAATTCTCCTGAATCCCAATCGGCTAAGGTCGCATAATAGATAAAAGGTAGCCTAGAAAACTATCAATGTTGAATATAAACTAATGTTTTGGATTTTCTCACAGAAACGATTAAGGATTTCGAATAGAGTATCGACACCGACTGTGCAAGTATTATCCAGTTTGTCAAGAACCTCTACGTGCAATAGTGAGTATTCCAATACCTCTACGTGCAATAGTGAGTATTCCAATACCTCTACGTGCAATAGTGAGTATTCCAATACCTCTACGTGCAATAGTGAGTATTCCAAAGTCTACGTGGAAGAAAGATGCAATTGAAAACGTGTAATCTTTAAACAATTGATACATACAACACACAAATACTTACAGTTACTGAATATTAAATTAAAAAGACTGTGGCTGGCATTGTAATATTATACGTGGAGGTGAAAAGTCATTTTCCTGATCGAAGGCTTTCGCGTAAGATTATTTATATGTCTAATTAGCTCTTTCACGCATTACCTAACATGGATACGTAATAAAGCATCGAATATATACTTGGATGGCAGGAGAGCACAGACATAGTGAAGACAAGAGATATTTGTTTTACGTCTTCAAAACCTGTATATTTTGCAACTTCTCTAGTGGATGAAAATAATGCTTACATCAGAGACAGTATATACCAGACATGTGTATGTAAGCTCCAGCTCAACCCTTAAAATGTGACCATGTACACGTATATAGTAGTTTGGGGTTTCCTTAACAATTCATGTGTGCAAGTTCCAGCTCGACCCTTCTAATTGAACCATGTAGACATTTATGTCACTTAAGGGTTTCATTTACAGCTCGTGTATGTTTGCTTTTCATCACGGTTGCGCTATCATGAAAGCCATAATAGAAGCTATATCGAACTCGTTTATGCGTGCATTAAAGTAGTAATAGAAGTGGTAGAAGCAGTAGTAGTAGTGGCAATAGCATTAGTAGAAATGGTGTTGTCAATCACGATGGAATCTTGAGGAGTCGACATCTAACTAACATATATTTCTGTACTGAGTAGTGTCAAGGTCTGCATTTGTGGATTTTGAAGGTTCCAGGCCCAAAATCAGATGATTACTATAATCATATGCATCGGTATAGGATAGAAAAATTCCACCCGAGGGTCAGAATTATGCGTCAGACACGAGACTGTGCCGAGTGTCTGACGCAAAATTTTGGTTCCGAGGGTGGAAGTTTTTATCCTACACTGAAGCATAATGACAGATTCTTTTTCTCACATTTCTGAACGAAAATGAGGGCGGAAGCAAAAATGGTCTATTGTAACTTTCAAACGGCAAAACATCCGAATGAATAAAGATCAAGTGTGAGACATAATAGAGCTATCCTGCACCCGTGTTCCACAGATAGGAATGTAAGAAATATGGTCTATTTGGTCTTAAATCTTAAGACAGTGTCTGGCAATCGTTTGAACATATCGGTCAATAAAATAATCTAAGTGTAAAACCTTTAGTTTTTTTTCTGACTGCAAAATTCTTTTTTTTTTTTTGTATTGTAACCGATGACTTCGTTTCTAGTGTACGTGTATTATGCACAATTCTTTTTTTTTTTTTTGTATTGTAACCGAGGAGTTCGTTTCTAGTGTACGTGTATTATATATTTCCTTTGCTCTTCAATATCAAATTTATTTAAGATGACGGTCTATATCTACATGTGTGGCTCAGGCACAAATCCCCGTTTTTCAATAACTAGAAATAATAATTTATAAATGTGGATCAAACTAACAGCTTATTAATTTCAGATGACCCCCATTATTTTGGTACTATTTATATGGATACTTGCGGTTTTCCCAATTAATTGTGGACAACATACCCAGCGTAAGCAACACAATATAGTCCTTTTCTTACAACTGTGTCAAATTTCTTATAAATTTCATGCCTTGAAAACAAGAGCATGCAACAATCTTCGTCGACTTTGATGAACATGTATGTGTTGTCATACCAGTGATATTACGAGCAATAGAATAAAACGATGAGTCTAAAACGGAATCATGATAAGAAAAATATCGATGCGACTTCTACATTTGTACACTAATAAGTTAATTGATTGACATTTATGATTTCTTGAAAACAAACGTCTTGCATCTAAGAGTAGGAGGGAAAGTGAATTGGCAGTATGGTATATGAAGGGGAGACACATTTTTACCAGGATCTAGAAACCACGCGTGTCCAAATTTGTCAATAGTTGTCCAAGTTTGCAAGCATGTCGGAAGGTTATGTGGTTTTCGTTTTACATTTTTGAACATATATCCAGATTATTAAAATAATTCATAGTTGTAATGTGGTAAAAGAAATAAAATAAAACAATTATGTATATTTATATACTTTTGAACTGTAGTCTTGATCATTTGCAATGCATGAGTATGCGGATCATCCAAGTTTTGCAATCTGCAATCCTTTGCTAGCACACTTGGGAAAAGACTTTAAGCTTTCGGGAAAACTTGACAGAGCACAAGGAAAGAGTGTGAATCCGAATACAATATGTATAGCTAAACATTTACATTTAAAAGGTCCTCTTGTGTTGCATGTTTGTTCTTTCCTGATGTATGAATTGATTAATCTCTTCTCACTAGACTCATGCGAGGGCATGTACAAAAATAACATACAGAGTCAAAATGAGGTGTACACAATCTACGACCGTATTAACCAACATTACCAGGTTTACTGTGATTTCCACAAAGCCTACGGTTATATCTTTGATGCGGCCAACACCTCTGTGGTGGTCAATATGGACGACCTCCACACTAGTTCTGACCACGTGTGGGTGCGATTTCTCCATAACAACCACGCTCAAACTCAGACTAAAGTAGAACAACTCTCTACCTTCAAGGGTCGGTACCAACTATTACTACATTACTCCAAAAATTATGGGTATGATACATCATTAAATGCAAACCTCGGACAGTATCACACACAGGCGGGACTCAAAGCTACAGGTACCATTACGTTTGTTAACGTACCCTGGCCGTTTATCGTCTGGTAAAAGAAGCAATCAACGTTTTAGCATTCAATGTTGTTTGCTCCTACTGAAAATCATAACATTTATCTCCCGGATTCTCCAGAAGATAGAAAATGTACGAAAAGGAGTTTGAATTTTCTACATAAAATGAAATCTCGAGATATTCAAGATGAACGAGATCATTTGATTTCAAGCTTGATTTACCGCTCTACTCTCAGTTGTCTCTGTCCACGGAGGGAATATATCATAACAACATTTAGCTAGATTATTTCCTATCCAAAAGCTATGAAAACTGCGACGCGCCATATTTCAAAGCCATACAAGTAGGTTTTAACCAAAAGGCAATTTGCTTGATTTGAAGCAACTCTTCAATGAGAACATAAAATATAAACAACAAAAATTTCATAATTCGTAAACATTTATTTTCTCAAAATCATACTGACGAACTATGGAAACGCTAAAGGTGCTTAATACGTGTCACGTGGACATAGTCGTTGTTAATGTCAATGGGTCACGTGTTCTATTAGTCATACTATAGACAGACTATCAGTTATCTTCAGAAAAGATGGAGATATATATAATTAAAACCCTCAAAGACAAAAGTTTAGCATTTTAATTTGGGATAAGTCCAGGAAAACAAACACAACCTGTTGAGTTCATCAGTGTATGAAAGTTTAGCCTTATATTAGAGTCTAGCCTACAATTGCGACTGAGTCTTAAATGTTTTAGTAAAAAGGCTGGGGATAAATGCAATGGAGGTGGAGGGGTGTATAACGAAAATAATTTGGAGAAGAGGTATGTTGCCCAGATATTATCAGTCGGACCTCACCGTGATCATGGCCTTTACCAGCTGTATCAAGAGCATGGGTCCTGTTTAGGGAAAGGTACACCCTATCCCAGCGCAGCTGAGCCAATAAACAGGATATGTTAGGCCGCATATTCATATATTGATCTACCAGTTGGAGGAGGTATGAGGGTTAAAACAAATTCTTGCTCTGAGTTACGTTGGACAAAGTTAAAAAAACTAAGTGCTAAAGCCGCAAACTATACTGTTATACGATTATTTAGACTAGTGACTTTGCACTGTAATTGCTAAAAGAAGAACGAGAAAGAAAATTATAACATTGAACTCTTGCTTAACTAGAGACGATATGCGTTATACTTTATCTCGTTGTGTGATTCATTAAAGGGTCAACGGCGTAGATTACACATTCTCTGTGATGGAAACCAGAACAGCTACCTGGCTTTCATATTCAACCTTACAACAGAACACATGATGACTACCACAAAATCAGCTGCAACACTCCACTGATACATCAGATTGTAAATATGTCAATGCCGGCGACTTACAACATCCTGGAGTACTTCTACTCGTACTTTGAAATGCACATGTGAAGATGTGGTGGGTATTGTGTTCCAGAAGAATCTCTCTCTCTCTCTCTCTCTCTCTCTCATCATGTGCCTCGGTTCTCTCTCTCTCTCTCTCTCTCTCTCTCTCTCTCTCTCTCTCTCTCTCTCTCTACACTATTATATCTTTTTTCTTAGTCTCTGTGTCCCTTAGAAGTTATAAAAGTTAATGTGGGGCTTATGCAAATTTCACATTTGCGTTTTGGCAACAATGGAGTAAATGGGAATTTAACATTAGCGTTCTCGTCACTGTGGAGTCTATGGAAATTTAATATTAGCGTTGGATCACAGTGCGGTCTGTGGGAAGGTAACATTAGCGTTGAGGCAATTATGTGCTCCATGGGAATTCAACAGTAGCATTTGGATCACTATGGTGGTAATGGGAATTTAACATTATGTCTTGAACAGTATAGCACCCAGTGGGAATTTAATTACATTTTGGTCAGAATAGCACCTTATGCAACTTCAACACTGTCGGTCACTATAGACCCAATATGGAAAATAGACATGCTGGGTCTATATGGAGCACTATTTAAATTTACATGGGAATGGAATACATGAATACACAGACAAATACAAACCTAATACAGAAAAACACACTTTTTGGAACTCAGAAAAACAGTGGAAATTTCAAGGCATTGTTAAATGCTTATAGTTATGTTTAGAACCTGAAGAGTACAGTGGAAATTTCGATTTTATTAGTATAAAGCGATAGGAAGGTTGCATTGATGGCCTTGTATCAGGAACGCAACTGCAACATAGCTACACTTTGTCAGAAATTAAGATTGCATTCAATGTTATTTCAATATATTCATAATTGTTGTTGTTGTTACCGAAAAAGAGTGAGAGAGAGAGAGAAAAATGAGCAAATGTATATGCATTCTGCTTAATTTTCTTTTCTGTGTCTATTCCGTATTATTCGACAAGAAAATATAGGCGCAGACTATATTTTGTAACAGAGAGGGAGAGAGTGAGAGAGAGAGAGAGAACTAATTGATGGAGGACTAACAGAATTGTAACATCATGAAGAGCCAAACGCATTCATATAAATCAATCCGTTTTTGGATAACTTTGTTGACTTTTCTGTAGTTAGTACACATGCGGGATGTATTATCTGGCTTAGGCCCAAGAATGCATGGTGAACACCAGTTACTTTTAGTTTGTTCTATAAAATCATTCTCCAGTAAACATTGAATTTCTTTTTTCAAATATTCCTGTTTGAGAGGATTCATCCTGCAAGGATGCTGTTTCACAGGTGTAGCATCTACAATGTCAACGTCATGATAGATTTTATCTGTTCGTGTAGGAACATCAGGAAACAAGTGCTCATACTCATGTATGTAATAGCTGTTTTAGTGCACTCCTTTCCTTTGGTTCCAGATGTGGCTATTTCTGGTCCAGATTGTTCATATTTCTGAACTCTGACGTTTGGTTAAACCAGAGTCACTATAGTTAGATTGTAATCCATCGTTGACATCCTCACTGTGTGGGACAGTACAGCTAGATCATAGCAGAGCATACTTATGTGACAAAGTTGTTTCTCTTTCCGCCTCCCATGACTATTAATGATATAATTTAAGTTTTACTTTCTTTTCAACTGCATAATGACCATAACATTTCGCCCGAATGGGATTTTGCGGTATGTGAAATAGAATCAAAACTTTATCACCAGGTTGAAAGCTCCTTTCCTATGTATTTCTGTCATACCTTAATTTCATTTTTGACTCTGTAGTGTGAAGATTTGTTCTTGCTACTTCACAGGCCTTTGACAACTTATATTTGAAATCAGAAACACAGTCAACAACATTAATCTCTGAATCTTCCTTGAAAGAAGCTTCTCTTTCAATAACTTCAACGGTCCACGGACAGTATGTCTAAAAAGTAGTTCAAAAGGACTAAAACCCAATGACTCTTGAACTGATTGCCTAACAGCAAACAACAACTAATGAACACACTCATCCCAATCTTTTCCTGTTGGGTGCTTAATTTATGCATAACTTGTTGAAAAATTCCAGACATAAAATTTGACCCTTGATCAGAATGGACAGTTTTGGGAAGGCCAACAAGTGTAAAACAAACTATACCAAAGGTTTTACAATGGTTTTAGTTTTAATATTTCTCAAAGGAATTGCCTCTGGAAATCTTGTGGAGGCACACATTATGGTTAAGAAGTATTGGTTGCCTGACTTGGTCTTAGGTAAGGGAACGACACATCCTACCATTATTCTGCTAAATGGTTCATCAAATGCATGAATAATTTGCAGATGATCCTTAGGTATCTTCTGATTGGGTTTTATAACATCTGACAAGTGTGACAAGATCTACAGTATTTCGAAACATCACTTTTAGGTTTCGGCCAATAAAAATGATTCAAGATTTTATGATAAGTCTTATTGACTCCTAAATGACCAGTCAATGGAGTTTCATGGGTTAGACTAAGAATTTCCTGTCGATATGAAATGGGAACGACAATTTAGTGACTCACTGACCACTCGTCACCAGCCAGTACCTCAGGTGGTCTCCTTTTTTCATAAGGACCACATTTTTCACAAAGTAACAATTTAGGACTTGTGTGGCTTCAGTTTCACTAATACTGCTCAGAAACAAACAGGCGATCTCAGGATCTTGTTTCTGTTCGACAACGAGTGATTGTCTTTTGTCACCCTGATTGGAATCGAGAGAATTATTTGTAAAAAAAGGATCATTGTGATCAATACATTTTGATTGATCAATATCAGCAGAGAAAGTGACCTCATAAAAAAACTGACCAATGAATGTGTCAGCTTAATGAATAATTTCCTGATCAACATCTCAAGAGCTCTTTTTGCCATAGCTCTGGTAACTACACAAGCAGGATACAAATCAGGGATTTCAATAGGATCAACTCTTTGATCCAAGCAAGGTTTGTTAGTTACAGGTAGATTTTAACCACGACCTTATCTCCAGCTACGTCATAGCCTAGTAATAAATGTATACCTTATATAGGTAACGAAGTCACTGCCCCAACAGTCACAGGTCCGGAAACTAAGTCTGATGCCAAAATGACACAATGGAAAAGAACATTTAAAAGGACGTACTCTACTCCCTAAATAAGCACACTTTCACAAGAAGAAGACTTCTTCAGACAAAGGCAGAGTACCTGATAACAAAAAGACTCTGATAAGCTCATGTGTCCCTTAATATTTTAACAGGGATAGGTTTGGCAGAATCAAAAGTAAGCGATATAGAACCAAATGACATGAATAGTTCATCAGTCTCCAAAATAGAATCAGACTGTGGTTTGACGCAACAATTGTATTGCTTTTAATACAAGACTGTGACCTTGACCTCTTTGAAATAAGATCATTTGGAATAGCTCTGTCTTTTTTATGTTGTTTATTTTTCAAACTGTAGCAATCAGAAATGACATGACCTTTCTTTTTACAGTAAGTTCACGTAGGAAGAGATAAGGATTTCCGATCAATCTTATCAGATGTTTGATTTCTGAAATTTGTGCTGTTTTGAAATTTAGACTTGTTTGAGACAGAGACGATTTTTACAAGAAAACCTCTGTGAAGAAGACTTAATTACAAATTAAATTTTGTGAGTCAAGGAATAATCATCAGCTATGCGAGCAGCATTTTCCAACATTTCCACTTTTTCTCGTGAAGATAGATCTTGACATCACAATGGATGCACCTATTGGACTCTTCAATTAATATGAGGTGTCTGAGGTTATCGTAATCTTGATCAACCTTCTTGGCTGAGCACCACCTATCAAATAGTTGTTTCTTTTCCCTTGCAGATTCGACATGAGTTTGTCCACTTTCTTCTCCACAATTCCTAAACCTTTATCGATATATCTCAGATACCAACTTATAACCATGTAAGATACACCCCTTAACCACATTATAATCAGTACTTTGTTGTACCGGCAGTGAAGTATAGATTTCACAAGCTTGCCAATAAGTACACATTGCAGTAACACAGTTCAATGCTCTTCGGGCAATTTCAAGTTTTCAGCGATTTTCTCAATGTGAAGAAAGTGGGTACTAATCTAGTATATATCTGGAAACATCAAAACCTGAATTTGTGTGTAAAGGGGTAGGGGAATGTAGGGAGAGTGTTCAGCTTGACAGTTCTAATTCTTTTAATCTATATTGCATCTCCCTTTCTTTCTCTCTCTCTCTATCTCTGTCTGCATCTGTCCATCCTTCGTTTCCCTCTCCTGTTTCTCTCTCTCTCTCTCTCTCTCTCTCTCTCTCTCTCTCTCTCTCTCTCTCTTTCTCTCTCTGAATTTGCGTTTCTATCATTTCCTTTTGAAACTGAAGCTTTCTCAATTCCAACTCCATCTGGTTTTTTAGCTGTAATTCCCTTAATTTCCTACCAAAGCCATGTACAGACTTCCCAATCAAAACCAAAGAACTGTTATCCAAAACTTCCTTTCCTACTAAATAGGGAATCAAAATATTATTTATCTCTTGTTTTGTTAATGATGCTTTAGCTTCAGAAAAATCGCAATGTCTGGCAAGCTCAAAAAACTCATCCTTTTTCATAGAATCTTACCCTTCTTAAGTAGGATTTGAAACGAAGTTCTCAACATTAGATGACATTGTGAATGCTTGTTGGTTTCAATAAAACTTTCACAAATGTTTAAAATTGAAATCTTTACCACGGACAAAAAATTTCTGAAACAAAGCCAAATTTCAATTTCAAAGGCAAGTTTAAATATCACTGATATGTTTTAAACAAATTCATATCCCGAACGAGCCCCCAGTATCTATTACGGCTCCAGGCCTTAAAATATATAACAGAAAGAACGTAAACCAATAAAATTCAGTAAAATCATGAAGAAAGTTATTTCAAGACAATTATAGTGAAAATTAAAAAGACACTTACAATTTGTGAGTTAAGTTCAAAATAATCCTAAATATCCTAATCACAAGTCCAGAATTATAGAATGTTCCGAACGATTTCCAATAGCCTTGAATGCCTTCGTGTACCACAAAGATGTAATCCAGATTGTATTTGAATGAGTTCATATAAATTCCAAAAGTATGTATTAATCAAAAGTCAATGAGCACTTTAGTATTTCCAATAAATACCGTAAACAAATAATTCCTCTCAACTTATATCTGTTTTCAACAACACAACTGTAATTACTAAATTAGATTCCTTACAGACTGATATTTAGAACCGGAATTCTAGAAAGGAAATGAATTTGTTGACCAAAATCTATATATAAAAAGACATGTCTAATTGACCGATATCACAACAGAATATGAGTAATTCTAGTGGAAAAATACTGGCCGACATGTCATTTTTTATGTTCATTGAGTATGAACTGATAAAAGCCTACGCAATATGTATGAAGCGAAGCGGATCATACTTTTGCTTGCACAGCATTTTTTGTATTTTTTCCCATTCATACTGCAGTGAACGTAATAAAAATGGTTAATCCTTATAATTAATTTTAAATCTAATACAGACAAATTAAGGAAAAATCTTTCAAAAAAGTGTGTTAAATAAACCATTCTAACCCAGTTTAAGCGTCCATGAATGCATACAAAATAGCAATCAGTATACGTAATTCGGATACAGCCTATCATAATACGTCATCCAGCTGCCAGACAACATGACACAAACTTACCTTCGATCATGTAACCATTATATAAGCAGCCTCCATTGAAGTATATAGTCCAAATATCCAAAGTGAAATCCATGGTGGACATACACGAATATGATTAATAATTTCGATTTGATTAATTACTTTAACCCTTATTACCAGATGTCCAAATTTAGGAGTAGTGCCTACTTCACCTAGCTAGTGTATACCGCTATTCTTTAAAAAGGTCTTATTCTTCAACGTTTGCAATATAGTCTATAACTTACTGGAAATGACAAGAATGGCTGTTTAAGAGGACAATTGTTTTACAGAGAGAGCGAGAGAGGAAGAGAATCGCCATTACTTATTGATTTATCAGCGAACAAAGAGATAAAAACATCTCAAAATTAAATCAATTCGGGTTGATAAAAGTTGTGAGTAAACGTATTTTTAAAGCTAAAGCGTGGCCTACTAGCAGAAGCATGACTAATTACGATGCGAAATCAACTATTCAGTCCTGCCCTAATAATCGACGCATCGTGGCCTTACTCCGTGTAACAAATGTTAAGATGTAGAGGTCAGAATCTAACCTGGAGTAACCTGGAAGAACAGTTTGAACGTCAGGGCCCGCTACTCTGCATTTTTTTTTTCTCTCTCTCTCTCTCTCTCTCTCTCTCTCTCTCTCTCTCTCTCTCTCTGTTGCCAATGTTCTAAGACGGAACTCGACCTGTATGCCATGCAACCCACGATGATGATGATGATGATGATGCGGGAATCTCAGTTCCATCGAGTCTCATTAGATACTACGACAGCTTCTCTCTTCTTCAAAATCAAGGGACAAAGCAAAGACTGCATCGATCTGAATAAAGTTACTTGAACTTCAAGGTGAAAATGATCAATAACAACAATACAAATCCAGACTACACAGACAAAGTTTCCTGTCAACAATTGTATGTATTCTGTGCTCAGTGAAGTATATATGTACCTGATCAACCAACTAGTGAGCAGCAGCATGGGCACTGGCCCTCTAGAGAATCTAAACACTTGCAAAAAAGCCAAGAACAAACACTTATATGTTTCTGCGATGTGGACAACCAATACTCTCAGCGAATTGTGTGACACGAATTTGATTGTTCTTGATGATGTAGACCACATCAAGGATTTAACAACTTTTAAAATAAAATCAAACGAAGTCGCAGTTTGGAAATGATGGATTGTTTGCACTTATGCATGTCACTGCAAGACAAGTATTTCTTCAATGGAGTGGATGTACGTCTCAAACTGAATCGAGGAGCATCGTGTTCTATTTGGTTGTCAAGGCTAACGATTTCAAAGCCATCAATGAAGAAGAGACACTGTACGTACGACATGTAAAAGTCGCAGTAAGAGCAGGAAAGGACATCATTTAGACTCTGACCAGGAACAAGTATCCCATACGATGATTGGAACGAAACACCTTCAGCACTGCTGCTGGACTCCGATCCAAGATTGAAGATTATGTGTTCCAGGGTCTGGTATCCATACGTCTTGTCATCGACATCTTCATGGACATTTTCATCTTCAACGACATCGACAGCAACGCAGTCTTCAATGGAACTATTTTCTAAATCTATTTCAATTCTATCATCAAATTGTCTCCGAGATAAAAGTCAACCTTGACTAAGAAACTTTGCCTTCCAGACCCTTTGAATCCAACCCTACCCACAAGAATTACTGGGACCTTACTTGAATCTGTTTAAAATCGCTGGACAATTGGGTGCCAACAGCACACACAGCATTTCCCAGGACGACTGTACAGGGGTTTAGTTTCTGCGGATACGATTTCACATCAGATCAAGACAGTGACGAGGGATATTTCCAGCCTATAAATAGGGACAACTGTGTTCACTCATGGAAGACGTAGTCATCAATAAACATGAACAATAACAGCAACCACATCCGCCACAGGAGAAAGTCAATGCATAAGAGAAAATGGGCAATGGATGAAGGAGGAGAAGAAACAGTATTGGCACGATTGATGAAACAAGAGAAGGCATTGGTACAATGGTTTGCTAAACACATTGGCAAAAGAATTACACTATTGACAAAAGTAAACAGTCACGGGTGTCAACTCATTTACCACCAGTCGAGCACAACACGATACATGTTTGATAATGAATCAAGAAGAAACGTTGCAGTATTATGTGGAGCAAGCTTGAACAGTCATAGACCATGCAAACACTGGGTAGCTGACTACTTTCCAAAGTACAACATGAAGGAACAGTTTGATTCGTATGGATTACCACCGACTGAATACGATATCACAGACTTTATGAGAAGAAATTATGTTTCGACAATTTTAATGAAATTACAAGGCTCATGTTTGATAGTATGTGGACAATATTGTGCGTATTTTCTTCTTCAAAGAAGATCTCGATTTGCTCTAACACATTTACTAACTTTCGTGGACACAATTTTACTAAAAATGATAAAACAATTAGAATTGTGGTTTTGTAATCAGTATGACTCTCTCTTTTGCTTAGCTTGACAACGTAGTTTCAGTCGGTGTCAGGTCGTAATCATGATGGTACATTGGAACCTAAATCTCACAAACCTACACTGTCAACCTTGTAAATATTTTCAGTCTTGAATGTGTGTATTGTATTGTATGTTGTAACTCCGTTTATTCCTCATGAAGATGAGAAACTGTTATACTCCTCAGTTTTCATTATTTGCTAGTGAGCTAGAAATTGAGTTGGTTAAGAGGGGGCCCATTGAAGTGTTGATTCTTTTATAAAAACATCAGTTTTGTGATTATTTAATATTGGCAAATCTCTCTCTCTCTCTCTCTCTCTCTCTCTCTCTCTCTCTCTCTCTCTCTCTCTTCTGCATGCCTTTGTGTGTTTAAAACAAAATACTATACTATATCCCCTCTCTCATCAATTTGTAACGGTGGGTGTAGGATTGTAAGCATGTGTGCTTATTCGTCATTATACGACATAATACCAACTTTACACCTTATGCATTGGTTTGTAAGTTTAGGTGTTTGTTTCTAAGTATGAATGCTAATCAGTATACTATATTTATCCCTTACACATTGGTTTGTATGTGTATGTGTTGTCTGTAATTAGGTGTGTATGTGTCTGTTTTTTTCTTGTGTTCAAGTTCCATTTAAAATTCCTATAGATTCCTTACTGATCCAAACGCAATGCTACATTCCTTGTGGGTCCATAGTATCCCAAATGAATTGCTAAATTTCTTTAGGGTGCTATACCATTCAAATTGTAATGTTTAATTCCCACAGTGACACAATCTCCGATATTAAATTTTCATAACTGTCATAGTGACCTAAGCATAATGATAAGTTCTTAAAATCCAGTAGCGCCCCAAACATAATATTAAATTCCCATAGGCCATGATAGTGATCGTAATGCTAATATTAAAATTTCCCATAGTGGTACTAACGTTAATGTTAAATTCCCATAGACCTCATAGTAACCCAAATGATAATGTTAAAATTTCCCATAGACCATACGGTGATCCAAATGCTTAATGTTAAATTATATTAGAGCCCACGGTGGACCAAACACTAATGTAAAATCATTAACCCCATAGTCAACTAAGCGCTAATGTTAAATTCCAATTGACCCTATCTTGACCCAAGCACTAATGTTAAATTTCTATAGACACCGTAGTAGTGACCCATATAACTATTCCCTTGTTCTCCTCTATCAATTTTTTATACAATGGAGATAACTCACACTCCGTAGGAATTAGTTTCTCTGGTGATAAAGGGGACTTTTTAAAATTGCAGTGCATTTGTTTGGCACTTCTAAATATACTTCTAAAACACCACCAACACTTTCATTATTTCTTCGAGACATACGATCTTCATCGATTGTTTTTATTTGTTGCTTGTTTGTACATTTAAAGGTTTGACTTCCATGTGTTGGCACATGGCCCAACCATATACATTATTGGGTACAGTTCATAATGAATTACCTTGACCTTGGCTTATCATATTCATTGTTATTTTACTCCTTATTTGCTTTAGCATTTTTATTTGACATCGTGCTGGTTTCTTCTGTAATGTCTAATTCATTCACCAGGAACGTATCATAATCTGTGATTATTTCTCATTTTACATTACTTCTATTCACACAGGCATCATGAGCTAGTCTAAGAGCACTGCAATAATGTGCTGTATCTGGATTATAATTATTCATGCCACCCAGGGAATTCAATTTCAAATGTTTCATGAGATTATCAAGACACTGATAACCCTCTTTGCTAATTCCTGATCCACTGAGGTTTTAATTTGAATACACGTTTTATATTGGTGGTAACTTACTTCCAATAATCCTTTCAAATGAATCCATATATTTCTATAGATATATATATTTCCTTAAATAGTTGGTTACATTCCATTTGAAACATTCAGCTTGTTCGCTTCCCTCTTGGTTCCAATAACCTGTTTTATTATTATCATCACTTATATTTTCAGCAAGTTGTTATACTGTTTGATTCATAAATTGATAACTGTATTTAAATCAGCCAGCTTTTATTTACTAAATCGTCTTTTCCAAATTTACCTAGTACAAAATATTTTATATATATATATATATATATATATATATATATATATATATATATATATATTGCATATATTGTCATCATTCATTTTGGTATTACTGCTGCTTTCTGATCTAGATCTTTTTTTTTCTTGTATTATGCTTTTGGGGGGTTTTTTTTGTTTTTTTTGGGGGGTACTCTTTTTTTCTTTTCTCTTTGTCTTTTTATATTGTTTTTAGTCCTTTTTTTTCTTTTTTCTTGTGGTGTATCGAGATTTTTATAATCAGATGAGAGTCGTATCCAGGAAAATTATGAATAATTAGTGATATACATTTAACATATTTGTATAATCTATATGTGCATGACTTTTTATTTATTTTCTAGTTAAGTTATTATGATTTCTTACTTTGTAGTTGTTGATTGTACCTTCGTTACAATCATGATCTTCCGTAATGTCCTTTTCACAAATATGACTTATATTGGTGGATTTATATTGTTTGTTATCTATCTTCACCGGTGAATAAAACTTTAGTAGCGTTTCTTGGCCTAAGATCTGTATAAACAATTTATTTAATTAATTTCAAATGCTCGAGAAAAAAATGTATATATCAATGTGTTTCTCTGTACAAATATAGGCTGATACTAGTAAATCTATGCATTAATATCCTCTTACTGGTGGATATCTGTCTATACCTAATGTTACGTAATTTATTCGTACAAAAAACAACACAAAACAAGACACAATATGTATTATGGCTTATTTCCTGACTAAATGATATATTTGGTATATCAAACATATTTTATAGCACCGGACCGACCTGAGTCACCTACTGTGGTGTGTCCTTGGGCAAGGCACTTTACTCCAATTGCCTCGGCACTAAATAACCTACTTGTGTTGCTGTTCGTAAAGCACCAAACCAAACCAAAATCAAACATATTTTGAATTTCGTTTCCATTTCATCTTTTGGAGCGATCAGATTTATATGTTCCACTATTTTAGCAACATGTTTCATTGAACTCCCAATAATATAATTACATTTTACTAACACATATAATAATAATGCGGACTTAGTCTTGAGCTTAATCTTTAGAAGCTCTACGCGCTTTACAATATTAGTTAACACATAAGGACATATATATGGACACGTTTTCAAAAACAAACACCATGAAATTAGAAGCAAAAAACATGCTGAAAATAATTAAGCTAAGGACATATTGCTAAGTCTTAAGTCTGTTCTTGCAGTCAAAATAGGTGAGTTTTAAGAGCACTCTTGAATGAGATCACAGTGTCATTGTGTCTAAGTTCAATGGGCAATTCGTTCCAGGTAGCTGGGCCCTGGTACACAAAAGAACGTTGTCCGTAGACTTTGTTGTGATAGTGGAAATAATGTGAATATGATAGTCGGACGAAGAGCGTAAGTATCTAGAAGGTTTGTACACTCGGGTGAGATTTGATAGGTATTATGGACTGGAGGCAGTCGACGAAATGTAGCATAGAGAACAGATTTTGTGTTTGATTTGGTAGCGATCAGGTAACCAGTGGAGGGTACATAGCAGGGGGAGGAGTGCTCGGTTCTTGGTACTCGAAGGATGATCCGAGCATATGTGTCTTGAACGTTTTGAAATTTATGTAGAAGAAACCGAGTCTAGAGAGTACTAAGGAACACATATGTGTTTTAGTGGTATCAACTGAAAGAAAATTGCAAATGGAGCTGATAAGTCTCAGCTCCAGATATGCAACCTTGAATATGTTTATGACATGTTGGTGTAATGAGAGAGAACTGTCGTACTGACTGATGAATTTAATGCTAGTGTTGCTGATACTTATTGCTTGAGGTAAAGGATGGAAATGAGAAAATCTTTATGAGGTGATCAGAATGGCTTCAGTTTTATCATCATTCATCTGCAGCTTGTGACGTGTCATCCATGACTTCACATCGGAAATGCACCTCTCTACTCCTTGGATGATAGCATCAACTTCAGTTGGATGGCTAGATTTGTATATTTTGGGTGATATCAGCGTACAATTGGTGAGACACCGGATGACAATCTATAACACCTGAGAGGACTGAAAATATGCAAGAAAAGACCCCTGTGGAACACCACAACATAGATAAACTGGGATTGAATGTTTTCCATTTACTGACACAATTTGTGACCTGTCGACTAAGTATAGCTTGAACCATAGTAAGCTTGTTTCTCAAATGCCAAATGCATGCTGGAGACGGTGAAGTAATATATCATGGTCTATTGTGTCAAATGCTGCAGACAAGTCAAGGAGGGTGAGGACTGTAATCTTTCCACTCCCCAAAGCAGCGAGAAGGTCGTTAACTGCTTTCAGAAGAGCAGTTTTGGTACTGTGTCGAGGGTGATATGCAGACTGTAAACTGCTAAAAAGACTATTTAAATTCAGATGAGATACCAATTGGGACAGAACAACTTTTGCTAAGATTTTTTACATGAATGGGGAATTAGAAACAGGTTGTTTTAAATCGTTAGGGTTAAGCGTTTTTCAACAGAAGCTTTACAATGGCAATATTGAATTTAAGCACTCAAGCAGCAGTGACGTAGGAATCGGATCAAGTTCACATGGATTTGGGGCACCCTTCATAAGAACTGTACGTGTGAAATCCGTAGAAACAGGCTCAATGCTGTTAAAGGTTGCCTTTGAAATTCTGTACCACAACTGTGTGGTGATGTTGAGCAGATTACAATTGTGTTGTCAAGCTAATCTCTAATGGTTTGCACTTTGCTACAGAAGAAATTTGCAAACAGGTACGGAAGTTCGACCGGGGAGAAGGTTGTTGGAAGTTGTTGACATTCGTTCCTTGACATTAGCTTGTTAGTAATATCAAAGAGCTCTTTGCAGCTGGAATTTTCAGTGATCTTAGTATGTGGTACTGTTCATTGTTTTAAAAATATTTTCAACACTGATCACGTCATATTTTTTGCTGTATATAGATAACTCCACCTTAAAACGTCATCTTCTTTGTTGTAAATAGATAACATCTCCCTGAAAGATATTCCCTCAATATTCTCCACCTATACGTCTTCCAATTTATATTCAGTAGTCACCTAAAACTACGTGCCTGATTGTGAATAGTTCTGCAGTGAAAATAGGAAGATATCCATTTGCAAAAATAGATTTATATGTTGAGATCTTAACTGTCTCACCTTTTTTTATATTTAGGCGCTCCATAGTTATAAATTGTCAATTAAACAAATAAGTTCATCCATCCTATAGACCAATTTTTATAATCACTGGCACGGATTGCATTCATATATTGCTCTGTGATCCGTATTTTGTATATCCATCAATAAGGTTAGGCAATACATATGTCCATGTTTTAGTTCAAATTCGAGAGTTCTATTAAATCGTTCTTTAAGAAACGCTTTTTTGTCTACGTAAGTGGAACAATGCTTATAGAGTTTCTTTATGCATTAATTCTTTGGACCTTTTGGTTATAAATTAATTATAAATTTTGTTGTAAATTAATTTACCTGCAATAACGTGCTTTTTCTGGTTTTTGCTCACTAAAGACTTTTCGAAAAGTTTCGTGTATATGGTGTCGCTTTGTTTTCACTTTAATAGCCGACGCGTATTTGCATATCAATATGTGTTTCCCGCTGGTAATCCACTTGACTAACATGGACCATTCTGTATAGAAACAAGTTGCTTCCTTGTGCAAAGTGTCAGTAGATTGTTCAGTTAACCAAGTTTTCAATTAAAACTTATTCCTTGGACTTTGTCCTTGCATTTTGCTTCATATTGCGTTAGAGCAAGCTATGGTCTGGCAGCCCCTGAGGCAGTCAGCTTATGCGATTATGCATACTGACTGCCCCATACAGAATTCGCTTCTCTTTCTTATGGTCAAATGAGCTGGTTGTTGTGTCAAGAAATCCTAACCCGATTTAGCCAGAATGTTTCCTCTGTTAAATACAACCACACATGACTGAATTTAACCTCCACTGAGTACGAATTTCTTGGATTCTTCCGAGGATATTCATACTTACCGGTCAGTCTCGCAGAAGATTAGTTGCATAGACCGACCGCTGGATGTATGTAAGCAACTTTGACTCATTGAATTGGCAATCGAGTTTTTAAATGTTAGCACGCAGAAAACGCTTAAGACTTTACGGTGTTTTGATTCGTCTCTAATTAACTTTAAGCAGTATCAATGTGCACTGTTCTACTGCACTTTTTATAAGTCACTTACTTCAACAATGAGCTCATATGAATATGTTCACACGTTATGTTCATAAGACCTTGGTAGTCAATATTAGTGTATATGGAAATATTGCTATTTTGCATACGTTATACCATTTATAAGAAAAGTATGTATCTAAGCATATCAGCATATCAACATGTAACATGTGAACATGATTAGTCTTTGTGTAATATCTAAAACGTATTTAAAGTCCTGCGGAAAAAATGATTTTTCGGTTTTTAATCCAGGATTGCAAATGCCTATTATACTAGTTATTGTAGTTATTGTTCTAGTTAAAACCTTAGGAGTATATAAATTAAAAAGCGACGGGAAAGCGGTATGGCTTAATAATCTTTTTTAGTAAGGGGTACAACCTCAGAGCAGCTATTTTTCAATGTTTAGGTTCATTCCATGGCGGGGGGGGGGGATGCTTAGCTAACGCGCGTACAAACAATATATGTTTTTTTGTGCTAAAATTGGTTTTGGAAGAAAGGAAAGACTTGGAAGTGGATATGGGTTCATTCTTATCATTAGTAGGGGGGGGGGGTTCACTCGTGGGAGTCGGTGGTGGAATGTTGATTATTGAAAAATGAAAATAAATTTATTTTTGAGCCAGTATGCTTACAATCAAAATACAATTTATCGAGGGTAGTAACGTGTTGGTTTCAAAAAAAATAGTTTTGTCTCGTGATGGTTGGGGTGTTGGCCTGTTAGAAAATGAAAATCAAATGTTTCGCAGCTGTTCGCTTCAATACTCTTCGCACTTTCAAGCACAGACACAAGTGAAAAGTCTAACATTCAGATCCAAACTATACAATGCAACACAGAAAATATGATCTACCTCATTACATGCAGGATATGCAGCAACCCAAATGTTGGAGAAACAAAGAAATTAATTATTAGACTGAATCTCCACTGATCAGAACAAAACAAAAATAAAAATAGAAAGAAGCACAGTGGCGGAACATTTATCTTCCCACGACTACACTGTATGTGATGTAATCCTGATTGGAATGGCCCATAACTCAAAATGGGGTACCTAGCAAACGTTCACTTAAGACGCATCGTAACAAGTAGCGCCATACAACCTTATTCTTTTATTTGTTCTTATTATATTTATGAAAATTTCCACAGCCAAGCATCATGTAGATTCTGTCAAGTAATTTCGTATTTATGTTTTGTTCTTGTCTCATATGTGAAATAGTCCAATCTAGCATTGTTCCCTTGAGAAAGGAATCGATATATTTTAAAAAATGCTTGGACTGGTTACATGACAGTTTTGCACCGATGTTTATTAGGATTTCTTGCAACTCTTCCCCCCTCCCCTCTCTCTCTCTCTCTCTCTCTATGTATATATATATATATATATATATATATATATATATATATATATATATATATATATATATATACATATATGGAGAGAGTGAGATTGTCACAGTTTTATATTTCTTATTTACTTCTTCTTTTTGTGATTATTACTGTCATTTACACTTTATTTTTTTATCTTTTTTTCTCATCTGCTTCAGTATGGTGCAATATATTAGTCAAAAGTTCCAGCGGTGTCGGCGGCGTCAACAATTTTAAAGTTTGCGTTCATACTTTAAAAAGTCAGAAACAGATGTTTTACTCAGGGCGTTTGGGGTTTAGAGTCAAAATGCCACCCCACCACCACCACCCAATAATCGAAACAACCGGAACGTTTTCTAGTTTAAGTTTACTTTACTGTTAGATGTTTAAAAGTATGCCCTAGAAACGCTTAAAATCCATCTCCCCCTAGGCTCGCACCGGTGCTTCTGTCCCACAGAATCCTCCTCTACCTGTTTACGATCCCCCTAAACGATGTTCAACGATATTTCTGAATCCGCCTTTGATACTCGCAAGGTTAAGGACTAGTAGTCTGTCTTTCTGTTGTATAAACAATATCAAAGCACGAAAATAAAAAATGAAATAATAATAACTATTTTAAATTTTTTATAGGTATATGTCCATGGATTATCTATGTATATGACAGCGATCCATATCTGGTAGCTTTATGGGCAAATCTGTGATCCAATACAAATACCCTTTCTGAAGCTGCTTCGCAAAACTGTACTTAGAGAAAATCAATTTCCACCTAATCTCTTTCTGAGAAATATCAACATACGTTTGCTTTATGTGGTATTGAATACAGAAAGATGACAAAATTTACCGCAATCAGATTTACATATTCATGTTTCCAACCCATCATAAGTATGTATATATATATATATATATATATATATATATATATATATATATATATATATATATATACAACTTTAGACGATCCGCTCACTCATTTCCTACTTAAACGTCTGAGGCTAGTCTTAAAACTCATTAACTTTGTATTCAATGAAGAAAACTACCCCCAAATCAATGGAACCGCAATGGGTACAAGCATGGCCCCCTTGCATGCTAATAATTCTATGGCAAGATTGGAAGGTCAGCTTTTTAGCATCGGTGAAGCTTATACCATACCAGTGCGTACGCTTCATCGATGGCATAGACAAAAGTGGCACCATGATAGAGAAAATCTGGACGACTTCATACTCCGTCGGTGAAACATGCCAAGAAAGGTCTGAAGAGTTCTCTGATCATTTGATCAACCGAGGCTACGACAAAGACCTGATAACGGGGTTAGCACAAAGGCTAAACAAACAAACCCCAATGAACTACTAAAATATAGAGAAAAGGAAAAGGTTGATCGGATACCATTTATCCTGGCCTTCAATCCAGACAACCCCAAATGTAGGTACAATCATCTGGAAACACTGGCCCAGTGTGGAATCTTTTGACACAAAAAAGTTAATCCTCCCGAACAAACTAGTGGTAGCCTATCGCAGACTGAAAACCCTCAAAGCGAAGCTAACGCCGATCACAAGCCAAGACCTTTTCTGGCAAATCCGGTCCCTGTAGTGATAAAAGGTGCAAAACCTGTTAACATATGACAGAGACTAGCAAATTCTCAAGCAGAGCGACGAGCTAAAAATTTAACTTATATTGTGCAAACAGAACGTTCAAAACAGAGAAAGTAACTTATCTCATCACGTGTAAGATCTGCGGCTTTCAGTATGTCGGAGAAATCAAAAACTACATAAAGGGATCAATCTTCACAGATCTGATTGGATGACAAAGAAGCTGGACAGAAGTCAAGTTGCAGAACACTTCTCTTCCCCTGGCCACACTTTCAGTGATGTAACACTAACTGCAGTTTCTACCTAACCCCAACTGGAGTTCCGAAACCAGGAAAGAAAATGAATCTTACTCGATACGCCGCCTTGGAACACTGAAAACAAGCGACTTAAACCAAGAAGATTCCAAAAAGACAAGCACTCACAAATACAATCATACAGCCACCACTTCATCAATGTTTTTTTTCTTTTTTTTTTTTTTTTTTTGTAGGTTTTGCTGATGTTATTATTGATATGGTCATTACTCGCATTACAGAAACAATGAAATATCCGGCATTTAATATAAGGCTACACAACTTTGCATTAAAAAACCAGATGGCGCTATGACTCCTCCCTTTATAGGTTAATACCTACTAGTTTACCACATCATCAGTCAAGTTCAAGCCAACTAGGCGAATCATCGCACATTTTCAAGCTTTAATTCCCTAGAAATCGTCATGTAAACGTCTGTAATTTCAACTCTTTTTGTGTTTATTGTTTGTCCAGTCTCTGTTTTGTGTTTGCCTTTGACAAAGACTCATTGTGAGTCGATAGCGCTGAGGGTTTTTAAAACTAGTTTTGCACTGTTCGTTATCATTGTGTTGCATATATATATATATATATATATATATATATATATATATATATATATATGTGTGTGTGTGTGTGTGTGTGTGTGTGTGTGTGTGTGTGTGTGTGTCTACATGCACCGTAAAACGTGTTTTATCCATACCCGTCGGGGGACGTTTCGTCTGGATAATCGGCCGTCCGGATGATCAAAATTTGGCGAGAAAATAGAAGAGTGAATGGAGGATTCTGCATTCATTGCGTCCCATAATCGTACGTACGACTGTACGAGTAACCACGTACGTGCGACAGTATATGTATGAGTAACTAAGTAAATATTAACATTTCTAGATATCTGACATTTTTACGTTAAACAAAGGAAGAAACGATAAAAAAATTAAGAAAATTTAATTTAATACGTTTGCTCTTAACACCTGTCTGAGATCTACTTTGACTGTCCATGATTGGATGGTATCGGGCTTTATTGACGGTTATTTTATGTGTGGTCTTGTCAACACAAGTGTAAAAGAGCTTTGATCACAGTAAACTAGGCCGATTTGGACTATTTTCACACAAGTGCCGGTAGGTGATCAATTGTATCATCCACCAAGTCACCATTGATAGTTGATCGACAATCAATGACCAAGGCTTGGACTGCAGAATGTCTTTTATCGGACCATTATGATTCTTAATTAGCATGATAAATGACATTATTTTTTCACTTAGCGAGAAACAGGTATAGAAAAAAAAAACTTTCTCACTTTCTTGTAGTCGTTCCATGATTAATCAAACTTGTAGCTCCCAATTTATCTTCAAATTTCAAACATTAATCCATTGACCGATGACAACGTGGTTTAATTGATAAGTGTGCAATCAAATAGTTTTAGAGTAATCTGCTCTTTGCCAACATGTGAAGATATATTATTTAAAATTGAGAGAGAAACGTATGTATGTATGCATTTAGGTTGGTAGGTAGATAGGTAGGTAGGTAGACAAATAAATGTGTTTTAGTGAAAATGTAATGCTACAGGTAGGCTGTTAATTAGATTTTTGGAGGCAGATAGGCAGGTTGCTTGCTTGCTTGCTTGTGTATTTCGTCCGTGCCGTGTCCTGTATTAAGGACGGGAGGAACCAGGCACTCTACTGTTAAGCTTTATAACGTTTCGGTGGAAATGGACAAGGTGGATACATAGGTCGATAGATTGATAAAATTTACAGAACCAGAGGGTCAGCACATCCTGAGTATCTAGTGTACTTTATTGACAGATTTATCGGTGCATATGGCTTTTCAGCCAATTTAGGGACCATCTTACGGCATTCAAGGGGTAAAGATGAATTTTGACATAGACGCATAGCGGTTCAAGAAACCGGACATATTTTAAACGTTTTCGAAGAATAATATAATCCAATATCCTTTATTTATTCAAGAATAATGTGATTTTTTGCACTATCATATAATTTCTAAAGTTTCATTGACATCAAACAGTTTTGCCTCACCGCTGATAATCTAATTATTTTTAATGCCACCGCCATATATGTAGAGGGAGCATAGAGTGTTACTCATGTCGTCCGTCCGTCCAGTCCCGCTCTGTGACAAATTTGGCTTCCGCTCAATAACTCTGAAGGTCTTCGTGTATTCAAATCAAATTTAGTGTGAGGTTTTACGTTAATAATGCCAATGTCAAGCTCTGTATTCGCCGTTTTCCACACATTTTACGGATTTATGGCCACTGTTTGATTTAGAATGTTGCCGTTCAATTTTGTTTCCGCACAATAACTCTTGAAGGACTTCATGGATTGTAAACAAATTTGGTATGAGGCTTTACATTAAGAAGATGTAGGTCATGTTCAGTTTTTTACCATTTCCCATCAAAGTTTTATTGAGTAACGGCTCCTATGGGACTTAAAACGTTGTCCTTTCATTTCGTTGAATAAATTGTTGAAGGACTTCATGGATTGTAATCAAACATAGACATGAGACTTTACATTATGAAGGCCTAGTATATATTTGATTATCACTCTATTCCGGCAAAACTGTACAGAGTAATGGCCCTTGCTTGACTTAGCACTTTCCCCTTCAATTTCCGCTCAATAACTTTAGAGGGACTTCATGGATTGAAACCAAAATTGATAGTAGACTTTATAGCAAGAAGGCCAAGGTGAAATTTGGTAACAAGCTTCTTTCTGACAATATTTTAATTTGGGTTGTATTTTACTGTTTCACCTAGAACTTTACCATTTAACTGCATTATATTGTTGGGGGCATCCGTGGCGTATGGGTACATTTCTAGCTCAGATATTACTCATCTGTCATTGGATCCACCGACACCCAAGAGCCACGAAACTATAGCGCAAGTACATTTAACCCATAATCAGAAACCACAGAGTTGAAAATAAATCCGATGGCTTCTTATTATTTCTGATAACTTTATTTGTAGATCACTTAAAGTAAATAACTAAAGGATTTGTTGAATTATATAATACTTGTAATCTGCGTTAAGTTACTTGTACTTGTAACTACAATGATATAAACTTTGTCTCGGGATGTAATCTTTGGGCCATGTTTGGGTTTGCCTTTCAATAAGCTAGAAAAGAGTCAGTTGCATTTGATCGACACGAGTCTGACACAGGGTTGGCAAGCTTCCAGCTTATATTTAGAAGTTTAACATCTGATTTTGAAACTTTTTTTCCAGTCTATATAGTCTCGGCCTCCGCAGACTATATCCGCATAGAAGATTTGCAGGTATCAGTATGTGGAAAATACAGTAAAATATGCGCCACCTTGAGGATTGTTTACATCTAGCCAATACATTTTAACCGATCCATTCAGCAAGTGTTGACATCATTTAGATTGTGACGTCATATTGTGTATGACGCCTACAATTGTTTCAGACAAATATACAACTTGATAGATTTTACAACATTCTTCATGACTGATGTAATTTTACTGTTGTTTATCTTGAAGCAGGTAGAAGTGACCCAAATATTTGTATTATTCGGATCTTACCAAATCCGGAATTGAAATTCTCAACAAAAGTAATTGATGAATTATTGCAAAATAAGAGCTGAAGATATCGGGAAATTCAATATCATAATGCTTGTCATTGCTCTAATTTCTCCCAAAGCAAATAGAATTGCTATTTCAGGATTGTATTTATAATTGAACCTCAAGGAGCTACGTTGATAAATAGGGATTAAATCATCTCACCTCTTCAAATTAACAAATATCGACTTTTGATTGGATAATAATTAAAATGACGTCGATGATAACATATTTAACATAACATTAAATATTTAAAACGGCTCCACTAAGCTTTCATACTGTCATTGTTAAACGACTCATACATAAGACACTCATGGAAATTAAAATGCAAACCATGCACACAAACATTACAATATATATCATATGGTAAGACTCATGCATATCAAGAATTGTCAAATTGCATTACATGCATACAATAATAAGACTCATGCCTATTAATAATTGACAAATTACATTCTAATAAGAACAAGGATATGTTTATTCAGTAATTTAGGCCTATTGCCCATAATACACAATACATAACAAACTTTATTATCGGCAGCACCATAAGGGTCATTATAACAAGTTCTTTGCAAAATTATATACCATTGTAAAACTGTCACATATTTTAAGTTAATTGTACAAGCTGAAACAAGTGGGTAAATAAATCATACTGAGATGAACTGAATCTAAAGGAAGTGCTAAGTCCAAAATAAATGAAAACAAATAGAAGTTTGTTTCCTCCTAAATGTTTTTCTGACTTTCTTCCTGAGAAGCGTACAGTTCTCGATAGCTGTTAATGTAATATACTCAATGATCGAGCATTAAGTATGTTAAATTAACAACTACCGTACAATGCACCACCAACTACACTACCTACAACACACTACTGACAAGACTTTAGACGGATCACTGAGTGTAATACAATAACAACGACACTACCTACACATACCTATCTAAAATATACTACCAGGAACATAACACCACCTACAGCACGCCATTTACAAAACAGTATTACATAAAGTCCAAAATAAATTAAAACAAACAGACGTTTGTTTCCTCCTAAATGTTTTTCTGAGTTTCTTCTTGAGAAGCGTGCAGAGGATTTCTTTGCACGAGTAAAAATCGGTCGTTCTCGACCTTAGTGTGATGCCTTTGGTATTGTTTTGAAATCTTGACCAAAGTTTCCATAGTTACCCTTTCATATTTTTGAGTGGACATTTTGCACATGTGTGTTAAAGATTCATGTTTCACCTTACTCGTTCCAAAATTATTATCTTGCTTTCTAAATCAAACGTCAGAGAAAACACTGATAACAAAACCAAAGGAAATGTTGCTTCAAGCTTCGCGCGGAAACTTGCAAGAAACTGTAGGAAGTTAAAGCCTTCTTTTAGTTGTTAAGTGGTCTTGTCCTTAGATACAGCAGCTCGTTCCTAATTTGCTAATCGGATATTGAACTCTTCCAATGCAATCAACAAAATGTAAAGAATGGAATACATATTCGAAATCGTGTATACCTTAGCGTATTAGAAGGGTCGATGAGGTCAAAGTCTGTATTCTGCTAATAATTAATGATGACACTCGCAAGATATGTATCATCAATCCAATACAACATCATTTTAAAAGGTATTGTTTCTACTGCATACACGACCTGCGTGATATAAAGTAACAATAATATAACAACCTCGCATGCATTAAAAAATGAAATCTAAGCAATACTCCAACGATTCTCTTTGGAGATACAATAAAAGAATAATCATCCACATAGATACCAACTGCCATGGGCAATGAACAATATCAAGAGCACCAACTGCACCTATTATTCTTAGGTAAATTGTAACATTTCTTCATATTAAATGCAAAGGTCCATTCTCTTATTGCTGCAAACTAATGACGTATACTCAATCAACAGACATCTTATGTGTCTAATGTTTAGCATTTGGAATCGAAAACGATTCATATTTAGACATCTCAAGAACGTATTTTTAGACCGGAAGCCACGCTGGTTTTGGCCTGAGCACATAACGAATGGGAGGACCCGGTGAAGAAGGCGGAGGATCAGACTCGCTAATTTCGTATTCTTGCCGGTCCTCGTGTGAGCACGAGTCTGGAGAATCCGATCTTTCCGGTTGTCCTTGTTCGGGATCTGCCGGCGCTATGCTTGATTGTCCTTCCGGATAGCATAACTGTAGGAGAATTAATTTTGGAAATGTTATTATCATTTTTTTTTCTTTCTTATTCTCATTAACAGTATTCTAATTATTTTAATCATGTACATTTCATTTTACCTTTATTGTGATTTTGTTATTATTATTATTATTATATATATATATATATATATATATATATATATATATATATATATATATATATATATATATATATATATATATATATATATATATATATTACAATCTTGACTGTCTGTAAATAGGTCACTTTCTGAACGGTCTCAAAATATCAACTCGATAATGACTAGTTAGAGTTACTGCCCTACACTGATGATGCTACAACTGAAGTAATCGAGTAACCTGGGTTTTTCTGTCAAACAGAAATAAAATTAGATGTTTAAGGCGGACTGAACACCCTATTGTTTGGGGATAAAAATCAATTGGAACAACCTCATTCTTTTCCGCCAAATTAATAGAAAGGAACCTCGCCACCATTGAGAACTATTTTCGGGACTAATTTTGTCTACATGGCACAATATGGCGGCGAAAGAAGACAAAGTCACAATCGGAACATTGTCGGTCTTTTCTGTCGCTACATATGTGACTTGGTGGATGATACAATTGATCACCGACCGGCACTCATACAGAGTCTTCGGACGAAATCTTTTATATAAATACATCACTTAAGATGCGTCCTAGTTTTATTACTACAGTATATCTAAAATGATAAAGAAAAAGCTTCCATTTCACCTTTGTTTTGTTCCTGCAGTACATCTAAAATGATCAAGATAGAAACCTTCCATCTCTATCTTTGTTTATAAATTTTATATAAAGAAACTGTATTTGTGAGAGGAACAATATATAGGCATGTTTTGTACTGAAATTCACACGTATAGAAATATAGTACTAATATCAGAGTTTTATTGTTGCCAGTTGTTTTACATTACTTAGATAGATCCATAAAAATTTATTCATATCTCCGCGATCTCGAATTATTGTTGGGGTATACATTGCATATATTATATGATACTAGTTTTATAACACATACACATGTATATATGTGTATTTTATACATGTACATATGTCTATTTTATACATGTACATATGTCTATTTTATACGCATGTTGTTCTTCTCAATACTCCTGTTTTCTAATCTTTATGTCTACACCTCTTTCTCCCGTTTCCTTGTCTTCTAACAAATACAATAGTTGTATAGGAATGTAAAAAAGCGGAATATCCTACAGATGAAGGATGACAGGAGTACAAGACTTGGCATGGGAAAGCTGAAAGAATGTAGAATTCTGAGTAAAGAAAGTAGACCTTCATATGTTTTAGTCCACCTGAACAAACGTCGTGTGAGAACATGTTATGGCCATGTGTCTGTTTTGCATTGTGCATTGACGGTAATATGTGCATCAACATTTTACATCTTATTCAAAACTGTTCATCCAATGTTTGATCAGTCTTTGTATAAATGTTTCGCAGGAAATGGTTATATTGGCTTCTCTAGCAACTAGGTAGAAAACTACTAATCCAGTAGTAATTAAACTTCGTACAAATGGTTTTAACAACATGTTCTACCACAGTCATATTATTGGTGACTTTCCCAGCAACAGTTTCGCTTCTAGAAGAACCAGGAGGGATATGTACTTTTGACAACTCCAAAAAATCTAATAAGCCATTTGTGATCAAACGTTAATGGAATATTTGTTAGAGCATGTTTTGCGGAATTTGTGTGTGTGTGTGTGTGTGTGTGTGTGTGTGTGTGTGTGTGTGTGTGTGTGTGTGTGTGTGTGTGTGTCTACTCTAACAGCCATGTGGCTTCCAGAGCAACAAATGTAAAATTTATATAAATGCATTTATGATGTCATATCCAAAACCACTGGGTTTGATTTGACCACATTTGGTAGGAATAATATTTCCTAGAACACATGCCAATAAAATTGTATCTTTGGTGACTTCACTTGCAATATTTTCCTTCAGCAGAAACCTGGTGTAAAAAAAGTTACTTCTTTGTCTCCTCAAAGTCTTCAAGGCAAATTGTAAGAAAACTTTATAAGAATATTTCATATAACGAAGAGTTTATCAAAACTGAGTTACTAGAAACATCTCAAGCATCTTTTTGGCTTCCTTTTAAAGCAGGTGATAACTACTAATATTACATGGCCAATTGGCTTTATATTGGCTTCCTTTTAAAGCAGGTGATAACTACTAATATTGCATGGCCAATTGGCTTTATATTGGCTTCCTTTTAAAGCAGGTGATAACTACTAAAATTACATGGCCAATTGGCTTTATATTGGCTTCCTTTTAAAGCAGGTGATAACTACTAAAATTACATGGCCAATTGGCTTTATATTGGCTTCCTTTTAAAGCAGGTGATAACTACTAAAATTACATGGCCAATTGGCTTTATATTGGCTTCCTTTTAAAGCAGGTGATAACTACTAAAATTACATGGCCAATTGGCTTTATATTGGCTTCCTTTTAAAGCAGGTGATAACTACTAAAATTACATGGCCAATTGGCTTTATATTGGCTTCCTTTTAAAGCAGGTGATAACTACTAAAATTACATGGCCAATTGGCTTTATATTGGCTTCCTTTTAAAGCAGGTGATAACTACTAAAATTACATGGCCAATTGGCTTTATATTGGCTTCCTTTTAAAGCAGGTGATAACTACTAAAATTACATTGCCAATTGGCTTTATATTGGCTTCCTTTTAAAGCAGGTGATAACTACTAAAATTACATGGCCAATTGGCTTTGTATTGGCTTCCTTTTAAAGCAGGTGATAACTACTAAAATTACATGGCCAATTGGCTTTATATTGGCTTCCTTTTAAAGCAGGTGATAACTACTAAAATTACATGGCCAATTGGCTTTATATTGGCTTACTTTTAAAGCAGGTGATAACTACTAAAATTACATGGCCAATTGGCTTTATATTGGCTTCCTTTTAAAGCAGGTGATAACTACTAAAATTACATGGCCAATTGGCTTTATATTGGCTTCCTTTTAAAGCAGGTGATAACTACTAAAATTACATGGCCAATTGGCTTTATATTGGCTTCCTTTTAAAGCAGGTGATAACTACTACAATTACATGGCCAATTGGCTTTATATTGGCTTCCTTTTAAAGCAGGTGATAACTACTAATATTACATGGCCAATTGGCTTTATATTGGCTTCCTTTTAAAGCAGGTGATAGCTACTAAAATTATATGGCCAATTGGCTTTATATTGGCTTCCTTTTAAAGCAGGTGATAACTACTAAAATTACATGGCCAATTGGCTTTATATTGGCTTCCTTTTAAAGCAGGTGATAACTACTAAAATTACATGGCCAATTGGCTTTATATTGGCTTCCTTTTAAAGCAGGTGATAACTACTAAAATTACATGGCCAATTGGCTTTATATTGGCTTCCTTTTAAAGCAGGTGATAACTACTAAAATTACATGGCCAATTGGCTTTATATTGGCTTCCTTTTAAAGCAGGTGATAACTACTAAAATTACATGGCCAATTGGCTTTATATTGGCTCGTACACTATTGAGAGCAAGATGAGCAATCTTATAAGTGGGCCTTATTTTGATTTATATTTTTTGAGACAAAAACCCCTGTACCATCAACTCATCAAGATGTACAGCCAAAGCCGAAATGGTGCAAACTACCAATGTCTGACTTGGTCTAAATTTCAAAGTGCAGGCAGGGAACTGCCATCCATACACCATTTGCACAGAGTTAGGCCAGTACTGCATTTTGAGCTATATCATCTGAAACACATGGCAATGGATATATGCCAATAATTAAATCTATATTTGAATTATGCGATAACTTGTAACTGCCAGATATATCTTAACAAAGGTTTACTCCAATGAAATAGTAACATACACCTAAACTATCTACTATCATTGTTTACCATATGATACTAAATCATACATTTGGAGAAAAAGCATCTTTAAAACTGATCTAATTATTATAAGTAGATCATGTATGCATTTCAACTATTGCCAGTGTCGTCTACACGTCATTGTTAGATAACAAAATTCGTGTGACAGAGTTAATGTTATCATTTTCAACGTATAATCATTGCACGAAGATGACCATTAATACAGGTTCCCATCTCCCCAATCTGTTATAACTGGACAAGTTAAATCAATACTTGGAAGTGACCATAAATACAGGTTCCCATCCCCACTCCACCCCTCTCCCCGTATAGTATAACTGGACAGGCTAATAAGCATAGGAAAGAAGGATTAAGAGAAATAGAAACAAAGAAACGAGGAAATTTTAATAAAAATTAAAAGACTAATAATAATAACAACAAATAAAATCCAGAGTCTTTACAATACATATCCTGAGCTTATCGGTTTTAAACTCTTTAAACTCTACTCCATACTTTCAGCCACTTGGGTAAGTCCCTCTAGCTAAGTGCTACCCCCCGACCAAATGTATGTTGGGATCTTCATTTATCTTTTCATGCCCAGTAAGTGTATATGTAGCTATAGTGTAAGGAGCTCAAAAGCTAAGTCCCCGAGGGTAAGGACGAACCCTAGGGTCAATGTCAGTTTCATGTATATTTGTGTCCTTTCATACTCAGTAAGTGTATATGTGGTTATAGAGTGGCGGTTTCAATAGTTTAAATGTTATGAACTAGGGGTTAAGTTCCTGGGGACACTTAAAGACTCATGGACATCACTCAGGTGTCTCAGTTTAAAATGTGTTAACACTTGGGTGACTGAGTACATATGCCAATTCTCCTACATGTGAGACATACAACTCGGGTGTTACTTGTGTAATCTCTATAAAAAAAAGTCCCATCCTGAGATCTCATGCTTAAAAACGCAATCAGACCGAAAAGATATCTATCACCCAAGTTTTCATTTGTCTAGCTTTAATGTGTAGCAGGAGTTCAAGGACATTACACACTTAAGTCCGTATGTATGGACCGATGGACATTATCACAATATGCCTACACTTCTTTGAAAGAGGGTGATGATACTACTACTACTACTACTTCTATAATAATAATAATAATAATAATAATAATAATAATAATAATAATAATATAATAATAATAAATATTTACTGTATATTTTGCATTCCTTGAGTCCGAAATAAATTGCACTTAATCTCCTTTCTAGAAATAAAAAGTTAATAAACAAGAGATTCTAGTGTGCAAATGATAACTTTGCTATCATCATCATCATCATTATCTTCTTCTTCTTCTTCTGCGGTATATATTTTGTTGTAATCACGTATCATCATTATTATCATCATCATTATAATTAGTGCAACTATTATCATAATTTTTTTATTATTAATAATAATAATATTATTAGTAGTAGTAATACTAGTATTACTACTACTACTAATACTACTACTACTACTATTTATTATCATTGTTGTTGTTGTTCAGGCATCTATGGGAAATGAAAACAGTTATTTGCAAGAATAATAATAAAGTAATTATTTTTCTGAACATCAGTGGCACTCCCATCTTCTCTTTACAGTTTCTATCTGATTCAAAATAATCCCCACAGATCGAAAAACTTCAGTTCTCCGCAATATCTGTACTTGCATAACTTTTCACAATTGCGATACATCGGTAGATCTGAAAGCTAATAAAATTCACGCGCTAGCGACGCAGGTGAGTTTGCTTATAGTTTCTAGTCACATGATGTCAATATCCGCTGTCAGGCGCCATCAGGCATGATGAAAATGATTGGTTCTCCGCAAGCTGGAAGAGCCAAAAAGGAGTATTTCGAGTCGCAAACCGTCTTGGAAATAAAACTCGGAGATCGTGAGTAAAATTGTTATTTTAGTGTCAACTTAGTGATGGATGAATACGAAAATGACTGACCTTTATTCATGTGGGCTATAAGTGTAATTTTGTGGCGATTTATGTGTGAAACGCCCCAGACACTTTGTATGCCGATTTGGCTTAGTTCACCAAAGGGAACCCTACACACTGATATATGTCCGCAATAACGATCATCAAAATAAAACTAAAATCGTTATGGGAACAGATTTAGTTACAGTAGTGTTCCTACGAGTGAAAGCCCGTCCATCCTTTATCAATCGATCTCCTGGGAGTATGTCAAACCGTGTACGGCAATAGAATAAGCCATATGAAGAATAAACATGAGTTAGTTCAAACATTTAAAGTTATTTGCATTTGGCCTAAGTCATTATTATGCTTGACGAACCACTGCTTATGCCAGGCTTTTGCAACTTTGTATCAGTGGTATCGTGCAAAACTGTCGAAATATATCACGGAAAGTGCACAGATACATTTATACTAACAAAGATTCTTGTGGGTTACCTTGTGTAATTACAAGTTGAAGGTTTTCGTTGATAGAGAAAGAATAATTTAACCGTGGTCAAATTATTACTCTTTCAATCCACAGATTGCCACGTATTTGTTCTTTACTTATGGAGAGAGAGAGAGAGAGAGAGAGAGAGAGAGAGAGAGAGAGAGAGAGAGAGAGAGAGAGAGAGAGAGAACAGGAATGCTGAAAGGATTTCCATGAAACCAAATTGTTTTCTTTATTTATAAAATGTAGATTAAACGATGAATATGGATACTTTCTCGTTATTTTCTTGATTTAATAATAATTAATAACTGGAAATTCATCACTGGGTCTAGAGAATATAAAGCAATGAACAATTAGTGAAACCATTATTATATACGTATGTATACGCCATTGGCAAAACACAATTTGATATACCCACCATATTGGTATATCATATTGCTTTATACAATGTAACCAGAACACGCATAGCTGTTTATTTGGCCTTACATCATTCCCTATTTAAAATGATAATAATAATTGCCATATTGCACCACTCTGAAGGCATTACTGTCTGTAAGAAGGTATTTCATACATAACATAAAATATAATGGGATCTTTAATGTTGTCTGCGTTAGATAAAGAGCTTACTATAGAAACGATAAAAATATAGAGATAGAGGTCGACTGAAATATAATACATATATTATCAATTTTCTTTTTGTTGCATTTCCTGTTGCATCCATACAAGTACGACAACTTCTGTGGTAAGAGCAAAGAGAATGTTGAAAATTCCAAACGACAGATGCTGTTTGAATTTGATCATGATCTTATGGCCAGAGCATCCCTTGATCTGTAATTGCAAGACAGCCGGTGTCTACTCACACTTTGCAAGTGATCTTGAGAGGAAAGGACGTTGATGTTTCAAAGACTACCCCTTATAAAGCTGTGAGGAGACTAGACTTTTGGTACAGTGATAAAAATATACTAGAAACAGTGATAAAAAATATACTAGAAACAGTGATAAAAAATATATGAAACAATGATAATAAATATACTAGAAACAATGATAACAAATATACTTGAAACAGTGATAAAAAATATACTTGAAACAGTGATAAAAATAAACTAGAAACAGTGATAAAAAATATACTTGAAACAGTGAGAAAAAATATACTAGAAACAGTGATAAAAGATATACTAGAAACAGTGATAAAAATATAATGAAACTAATGTAAAACTGGCTATGCTGCATCCTTTTAACAAAAATAATTTTTTTTATTTAACTCCAACAAAAGTGATAATTTTAATAACCGTACTAGACAAACTTTTCTTTCCACAAAATTTGCATGATTATTATGACGATAAGGATGAATATAATCCTTTAACATTCGATATGATGGGTCGGGTCTGCATAACATTACTGAAATCTTCCCATGGCTTGCAAAGGTGGGTGTGGGTCCAAAATTTTTCTTGAAGTGGGAGATAAGTGTAAAGATTTAAATTATATCTTCATCAATCCAAGACTTGTAATACATATTACATATTTTAAAATCTTTTTCCCATGGTCTTGTTTCGGGGTTTGGGAATGGGATGGGGAGTGAGTTCACCATAGTAATAACATATAGGTTTAAAGAGCATAGAGCGACCATGGAAAAACATATGAATAGATGTGGAAGTGTGGTTTTGGAGGGTTGTTTTTCACAAATCACAACTCTCTCTCTCAAACTACCGTAGAGTTTAGAATGAAATTTGGTATGCGGCTTCAGCAAGGCCAGATATGCAACAATGTTTGTTATTTGTGTTCACTTGCAATATACGAGCCCCATGAGGTAGTGCAAGTTGGTGTAGGGTACCCCTGTGATTTAACTTGGAAAAACTTGATATATCCCCACCACATAACTGTATATAAGCTTATAGATCATCACGAAACGATTACAGAAATATGTATTAAATAGCCTAGGGAGAAGACCTGCCTTCATAGAAGGAATAATGGGGTAGGAGTGCATTTTTATAAATCTCATATAATTTCCAACAGTTGTACACACCAGTGTGAAATTTGTTGTGGGTCTACATCAGTGCCACATATGTAATATATGTAACTGAGTTTAAGAACTCTCATTCCTGTCTTTCTCCATGGGTGGGGAATATTGGCGGTGAGCATGCCCATGGGTACTAATTTAGAGCCGGTTGAGATCCCTACCCTATAATCACATATTGGCTTAAATGGGCACTGATAAATGATATAAGATAATTTTGGAGTATTTGAATTTTGTACACAAATGTAAGGCATTGTGGGAATTAACTTTCTCACAAAAATATATTTTCAATTTACTATAACAGTCTTTACTCTGGACCGCAACCATACGATAGAAAGGGGTTCACATGCACAATGCCATTTTATTGCAAGCTATTAAATGATAAGTATGAGATAATTTGTCCTAGAAAGACTTCAAATTAAGTAATTGTCATAAATAAAGAAACTTTTAATATCTTTTACATTTTAAAGATTAAGCTTTATTTATTGTATATCAGATGTAGAACATGTTAAATATATAGACTATTTTTTTTACGGTGTGGGTATTAATGTTGTATGGCGTTTAAGGAAACAATGAAACAAGGGATCTTGTATGGGTGACCACCATACCACTGTATATGTGAGTCCAGTAACCAGGTTTTCGACACTGCACTACCCAAGTCCTGTTATACATATTCTTTCTATTTTGCCAATATTAAAAAGTTCTCACAATTTTCAAAACATATCAATATTATTGGCTTGACATGCAAAAACTCTGTTGCAAGTTATAAGATTTGTAATAAATAAAATTAGATGTCACTCTTGTTGTCAATCATCCATGATAATATAAATATTAGTTTTAATATATTCTCCAGATTTACAAAAAATGCAGTGCAGAAAAGGTTTTTGATAGAACAATTTTAAATTATAACCCAGATACATGCATATCAGTGCATAATCAAGAAATGTACGGAGCAGGGTTGTCATGTTGTATACCTGGATGAGACTTGACTGAATACCAACCATACAACGAAGGGAGTATGGGTAGAAGACAATCCAGATTTCATCCGTGTCCTTGAACCAATATGCAAAACTACTGAACGTTTTGTTCACTCTGGCAAAGATTGTCGGCTGAAAGTTGTTGATGCTGGCTCCTCACAAATGGTCTCACACCAGGCTGTAGCATCCTTTTTTAGTCCAAAACCAGCATTAATGAGTATCATGCCGAGATGAATGTGAAATGGTTTACAAAGAGGTTCAGGGACACACTTCTCCCTAAACTTGACAGGAGTTTATTCATTGTAACGGTCAATAGACGCTACCATTCCAAGCTTGATCCTCAGTCAAAGTTTCCAAATACCTCAAGTAGGAAAGGTCAGGTTCCGGCTTGGCTTGATAGCCACAGCTTCCATTATGACCCAGAAGTGACCATGGCTGAGCTATGGGGTTGGTCAAGACCAACGAGCTCGTCATGGTTACAAGATGCTCCGTCTTCCTCATCGACAGTTAGCTGAATCATATCGAATTAGTCGGGGCTTATATAAAGGATTATGATGCCAGGAGAAACTATTTCTTTAAAATAGACAGCATAATAGCTCTGTATACTCAGACCAGACAGCGAATCGAGAGGATTAAATGGCACAAGGTAGAAGAACATTTCATCCGGAAGGTAGATGAGAAGTTTTGGATTGTTGATAGTATCAATGAGGAAGAAGTTGAACCAGTAATTATATGAATAAATGACAGTAACAGAGATGACACAGAAAGACAGAATGATTTAAATTCCTCTGAAGAAAATTTGACAGACAAAGACGACCTCTCTGATGCAATCAGCGATGAATCTAGTGAAACTGACGACATTCATTATAACATTTGTCATCAGAGAGAGAGCCTCCTGGTTTGAGCGCGCGAGTGACGACTTTTAGCTGGCAGGATTGTGAGTTGAGTGGGAAATGGTTGCATCATGATAAATGTTGTAAGCAAACAAAAAATAATAATCGGTAATATAATTAATTTCCTTAGAAGTAATTCCCCAGTAGGGGGACACAGTGGCAGAGTGGTTAAGGTTTTAACTCATGAATGGGCAGTTGTGAGTTCAGACCCCATCGTCACCAGTTCATGTTAGTTGCCTCGTGGTATCCCTGAGCAAGGGACATTACTCCCATTGCCCCGGGACAAAAACGACAACATCTGTTAAATTTGCCATAAAACTCAAAACATAAAATTAATCTTAGGCCTCAATTCATTCCTGTACAAACACCGGTCACACCTTCGTGCGGACATGAACATATAAATTGATCCATAAGATTGATTTCATATCAAATGAGGAAATGTGGTCATTACAAAGTCAGAGACAATCCGATTAGACTTTACGAACGACGCTGCAATCCACAGTTAACACAATATTTTCTTGAAGAATTATTGTTTTGTGGAACAATCGACCCAAAAAAGGTTTTAAATGCAGTGAATTTAGCCCAGTTTAAAGCCAGATTAAATAAAGACTGGAATGATATGTCATTCGTATTCTCTCCAGACTGTTACTAATGTATACACATTCCAACATCCCTATAAGTTTTGAAGAAGATACGAAAAAAGGGTAATAAAAAGTTTTAAAAATGATAGGTGACATTGAATCCAACTTGTTATCAAGTAAGTGTTGTGAGTTTAAATACCAACAGGATGACTTTCAAGCTCTGAAGTATGGAGTTGCTTCTTTTATAAACCTACCTTAGTGCATACCTTCTTCAGAGACATGCTCTTGTATTAACAAATAAGAAAAATTATGCATTCTACATTCATAGCCAAATGGTATCAAGAAGCAACTGGCAAACAAGTATTACCATTACTATAAAAATAACCAGTCAGAGAAGGGTCAATGAATCTTTAATTTTATATGGATTGAAGAAATCCATATCTAGTCATGACAAGTATGAACTAAATATACAAGAAACACTTATCCTGGTGACTGTTTCCAAATTTTCGGTAGTACCATGGTGTTCATAATTTTAAACTGTCTCTATTACAAGTTCACTATTCCAGTGCTGAAAATTCACCGAGCTACAACCGTTAATATCATTCGCGATGCTGAGCTGACCGAACAGTAATAATTTCACTGAAGACTAATTTATTTAATCAAAATTATAAATATAGTATTGTGCACTTTAAAACTATTTCATGACACTGTTGTAAGTGCTAATTTTCATTTTCAATTAATTGGTCGAAGTTCCAGGTAAATTTCAAATATGAATTAGAGTTAGGCAGATAACAGATCAAAATGATTAAATAATTCGTCAAGTCATTGTTAAATAGTCAAGTGAATCATTTATCACGATAGCAAAGAGCACGGAACAGTCTACCACGAGGGGGCATATGGATACATGAGAGAGAACATAGACAAAACAAGTCAATATTAAATACATTAATTTTTTTTTTTATCTGTTTATCATGTTCTTTTTTAAAACAAATTTTCAGAAGATAATTTAGCTTTGTCATATAGGTACTGCAGATTGTGTGTAGCACCGGCCGTGAGAAAGTGAGCGGGTCTGGCACACCGGAGTTTTTGTTTTGTGAAAAAGCAATGTTAAAGGGTAGAAGCCACATAGCTGTGTAATGTTTGGAAATTTCCAAAAATTCCCTAGTGTGCCAGAAGTCTCTCTCTCTCTCTCTCTCTCTCTCTCTCTCTCTCTCTCTCTCTCTCTCTCTCTCTTTATATATATATATATATATATATATATATATATATATATATATATATATTGACCTAATTCCAGCCCGCCAACATATTGAGTGCTACAGATCTTGCATGTTAGAAGATAGATTACATTTTTGGTTCGACATCCTAACTTGTGATTGATAACTCCTGTCGTCGAACTTCTCAACGATTTGGTCTTGGGCATATGTTTGCAAATTAGGCAACGCTTGTCTTTGCAGCAATGTGTGCTTCAATCAGTGGTCTTGTTTGAAGGTACCTTGGCACGTACCAGATGGTCCTTAAGATGTTTATGTCTTCGGTACGCAACCATAGGAACGTCTTGAAATATGTCCTTCAGATGTTCCGAGGATTCAATCTGGTGTCAATGCTTCCGAATGATCTGTTTTAATTTTGGGGCGTCGGGGTGGAAAGTAACCATAAAGGGGACGCGTTTGTTGGTTTTCTTGGTTTTATATTTCAGGAGAGCTCCTCTATTGAGGAGTCTGCTTTTGTTAATAGCCTCCTCGCTGTAGCTATTTCTGTATCCTCTCCTTCTAAGGAGCTCCTTGAGCTCTCCGAGTCTCTTTTCAAAGGTAGCCGGATTAGAGCATATGCGTTGGGTCCGAACGCACATACCGTAAGGAAGATTGTTTTGTACGTGCTGAGGGTGGCAGCTGGTTGGGAGTAGATACTTGTGGAATTTAGTTCGCTTAGAATACAGGTCAGTTTTGATGACTCTGACGTAAATGTAGTCGAAGGATGGAAGTTATTGGCGAATTCAAGAAATATTATAAAATGTATCCCGTTTCGATCCATTTTGATTATATGGCGTCAATAAATCTACACCAGCTTAGAGGTATTTAGGGTGCCTCGTTGAGGAGCTTTTGCTCGAGTCTTCCCATAAACCAGTTGGCATACGAAGGTGCCATTTTATTGCCCATTCAAGTTCCATTAATTTTTACGAAGTGTTGGTTGTTGAAAACAAAATTGTTCTACTTAAGAACATGTGTTAAGAGTTTGACCAATCAGTATGCAGGTGAAGAAGGATCAAGTCGACCGTCATTTAATATATATATATATATATATATATATATATATATATATATATATATATATATATATATACATTCCCTATAGAGTGCCTCTTTTACTAACATTATATGTTTTCCTTTCTTAGTGACAATAAATAAAGTTCCCTATATGTTAACTGATCTTTAAAATTTAATTATGTCAGTATAATTTCATAAACAGTATTATGTATATACAACAACCATTGTTTATGAAAAGAAATTGAAAGTTGTTCGTGAGGTGGTTCCGCAACCTACAGCTAACTATGTTCGGGGAATATTTTTTATTTACAATAATGTACAGAGTCCCTCTATTTTCCTCTAAGCCGTCTATATCCATTTTGTAATAATTCTTTTATATAATTGTACCTTTGGTCACTAAATGTTGAATTATTCTCTGAATATCATGAGTAGATTTTACTGTTAAAAAGTTTAACAAAATGCCCAGGCTAACTTTTACTGTTTACTGGTCCTTCCCTTTGTGAACGCATATAGACAATATCTATCTGAACCTATGTAGATGTAAGGACTTAATATTTTTATTCTGTCGCAACCATGGTCCCACCTTGGGAAACGTTCAATGGGGCTGGTCCCTGTCATTTTTTGTTTTTGGTTTACGATTATTCTTCATCAAACGTTATATACGGGGAGAAGACATTCATCAATCACTAAGTTCACGTTTTGTTCTAATAATAAGCAATAATGATGAATACTGTTTCAAACATCACTTGAAACCTATGAGTCTATATTAATCTGTGTTCCTTTATATACGAAAATATTCCCACAGGATACCATCCCCACCCCATTATCGGCATAATTATATAGCTTTCCAATTAACATACGTACATACAACATTTTATAAAGGCCCAAGTGAGACAATCCAAACTTTTTTTAATGTATCGCATTTCTAGGTATACAAAAATAATCATCATCATATCGTACATTATCACAGAATATATGATCACCAGGTTTTTTAAAATATATACTGTATGAACAATTTCATTATTTTAACGTTGTTGTTATTGGTCAACACCCAGCGGTATTGACTGGAGTTAAATAAAATATTCACAGCTTCCTTAAATGGTAAATACGTGCCTAGAGTCGATGAACTACTTTTAGCTACGGCTACATAAAAATAGCTACGGAAACGTCGAAGCCGACAATGACTAACGTTTTCTAACTGACACCAGTGCTGGAGAATCAGTAGATCTAGTTCTCATACAAAGAAAACATCTATCATCCAAATTAAATAAAGAAAATGTGAATACATCCAAAGACTTAAATTGAAAGGAGAACAAAATAAATACATATGATTTATAAATCTACTGAAAATGGACTGCTAGTGATCGCTACTTGCTTTTGTTAGTACGAGAGAGAGAGAGAGAGAACAAGAGTGAGTCAAACTGACTTTTGATACAATGTATCAATTAACTACTTCTCTTTTGACGTAAACAGTGCACTTTTAACCACCCTCAATAGCATTGTTTTATCCTGTATTAGGAATTTAATAAGACACAAGCAACTCCAAATGAATCTATATCCTTTTTTGGGGTATTGTCCAATACCAATGGGCCACAATACTCTGGTAACAATCATGACGCACTGGACTTTCAAACTTACCCGCCACCATGACAGCATCACTGAGAGTAAAACAACGATAACCTTACACGGAATGTTTCTGGCTCATCTTTTACATAATGGTATCTTCAATTTTCATTGGTATAGTGCGTCATTTTTTTCTAAGATAAATATTTCGTTGTGGTTCTTTGGCTACATGAAATTTTATTCTTACATTACTGTGTGGTATTCAGGTTTCATTCATGTAATATGTACAATAAAACGTTGGAATAATTTTTGTTTCAATTGTGTTATTCCTATAATATAACAGAATGAATAATATCCTTCTTTGTAAGTATATAATAAAAAGGTTATCGACTGAGTATTGAAAACTATTGGGTCCATGTTCGCAAACTCGTGCATACTTCGCCACATGCCCTCGGGACAAATATTTGTCAATACTTAGTCAATAACCCATACATTCGTCCACCAAATCCTTCACCCAGGCATTAAAATCCCCAGACAAAAATAATAAGTATTCTGAATATGTTTAGTTCATTAAGTTTTTCTGCAAAAATTTCAATACCATATTCGAAGAGATTATTTTACACAGGCGAACTTTCTGGGGAAATGTAAATGAACATAAATATTATTTCTTTCACTAAACACTGTTTTTATAATCAAAGGCGCTATGCATTCAGCAAATGGTTCAAATACGTGTTATTATACCATTCTGCATAAGATTTAACTTCATAAATGCAGAAACGACCCCAGAGAATTTCTAGTTTCACGTTTTGACCAATATAGCTAAAGAGAGAAAGAGAAAGAGACCGAGAGATACCCACTTGATTAAAACGCCTGGCATTTGTACAATAGATGGTTAAAGAGAGAGCGGTAAATGCCAATAGAACCAGTCCACCAATTACTCCACCACTTATTCCTGCCCCTGTAACCAGAAGACAAAAATGGTTGACACTGAAGCTGGCCACTTTGGGTGAAAGCAATATCTACTGTTAGAAAGGGTTATGTCCCAATGACTTATCTATCTATCTATCTATCTATCTATTTATCTATCTATCTAACAAACAAACTAACTATATATATATATATATATATATATATATATATATATATATATATATATATATATATATATACATATATATATATATGTATATATATATATATATATATATATATATATATGGATAGATACATTTCAAATTTTGTGGAAAATAAAGCTATTAACAAAATTACAAGCATATAAAATATTTGCTTAATCCCATGCTATTCATTGAGGTAGAGGCTAAAACTGCACGATTGAGCTTTCATGTTTTACATTTGTACGACATGGTGAGATAATTTCAAGATTAAAGGTAACACAATGAAAATGACACATACATTATAAAATGTAATCGCGTATTAGTTTCATACTATCCACCAGTTGTACTTACTAGTAAAAGGAAGATCAAACCCAGATAATTGTCTTTTAGACGATCATACTATATGACATAACAATAAATAAATAAGATTTATTAGTGAACTGGAAAATAAAAGATAAACACCCACTTCTGTGGCACCAATCAGTATCTGAAATTTTTTAATTGACGACAGAAAGTAGGCCACAGCAATCCAGTTTTAGTGTTTGACACAGATTATTCTCGAGCTAACCTACAATGTACACGGGGTGGTAACAGATTAAAAGGTGTAAAAAATTAAAGCACAGACACAATCATTAAATAATGTTCAGCATCACAATAAAGAGTTCAAAAAGTGCCAGCTTTGCTATGTAAAGTGATCCCATTCTGAGATGTACCATCAGAGTATGTTTGGTACAAAAAGGTGTAAATGTATTTGGAAATAGAGTCAATACATAATTGTTGCACAATTGTATTATATTCTGAATGGTAAGTCACAGTGATCTAATTTTAGTGCACAATACATGCCAATCTTTACGTGCACACAAAGATTAAGATGAATGTCGATAGGTGAAGCAGCACAACAGTCGCAACCTGGACTGGATAAATCATGAAAAGTAGTTGTGCAAACCCAGTTTTAGTGTACAACAAACATCCGTCGTAAGACGAACAGAGTGCAATGGGTAATAAGGTATTTCAATCATAGCATGGACACGATTTTTAAAGATTTTTTTAAAAATTAATTTTCGGAAAGTAAGTAACCGAAACCCAATTTTTCGTTTGCAACACATATCCAATTTAAGGTGCTCCACTTAGTGTCATCTAACAGGTGAAAAGGTATTGCAACTTTAGCATAGACACCATTTTGAACCATTTTTAATAATGCATGCAAAGTAGGTAACAAGGACCACTCTTCGGATGCAATACATGTTAATGGTAAGATGCACACAAAGTGAATTCTGGAAAGTAAGTTACAGCGACCCATTTATGGCAGGTTGCACATCAATAGAATGAAAGTTGTGAAAGAAAATAATTAAATCACAGAACCAAACTGATAAATAAATATGTACACCCGTTCAATGTGAAATAAGGATAAGAGTGTAATTTTGTGACATACGGTAAACTGGTCAAGGTTCAGCGTACCTTTCAGATTTGTTTGTCGTTTTGAACCAAAACTCTGTTACTAAGTAATCAGACTGAGGCATTTTGAAATTTGCTTTCTGAACAAATTCTAGCAAAGCCACTTTCATAATAAAATGATCACGAGCACCTGCATCTTGTTACTACTATTCCGTTAATGTACTTGTATTAACTCTCGAACTTGTAAAACTGCTGAGGATATATTTCAACAACTGTAAACTATCAATTTTCTTTCATTCGACAAAGTTCGTGTCATTAAAAATATCTCTGTGAAATCTGTTAAAGCTCTGCATGTAAACACACACACACACACACACACATACAACAAACCCATCCTGTCTAAATAGCCCAGTGAGAATATACACAGAAACGTCGGCACCCAGATCAAAGCTAGGATCTTGTTAATGAATTCAAATCATATCACGGTCCTAATTTATACAATAAACGTGTGGTATGTATGAAAATGTGCTCTTGCATTCCAATGAAGACTGCAAAAGCATATCACAAAGAAAATTTACCTGTGGCAGATGTCTGTGCAACAGCAGTGGGAGTCTCTACACTTGAGTTGCTGCCGCTGTAACCAGTCGTTGTATCTGTTGATCTCGAAGTATTACTTGATGCAGTGGACGTCGACGACGTGCTTGTGGGCTGTGGCGCACTTGTCGCTATAGACGAGTGTGTCGTTGGCAACGAATTATTAGACGTCTCGCTTGTACTTGTAGTTCCTGGCTGCGTTGTTTGTGTGGAACTACTCTGGGAAGTCGTTGTTGTTGCAGCACTTGTAGAAACTGTGAAAGAGACGACCCATTTGCACAGACCCATTATCCAACAACCACATCTTAATTCTTAAAGACTTTAAATAGGCAAATTAACTTTACATGCTATTATCTCAACCAAACTATTTCATTCTTTTATATAAATCATGACCATTTCTATCCCCACTACACCCATTTATGTTTACACTACAAAATATCGCTGCTCTCAAGCTTCAATCCACATTTTCAGTTTTTTCCATTTACTCAATTTCAACAGCAAGGAATATAATTATCTAAACCATAGAGTCAAAGCAGAGACACTTCCGCCTGATATGTAACATGCTAATTGCTTTTTGGCGGAGGAGATTTATTTAATCTTCATGAAAGACGCATGAAAATCAACTGAGAAGTACAGCCCAGATCTTGATGTACATAATATATATTCATATCGTTGATACATAAATCGCAGGAGATAACTTATATTTATTTGTATTTTAAGCACGATTGCACTCTGATTGGCGCTAAATGCTAATTCCAATCCGTCTAGTATCGTGCCATTTGGATAGTAAGATAAAATGCTTGCCGAAGCTAACTTTGAAACATTGACTTTTCCAAAGATCTATAAAAATGTTAAGATTTCATAGAAGTTCCTATTATGTGTAAACCTACGGAAATCTCTAACAACTTTCACTCCAAATTCCCTTCCAAAGAAACATATTAGCTGACCTTTGTGAAGAATGTTTTTAAACAAAAGGGAAATGCATCTTTTCAGATCTTTTTCTGGCGTACCTGTACTTGGCGTTGTTGCCTCTGAAGTTGTATTGTAAGATATCGTTGTTGTCGCAGCAGTAGTGGTAGTACCAGTTGTACTCGTTGTTGCCGCCAAAGTGCTAGTAGCTTGTGTGGTGGAAGGGTCAGTAGACTGAATCGACGTGCTAGTTGTACTGGTACTTGTCGCAATAGACGACGTAGTGGTTGGCAACGAAGTAGCAGACGTATCGCTTGTACTTGTAATTCCTGGCTGCGTTGTTTGTGTGGAACTAATCTGGGAAGTCGTTGTTGTTGCATCACTTGTAGAAACTGTGAAAAAGATGACCCATTTGCACAGACCCATTATCCAACAACCACATCTTATCCTTAAAGACTTTAAATAGGCAAATTAACTTTACATGTTATTATCTCAACCAAACTATTTCATTCTTTTATATAAATCATGACAATTTCTATCCCCACTACTCCCGTTTATTTCTACACCACAATATATCGGTGCTCTCAAGCTTCAATCCACATTTTCATATCTTTCCATATCCACAACTTCAACAGCAAGGAATATAATGATCTAAACCATAGAGTCAAAGCAGAGATACTTCCGCCTGATATGTAACATGCTTATTGCTTTTTGGCGGAGGAGATTTATTCAATCTTCATGAAGACGCATGAGAATCAACCGAGAAGTACAGCCCAGATCTTGATGTACATAATATATATTCATTTCTTTGATACATAAATCTCAGGAGATAACTTTTATTTCTTTGTATTTTCAGCACGATTGCGCTCTAATTGGTGCCAAATTCTACTTCCTATCGGTCTATTCTCGTGCCATTTGGATAGTCAGATAAAATGCTTACCGAAGCTAACTTTGAAACATTGACTTTTCCAAAGGTCTATAAAAATGTTAAAATTGCATAGAAGTTCATCTTATGTGTAAACCTACGGAAATCTCTAACAACTTTCACTCCAAATTCCCTTCCAAAGAAACATATTAGCTGACCTTTGTGAAGAATGTTTTTAAACAAAAGGGAAATGCATCTTTTCATATCTTTTTCTGGTGTACCTGTACTTGGCGTTGTTGCCTCTGAAGTTGTATTGTAAGATATCGTTGTTCTCGCAGCAGTAGTGGTAGTACCAGTTGAACTCGTTGTTGCCGCCAAAGTGCTAGTAGCTTGTGTGGTGGAAGGGCCAGTAGACTGAGTCGACGTGCTTGTTGGACTGGTACTTGTCGCTATTGACGAAGTAATGGTTGGCAACGGAGTAGTAGACGTCTCGCTTGTACTTGTAATTCCTGGCTGCGTTGTTTGTGTGGAACTACTCTGGGAAGTCGTTGTTGTTGCAGCACTTGTAGAAACTGTGAAAAAGACGACCAATTTGCACAGACCCATTATCCAACAACCACATCTTAATCCTTAAAGACTTTAAATAGGCAAATTAACTTTACATGCTTATCTCAGACAAACTATTTCATTCTTTTATATATATCATGACCATTTCTATCCCCACTGCTCCCATTTATTTCTACACTACAAAAGTATCGGTGCTCTCAAGCTTCAATCCACATTTTCAGTTTTTTCCATTTCCTCAATTTCAACAGCAAAGAATATAATTATCTAAACCATAGAGTCAACGCAGAGATACTTCCGCCTGATATGTAACATGCTTATTGCTTTTTGGCGGAGGAGATTTATTCAATCTTCATGAAAGACGCATGAAAATCAACCGAGAAGTACAGCCCAGATCTTGATGTACATAATATATATTCATTTTTCTGATACATAAATCGCAGGAGATAACTTTTATTTCTTTGTATTTTAAGCACGATTACGCTCTAATTCGTGCCAAATTCTACTTCCAATCGGTCAATTCGCGTTCCATTTGGATAGTCAGATAAAATGCTTACCGAAGCTAACTTTGAAACATTGACTTTTCCAAAGGTCTTTAAAAATGTTAAGATTGCATAGAAGTTCATCTTATGTGTAAAACTACGGAAATCTCTAACAACTTTCTCTCCAAATTCCCTTCCAAAGAAACATATTAGCTGACCTTTGTGAAGAATGTTTTTAAACAAAAGGGAAATGCATCTTTTCAGAACTTTTTCTGGCGTACCTGTACTTGGCGTTGTTGCCTCTGAAGTTGTATTGTAAGATATCGTTGTTGTCGCAGCAGTAGTGGTAGTACCAGTTGTACTCGTTGTTGCCGCCAAAGTGCTAGTAGCTTGTGTGGTGGAAGGGCCAATAGACTGAGTCGACGCGCTTGTTGGACTGGTACTTGTCGATATAGACGAAGTAGTTGTTGGCAACGAAGTAGTAGACGTCTCGCTTGTACTTGTAATTCCTGGCTGCGTTGTTTGTGTGGAACTACTCTGGGAAGTCATTGTTGTTGCAGCACTTGTAGAAACTGTGAAAGAGACGACCCATTTGAACAGACCCATTATCCAACAACCACATCTTAATCCTTAAAGACTTTAAATAGGCAAATTAACTTTACATGCTATTATCTCAAGCAAACTATTTCATTCTTTTATATAAATCATGACCATTTCTATCCCAACTACACCCATTTATTTCTACACTACAAAGTATCGGTGCTCTCAAGCTTCAATCCACATTTTCAGTTTTTTCCATTTCCACAAGTTCAACAGCAAGGAACATAATTATCTAAACAATAGAGTCAAAGCAGAGATACTTCCGCCTGATATGTAACATGCTTATTGCTTTTTGGCGGAGGAGATTTATTCAATCTTCATGAAGACGCATGAGAATCAACCGAGAAGTACAGCCCAGATCTTGATGTACATAATATATATTCATTTCTTTGATACATAAATCGCAGGAGATAATTTTTATTTCTTTGTATTTTAAGCACGATTGCGCTCTAATTGGTACCAAATTCAAATTCCTATCGGCCTATTCTCGTGCCATTTGGATAGTCAGATAAAATGCTTACCGAAGCTAACTTTGAAACATTGACTTTTCCAAAGGTCTTTAAAAATGTTAAGATTGCATAGAAGTTCCTCTTATGTGTAAACCTACGGAAATCTCTAACAACTTTCACTCCAAATTGCCTACTAAAGAAACATATTAGCTGACCTTTGTGTAGAATGTTTTTAAACAAAAGGGAAATGCATCTTTTCAGATCTTTTTCTGGCGTACCTGTACTTGGCGTTGTTGCCTCTGAAGTTGTATTGTCAGATATCGTTGTTGTTGCAGCAGTAGTGGTAGTGCCAGTTGTACTCGTTGTTGCCGCCAAAGTGCTAGTAGCTTGTGTGGTGGAAGGGCCAGTAGACTGAGTCGACGTGCTTGTTGGACTGGTACTTGTCGATATAGACGAAGTAATGGTTGGATACGAAGTAGTAGACGTCTCGCTTGTACTTGTAATTCCTGGCTGCGTTGTTAGTGTGGAACTACTCTGGGAAGTCGTTGTTGTTGCAGCACTTGTAGAAACTGTGAAAAAGACGACCAATTTGCACAGACCCATTATCCAACAACCACATCTTAATCCTTAAAGACTTTAAATAGGCAAATTAAATTTACATGCTTATCTCAGACAAACTATTTCATTCTTTTATATAAATCATGACAGTTTCTATCCCAACTACACCCATTTTTTTCTACACTACAAAAGTATCGGTGCTCTCAAGCTTCAATCCACATTTTCAGTTTTTTCCATTTCCTCAATTTCAACAGCAAAGAATATAATTATCTAAACCATAGAGTCAACGCAGAGATACTTCCGCCTGATATGTAACATGCTTATTGCTTTTTGGCGGAGGAGATTTATTCAATCTTCATGAAAGACGCATGAAAATCAACCGAGAAGTACAGCCCAGATCTTGATGTACATAATATATATTCATTTTTCTGATACATAAATCGCAGGAGATAACTTTTATTTCTTTGTATTTTAAGCACGATTGCGCTCTAATTCGTGCCAAATTCTACTTCCAATCGGTCAATTCGCGTTCCATTTGGATAGTCAGATAAAATGCTTACCGAAGCTAACTTTGAAACATTGACTTTTCCAAAGGTCTTTAAAAATGTTAAGATTGCATAGAAGTTCATCTTATGTGTAAAACTACGGAAATCTCTAACAACTTTCTCTCCAAATTCCCTTCCAAAGAAACATATTAGCTGACCTTTGTGAAGAATCTTTTTAAACAAAAGGGAAATGCATCTTTTCAGAACTTTTTCTGGCGTACCTGTACTTGGCGTTGTTGCCTCTGAAGTTGTATTGTAAGATATCGTTGTTGTCGCAGCAGTAGTGGTAGTACCAGTTGTACTCGTTGTTGCCGCCAAAGTGCTAGTAGCTTGTGTGGTGGAAGGGCCAGTAGACTGAGTCGACGCGCTTGCTGGACTGGTACTTGTCGATATAGACGAAGTAGTTGTTGGCAACGAAGTAGTAGACGTCTCGCTTGTACTTGTAATTCCTGGCTGCGTTGTTTGTGTGGAACTACTCTGGGAAGTCATTGTTGTTGCAGCACTTGTAGAAACTGTGAAAGAGACGACCCATTTGAACAGACCCATTATCCAACAACCACATCTTAATCCTTAAAGACTTTAAATAGGCAAATTAACTTTACATGCTATTATCTCAAGCAAACTATTTCATTCTTTTATATAAATCATGACCATTTCTATCCCAACTACACCCATTTATTTCTACACTACAAAGTATCGGTGCTCTCAAGCTTCAATCCACATTTTCAGTTTTTTCCATTTCCACAAGTTCAACAGCAAGGAACATAATTATCTAAACAATAGAGTCAAAGCAGAGATACTTCCGCCTGATATGTAACATGCTTATTGCTTTTTGGCGGAGGAGATTTATTCAATCTTCATGAAGACGCATGAGAATCAACCGAGAAGTACAGCCCAGATCTTGATGTACATAATATATATTCATTTCTTTGATACATAAATCGCAGGAGATAATTTTTATTTCTTTGTATTTTAAGCACGATTGCGCTCTAATTGGTACCAAATTCAAATTCCTATCGGCCTATTCTCGTGCCATTTGGATAGTCAGATAAAATGCTTACCGAAGCTAACTTTGAAACATTGACTTTTCCAAAGGTCTTTAAAAATGTTAAGATTGCATAGAAGTTCCTCTTATGTGTAAACCTACGGAAATCTCTAACAACTTTCACTCCAAATTGCCTACTAAAGAAACATATTAGCTGACCTTTGTGTAGAATGTTTTTAAACAAAAGGGAAATGCATCTTTTCAGATCTTTTTCTGGCGTACCTGTACTTGGCGTTGTTGCCTCTGAAGTTGTATTGTCAGATATCGTTGTTGTTGCAGCAGTAGTGGTAGTGCCAGTTGTACTCGTTGTTGCCGCCAAAGTGCTAGTAGCTTGTGTGGTGGAAGGGCCAGTAGACTGAGTCGACGTGCTTGTTGGACTGGTACTTGTCGATATAGACGAAGTAATGGTTGGATACGAAGTAGTAGACGTCTCGCTTGTACTTGTAATTCCTGGCTGCGTTGTTAGTGTGGAACTACTCTGGGAAGTCGTTGTTGTTGCAGCACTTGTAGAAACTGTGAAAAAGACGACCAATTTGCACAGACCCATTATCCAACAACCACATCTTAATCCTTAAAGACTTTAAATAGGCAAATTAAATTTACATGCTTATCTCAGACAAACTATTTCATTCTTTTATATAAATCATGACAGTTTCTATCCCAACTACACCCATTTTTTTCTACACTACAAAGTATCGGTCCTCTCAAGCTTCAATCCACATTTTCAGTTTTTTCCATTTACTCAATTTCAACAGCAAGGAATATAATTATTTAAACCATAGAGTCAAAGCAGAGATACTTCCGCCTGATATGTAACATGCTTATTGCTTTTTGGCGGAGGAGATTTATTCAATCTTCATGAAAGACGCATGAAAATCAACCGAGAAGTACAGCCCAGATCTTGATGTACATAATATATATTCATTTTTCTGATACATAAATCGCAGGAGATAACTTTTATTTCTTTGTATTTTAAGCACGATTGCGCTCTAATTGGTGCCAAATTCTACTTCCTATCGGTCTATTCTCGTGTCATTTGGATAGTCAGATAAAATGCTTACCGAAGCTAACTTTGAAACATTGACTTTTCCAAAGGTCTATAAAAATGTTAATATTGCATAGTAGTTCATCTAATGTGTAAACCTACGGAAATCTCTAAAAACTTTCTCTCCAAATTCCCTTCCAAAGAAACATATTAGCTGATCTTTGTGAAAAATGTTTTCAAACAAAAGGGAAATGAATCTTTTCTGAACTTTCTCCGGTGTACCTGTACTTGGCGTTGTTGCCTCTGAAGTTGTATTGTCAGATATCGTTGTTGTTGTAGCAGTAGTGGTAGTACCAGTTGTACTCGTTGTTGCCGCCAAAGTGCTAGTAGCTTGTGTGGTGGAAGGGCCAGTAGATTGAGTCGACGTGCTTGTTGGACTGGTACTTGTCGCTATAGACGAAGTAGTGGTTGGCAACGAAGTAGTAGACGTCTCGCTTGTACCTGTTATTCCTGGCTGCGTTGTTTGTGTGGAACTACTCTGGGAAGTCGTTATTGTTGCAGCACTTATAGAAACTGTGAAAAAGACGACCCATTTGCACAGACCCATTATCCAACAACCACATCTTATCCTTAAAGACTTCAAATAGGCAAATTAACTTTACATGCTATTATCTCAACCAAACTATTTCATTCTTTTATATAAATCATGACCATTTCTATCCCCACTACACCCATTTATTTCTACACTACAAGGTATCGGTGCTCTCAAGCTTCAATCCACATTGTCAGTTTTTTCCATTTCCTCAAGTTCAACAGCAAGGAATATAATTATCTAAACGCTAGAGTCAAAGCAGAGATACTTCCGCCTGATATGTAACATCCTTATTGCTTTTTGGCGGAGGAGATTTATTCAATCTTCATGAAAGACGCATGAAAATCAACCGAGAAGTACAGCCCAGATCTTGATGTTCATAATATATATTCATTTCTTTCATACATAAATCGCAGGAGATAACTTTTATTTCTTTGTATTTTAAGCACGATTGCGCTCTAATTGGTGCCAAATTCTAATTCCTATCGTTCTATTCTCGTGCCATTTGGAGAGTCTGATAAAATGCCTACCGAAACTAACTTTGAAACATTGACTTTTCCAAAGATCTATAAAAATGATAAGATTTCATAGAACTTTCTCTTATGTGTAAACCTACGGAAATCTCTAACAACTTTCACTCCAAATTCACTTCCAAAGAAACATATTAGCTGACCTTTGTGAAAAATGTTTTCAAACAAAAGGGAAATGAATCTTTTCTGATCTTTTTCTGGCGTACCTGTACTTGGCGTTGTTGCCTCTGAAGTTGTATTGTCAGATATCGTTGTTGTCGCAGCAGTAGTAGTATTACCAGTTGTACTCGTTGTTGCCGCCAAAGTGCTAGTAGCTTGTGTGGTGGAAGGGCCAGTAGACTGAGTCGACGTGCTTGTTGGACTGGTACTTGTCGCTGTCGACGAAGTAGTGGTTGGCAACGAAGTAGTAGACGTCTCGCTTGTACCTGTTATTCCTGGCTGCTTTGTTTGTGTAGAACTACTCTGGGAAGTCGTTGTTGTTGCAGCACTTGTAGAAACTGTGAAAGAGACGACCCATTTGCACAGACCCATTATCCAACAACCACATCTTATCCGTAAAGACTTTAAATAGGCAAATTAAATTTACATGCTTATCTCAGACAAACTATTTCATTCTTTTATATAAATCATGACCATTTCTATCCCCACTACACCCATTTATTTCTACACTACAAAACATCGGTACTCTCAAGCTTCAATCCACATTTTCAGTTTTTTCCATTTCCTCAATTTCAACAGCAAGGAATATAATTATCTAAACCATAGAGTCAAAGCAGAGATACTTCCGCCTGATATGTAACATGCCAATTGCTTTTTGGCGGAGGAGATTTATTCAATCTTCATGAAAGACGCATGAAAATCAACCGAGAAGTACAGCCCAGATCTCGATGTACATAATATATATTCATTTCTCTGATACATAAATCGCAGGAGATAACTTATATTTCTTTGTATTTTAAGCACGATTGCGCTCTAATTGGTGCCAAATTCTAATTCCTATCGGTCTATTCTCGTGTCATTTAGATAGTAAGATAAAATGATTGCCGAAGATAACTTTGAAACATTGACTTTTCCAGAGGTCTATAATAATGTTAAGATTTCATATTAGTTCCTCTTATGTGTAAACCGATGGAAATCTCTAACAACTTTCACTCCAAATTCAATTCCAAAGAAACATATTAGCTGACCTTGGTGAAGAATCGTTTTAAACAAAAGGGAAATGCATCTTTTCAGATTTTTTTCTGGCGTACCTGTACTTGACGTTGTTGCCTCTGAAGTTGTATTGTCAAATATCGTTGTTGTCGCATCAGTAGTAGTAGTACCAGTTGTACTCGTTGTTGCCGCCAAAGTGCTAGTAGCTTGTGTGGTGGAAGGGCCAGTAGACTGAGTCGACGTGCTTGTTGGATAGGTACTTGTCGCTATCGACGAAGTAGTGGTTGGCAACGAAGCAGTGGACGTCTCGCTTGTACTTGTAATTCCTGGCTGCGTTGTTAGTGTGGAACTACTCTGGGAAGTCGTTGTTGTTGCAGCACTTGTAGAAACTGTGAAAGAGACGACCCATTTGCACAGACCCATTATCCAACAACCGCATCTTAATTCTTAAAGACTTTAAATAGGCAAATTAAATTTACATGCTATTATCTCAACCAAACTATTTCATTCTTTTATATAAATCATGACCATTTCTATCCCCACTACACCCATTTATTTCTACACTACAAAGTATCGGTGCTCTCAAGCTTCAATCCACATTTTCAGTTTTTTCCATTTCCTCAACTTCAACAGCAAGGAATATAATTATCTAAACCATAGAGTCAAAGCAGAGATACTTCCGCCTAATATGTAACATGCTTATTGCTTTTTGGCGGAGGAGATTTATTCAATCTTCATGAAAGACGCACGAAAATCAACCGAGAAGTACAGCCCAGATCTTGATGTACATAATATATATTCATTTCTTTGATACATAATTCGCAGGAGATAACTTATATTTCTTTGTATTTTCAGCACGATTGCGCTCTAATTGGTGCCAAATTCTAATTCCTATCGGTCTATTCTCGTGCCATTTGGATAGTAAGATAAAATGCTTGCCGAAGCTAAATTTGAAACATTGACTTTTTCAAAGGTCTATAAAAATGTTAAGATTTAATAGAAGTTCCTCTTATGTGTAAACCTACGGAAATCTCTAACAACTTTCACTCCAAATTCCCTTCCAAAGAAACATATTAGCTGACCTTTGTGAAGAATCTTTTTAAACAAAAGGGAAATGCATCTTTTCAGATTTTTTTCTCGCGTACCTGTACTTGGCGTTGTTGCCTCTGAAGTTGTATTGTCAGATATCGTTGTTGTCGCAGCAGTAGTAGTAGTACCAGTTGTACTCGTTGTTGCCGCCAAAGTGCTAGTAGCTTGTGTGGTGGAAGGGCCAGTAGACTGAGTCGACGTGCTTGTTGGACTGGTACTTGTCACTATAGACGAAGTAGTGGTTGGCAACGAAGCTGTAGACGTCTCGCTTGTACTTGTAATTCCTGGCTGCGTTGTTAGTGTGGAACTACTCTGGGAAGTCGTTGTTATTGCAGCACTTGCAGAAGCTGTGAAAAAGACGACCCATTTGTACACACCTTTGATCCAAGCACCACCTCTTAATCCTTAAAGACTTTTAAAAAGGCAAATTAGCTTTTGATTTTGTTATCTCAACCAAACCATTTTGTTCTTTTATGTAAATGAATACCATTTATATCCCCCTACACCCACATAATTATCTAAACCATAGACTCAAAGCCAAGTTACTTCCGCTATATGTAACCTGATTATTACTTTTTGCCGGAGGAGATTTATTCAATCTACTTCTTTGACGCATGCATTTAAACCGAGAAATAAAGCTCAGATATTGATGTACATAATATATATATATATATATATATATATATATATATATATTTATATTTATAGATAGATAGATAGATAGATAGATAGATAGATAGATAGATATAGATATATATTCATTTCTTTGATACATAAATCTCAGGAAATAACCTATATTTCTTTCTATTTTAAGCACGATTACGCTCTAATTGGCGTCATATTCTCATGATAATTCCTAACGGTCTATTCTCGTGCCATTTGTATAGTAAGATGTAATGGTATGAGAAGCTAACTTTGAAACATTGACTTTTCCAAAGGTCTATAATGACGTTAAGATTTCATAGAAGTTCCTCTTATATGTAAACCATTGGAAAATATGTAAAAACTTGAACTCCAAATTCCAATCCAACGAAACATATTAGATTATCTTTGTGAAGAAAGATTTCAAACAAAATGGAAATGTATGTCCACACAGGTCACCAAGATCGACGTTTCTCTTTTCAATTTGATACTATTTGATAGACGCTTTTCTGATCTTTATCCTTTCTACCCTTATTGGTGACTAGATGTGTGATATATAGACCATTCATGTCGTTTTTTGTCCTTCCATTCTTTCTGTGCTTGTAATTTATATTTGCATAACGTTAATGTTGTAAGACGACAAAAGAACTAGTGCAGTGCGCATTTCGTCCCTGCCAGGAAGTCGCATAAACCTCAATTATTAACACAGACATGCAGACACTAGATTTTCAATTCAGAGATTATAATGCAGCTAATAATTTCATAACATACTGTCGTATATACGAAAATATATGCTTGTGGATTCCAGTGAATATTGCCAATGCATATCAAGAAGAAAATGTACCTGTTGTAGATATGTCTGCAGCGGTAGTGACAGTCTCTTGAGTCGATGAGGTGGTGCCGCTACTACTAGTCGTTGTTTCTGTTGATATCGAAGCATTACTAGATGCAGTGGATGTCGTCACCGACGTGCTTGTAAACTGTGGCGCACCTGCACTTGGAGTCAAGGTGGTTGTTTCACTGGTAGATGTCGTCAAAGAAGACAGTGTGGTTGGCGCCGAAGTTGTTGAAGTTTCCGATGTAGTGGAGGTCGTTGGCGTTGTTGCCTCTGAAGTTGTATTGTAAGATATCGTTGTTGTCGCTGCAGTAGTGGTAGTACCAGTTGTACTCGTTGTTGCCGCCAAAGTGCTAGTAGCTTGTGTGGTGGAAGGGCCAGTAGACTGAGTCGACGTGCTTGTTGGACTGGTACTTGTCGCTATAGACGAAGTAGTGGTTGGCAACGAAGTAGTAGACGTCTCGCTTGTACTTGTAATTCCTGGCTGCGTTGTTTGTGTGGAACTACTCTGGGAAGTCGTTGTTGTTGCAGCACTTGTAGAAACTGTGAAAAAGACGACAAATTTGCACAGACCCATTATCCAACAACCACATCTTATCCTTAAAGACTTTAAATTGGCAAATTAACTTTACATGTTATTATCTCAACCAAACAATTTCATTCTTTTATATAAATCATGACCATTTCTATCCCCACTACTCCCATTTATTTCTACACTACAAAATATCGGTGCTCTCAAGCTTCAATCCACATTGTCAGTTTTTTCCATTTCCTCAATTTCAACAGCAAGGAATATAATTATCTAAACCATAGAGTCAAAGCAGAGATACTTCCGCCTGATATGTAACATGCTTATTGCTTTTTGGCGGAAGAGATTTATTCAATCTTCATGAAGACGCATGAAAATCAACCAAGAAGTACAGCCCAGATCTTGATGTACATAATATATATTCATTTCTTTGATACATAAATCTCAGGAGATAACTTTTATTTCTTTGTATTTTAAGCACGATTGTGCTCTAATTGGTGCCAAATTCTAATTCCTATCGGACTATTCTCGTGCCATTTGGATAGTAAGATAAAATGCTTGCCGAAGCTAACTTTGAAACATTGACTTTTCCAAAGGTCTATAAAAATGTTAATATTGCATAGAAGTTCATCTAATGTGTAAACCTACGGAAATCTCTAAAAACTTTCTCTCCAAATTCCCTTCTAAAGAAACATATTAGCTGATCTTTGTGAAAAATGTTTTTAAACAAAAGGGAAATGAATCTTTTCTGAACTTTCTCTGGCGTACCTGTACTTGGCGTTGTTGCCTCTGAAGTTGTATTGTCAGATATCGTTGTTGTTGTAGCAGTAGTGGTAGCACCAGTTGTACTCGTTGTTGCCGCCAAAGTGCTAGTAGCTTGTGTGGTGGAAGGGCCAGTAGATTGAGTCGACGTGCTTGTTGGACTGGTACTTGTCGCTATAGACGAAGTAGTGGTTGGCAACGAAGTAGTAGACGTCTCGCTTGTACCTGTTATTCCTGGCTGCGTTGTTTGTGTGGAACTACTCTGGGAAGTCGTTATTGTTGCAGCACTTATAGAAACTGTGAAAAAGACGACAAATTTGCACAGACCCATTATCCAACAACCACATCTTATCCGTAAAGACTTTAAATAGGCAAATTAACTTTACATGCTATTATCTCAACCAAACTATTTCATTCTTTTATATAAATCATGACCATTTCTATCCCCACTACACCCATTTATTTCTACACTACAAAGTATCGGTGCTCTCAAGCTTCAATCCACATTGTCAGTTTTTTCCATTTCCTCAAGTTCAACAGCAAGGAATATAATTATCTAAACGCTAGAGTCAAAGCAGAGATACTTCCGCCTGATATGTAACATCCTTATTGCTTTTTGGCGGAGGAGATTTATTCAATCTTCATGAAAGACGCATGAAAATCAACCGAGAAGTACAGCCCAGATCTTGATGTTCATAATATATATTCATTTCTTTCATACATAAATCGCAGGAGATAACTTTTATTTCTTTGTATTTTAAGCACGATTGCGCTCTAATTGGTGCCAAATTCTAATTCCTATCGGTCTTATCTCGTGCCGTTTGGAGAATCTGATAAAATGCTTGCCGAAACTAACTTTGAAACATTGACTTTTCCAAAGATCTATAAAAATGATAAGATTTCATAGAACTTCCTCTTATGTGTAAACCTACGGAAATCTCTAACAACTTTCACTCCAAATTCCCTTCCAAAGAAACATATTAGCTGACCTTTGTGAAAAATGTTTTCAAACAAAAGGGAAATGAATCTTTTCTGATCTTTTTCTGGCGTACCTGTACTTGGCGTTGTTGCCTCTGAAGTTGTATTGTCAGATATAGTTGTTGTCGCAGCAGTAGTGGTAGTACCAGTTGTACTCGTTGTTGCCGCCAAAGTGCTAGTAGCTTGTGTGGTGGAAGGGCCAGTAGACTGAGTCGACGTGCTTGTTGGACTGGTACTTGTCGCTATCGACGAAGTAGTGGTTGGCAACGAAGTAGTGGAAGTCTCGCTTGTACTTGTAATTCCTGGCTGCTTTGTTTGTGTAGAACTACTCTGGGAAGTCGTTGTTGTTGCAGCACTTGTAGAAACTGTGAAAGAGACGACCCATTTGCACAGACCCATTATCCAACAACCACATCTTATCCGTAAAGACTTTAAATAGGCAAATTAACTTTACATGCTTATCTCAACCAAACTATTTCATTCTTTTATATAAATCATGACCATTTCTATCCCCACTACACCCATTTATTTCTACACTACAAAACATCGGTGCTCTCAAGCTTCAATCCACATTTTCAGTTTTTTCCATTTCCTCAATTTCAACAGCAAGGAATATAATTATCTATACCATAGAGTCAGCAGAGATACTTCCGCCTGATATGTAACATGCCAATTGCTTTTTGGCGGAGGAGATATATTCAATCTTCATGAAAGACGCAAGAAAATGAACCGAGAAGTACAGCCCAGATCTCGATGTACATAATATATATTCATTTCTCTGATACATAAATCGCAGGAGATAACTTATATTTCTTTGTATTTTAAGTACGATTGCGCTAAAATTGGTGCCAAATTCTAATTCCAATCGGTCTATTCTCGTGTCATTTAGATAGTAAGATAAAATGATTGCCGAAGATAACTTTGAAACATTGACTTTTCCAAAGGTCTATAATAATGTTAAGATTTCATATTAGTTCCTCTTATGTGTAAACCGATGGAAATCTCTAACAACTTTCACTCCAAATTCAATTCCAAAGAAACATATTAGCTGACCTTTGTGAAGAATCGTTTTAAACAAAAGGGAAATGCATCTCTTCAGATTTTTTTCCGGCGTACCTGTACTTGACGTTGTTGCCTCTGAAGTTGTATTGTCAAATATCGTTGTTGTCGCATCAGTAGTAGTAGTACCAGTTGTACTCGTTGTTGCCGCCAAAGTGCTAGTAGCTTGTGTGGTGGAAGGGCCAGTAGACTGAGTCGACGTGCTTGTTGGATAGGTACTTGTCGCTATCGACGAAGTAGTGGTTGGCAACGAAGCAGTGGACGTCTCGCTTGTACTTGTAATTCCTGGCTGCGTTGTTAGTGTGGAACTACTCTGGGAAGTCGTTGTTGTTGCAGCACTTGTAGAAACTGTGAAAGAGACGACCCATTTGCACAGACCCATTATCCAACAACCGCATCTTAATTCTTAAAGACTTTAAATAGGCAAATTAAATTTACATGCTATTATCTCAACCAAACTATTTCATTCTTTTATATAAATCATGACCATTTCTATCCCCACTACACCCATTTATTTCTACACTACAAAGTATCGGTGCTCTCAAGCTTCAATCCACATTTTCAGTTTTTTTCATTTCCTCAACTTCAACAGCAAGGAATATAATTATCTAAACCATAGAGTCAAAGCAGAGATACTTCCGCCTGATATGTAACATGCTTATTGCTTTTTGGCGGAGGAGATTTATTCAATCTTCATGAAAGACGCACGAAAATCAACCGAGAAGTACAGCCCAGATCTTGATGTACATAATATATATTCATTTCTTTGATACATAAATCGCAGGAGATAACTTATATTTCTTTGTATTTTCAGCACGATTGCGCTCTAATTGGTGCCAAATTCTAATTCCTATCGGTCTATTCTCGTGCCATTTGGATAGTCAGATAAAATGCTTGCCGAAGCTAAATTTGAAACATTGACTTTTCCAAAGGTCTATAAAAATGTTAAGATTTAATAGAAGTTCCTCTTATGTGTAAACCGACGGAAATCTCTAACAACTTTCACTCCAAATTCCCTTCCAAAGAAACATATTAGCTGACCTTTGTGAAGAATCTTTTTAAACAAAAGGGAAATGCATCTTTTCAGATTTTTTTCTCGCGTACCTGTACTTGGCGTTGTTGCCTCTGAAGTTGTATTGTCAGATATCGTTGTTGTTGCAGCAGTAGTAGTAGTACCAGTTGTACTCGTTGTTGCCGCCAAAGTGCTAGTAGCTTGTGTGGTGGAAGGGCCAGTAGACTGAGTCGACGTGCTTGTTGGACTGGTACTTGTCGCTATAGACGAAGTAGTGGTTGGCAACGAAGCTGTAGACGTCTCGCTTGTACTTGTAATTCCTGGCTGCGTTGTTAGTGTGGAACTACTCTGGGAAGTCGTTGTTGTTGCAGCACTTGCAGAAGCTGTGAAAAAGACGACCCATTTGTACACACCTTTGATCCAAGCACCACCTCTTAATCCTTAAGGACTTTTAAAAAGGCAAATTAGCTTTTGATTTTGTTATCTCAACCAAACCATTTTGTATTTTTATGTTAATGAATACCATTTATATCCCCACTACACCCACATAATTATCTAAACCATAGACTCAAAGCCAAGTTACTTCCGCTATATGTAACCTGATTATTACTTTTTGCCGGAGGAGATTTATTCAATCTACTTCTTTGACGCATGCATTTAAACCGAGAAATAAAGCTCAGATATTGATGTACATAATATATATATATACATATATATATATATATATATATATATATATATATATATATATATATATATAGATATAGATATATATTCATTTCTTTGATACATAAATCTCAGGAAATAACCTATATTTCTTTCTATTTTAAGCACGATTACGCTCTAATTGGCGTCATATTCTCATGATAATTCCTAACGGTCTATTCTCGTGCCATTTGTATAGTAAGATGTAATGGTATGAGAAGCTAACTTTGAAACATTGACTTTTCCAAAGGTCTATAATGACGTTAAGATTTCATAGAAGTTCCTCTTATATGTAAACCATTGGAAAATATGTAAAAACTTGAACTCCAAATTCCAATCCAACGAAACATATTAGATTATCTTTGTGAAGAAAGATTTCAAACAAAATGGAAATGTATGTCCACACAGGTCACCAAGATCGACGTTTCTCTTTTCAATTTGATACTATTTGATAGACGCTTTTCTGATCTTTATCCTTTCTACCCTTATTGGTGACTAGATGTGTGATATATAGACCATTCATGTCGTTTTTTTTCCTTCCATTCTTTCTGTGCTTGTAATTTATATTTGCATAACGTTAATGTTGTAAGACGACAAAAGAACTAGTGCAGTGCGCATTTCGTCCCTGCCAGGAAGTCGCATAAACCTCAATTATTAACACAGACATGCAGACACTAGATTTTCAATTCAGAGATTATAATGCAGCTAATAATTTCATAACATACTGTCGTATATACGAAAATATATGCTTGTGGATTCCAGTGAATATTGCCAATGCATATCAAGAAGAAAATGTACCTGTTGTAGATATGTCTGCAGTGATAGTGACAGTCTCTTGAGTCGATGAGGTGGTGCCGCTACTACTAGTCGTTGTTTCTGTTGATATCGAAGCATTACTAGATGCAGTGGATGTCGTCAACGACGTGCTTGTAGACTGTGGCGAAACTGTACTTGGAGTCAAGGTGGTTGTTTCACTGGTAGATGTCGTCAAAGAAGACATTGTGGTTGGCGCCGAAGTTGTTGAAGTTTCCGATGTAGTGGAGGTCGTTGGCGTTGTTGCCTCTGAAGTTGTATTGTAAGATATCGTTGTTGTCGCAGCAGTAGTGGTAGTACCAGTTGTACTCGTTGTTGCCGCCAAAGTGCTAGTAGCTTGTGTGGTGGAAGGGCCAGTAGACTGAGTCGACGTGCTTGTTGGACTGGTACTTGTCGCTATAGACGAAGTAGTGGTTGGCAACGAAGTATTAGACGTCTCGCTTGTACTTGTAATTCCTGGCTGCGTTGTTTGTGTGGAACTACTCTGGGAAGTCGTTGTTGTTGCAGCACTTGTAGAAACTGTGAAAAAGACGACCAATTTGCACAGACCCATTATCCAACAACCACATCTTATCCTTAAAGACTTTAACTTGGCAAATTAACTTTACATGTTATTATCTCAACCAAACAATTTCATTCTTTTATATAAATCATGACCATTTCTATCCCCACTACTCCAATTTATTTCTACACTACAAAATATCGGTGCTCTCAAGCTTCAATCCACATTGTCAGTTTTTTCCATTTCCTCAATTTCAACAGCAAGGAATATAATTATCTAAACAATAGAGTCAAAGCAGAGATACTTCCGCCTGATATGTAACATGCTTATTGCTTTTTGGCGGAGGAGATTTATTCAATCTTCATGAAGACGCATAAAAATCAACCAAGAAGTACAGCCCAGATCTTGATGTACATAATATATATTCATTTCTTTGATACATAAATCTCAGGAGATAACTTTTATTTCTTTGTATTTCAAGCACGATTGCGCTCTAATTGGTGCCAAATTCTAATTCCTATCGGACTATTCTCGTGCCATTTGGATAGTAAGATAAAATGCTTGCCGAAGCTAACTTTGAAACAATGACTTTTCCAAAGGTCTATAAAAATGTTAATATTGCATAGTAGTTCATCTAATGTGTAAACCTACGGAAATCTCTAAAAACTTTCTCTCCAAATTCCCTTCTAAAGAAACATATTAGCTGATCTTTGTGAAAAATGTTTTTAAACAAAAGGGAAATGAATCTTTTCTGAACTTTCTCTGGCGTACCTGTACTTGGCGTTGTTGCCTCTGAAGTTGTATTGTCAGATATCGTTGTTGTTGTAGCAGTAGTGGTAGCACCAGTTGTACTCGTTGTTGCCGCCAAAGTGCTAGTAGCTTGTGTGGTGGAAGGGCCAGTAGATTGAGTCGACGTGCTTGTTGGACTTGTACTTGTCGCTATAGACGAAGTAGTGGTTGGCAACGAAGTAGTAGACGTCTCGCTTGTACCTGTTATTCCTGGCTGCGTTGTTTGTGTGGAACTACTCTGGGAAGTCGTTATTGTTGCAGCACTTATAGAAACTGTGAAAAAGACGACCCATTTGCACAGACCCATTATCCAACAACCACATCTTATCCGTAAAGACTTTAAATAGGCAAATTAACTTTACATGCTATTATCTCAACCAAACTATTTCATTCTTTTATATAAATCATGACCATTTCTATCCCCACTACACCCATTTATTTCTACACTACAAAGTATCGGTGCTCTCAAGCTTCAATCCACATTGTCAGTTTTTTTCCATTTCCTCAAGTTCAACAGCAAGGAATATAATTATCTAAACGCTAGAGTCAAAGCAGAGATACTTCCGCCTGATATGTAACATCCTTATTGCTTTTTGGCGGAGGAGATTTATTCAATCTTCATGAAAGACGCATGAAAATCAACCGAGAAGTACAGCCCAGATCTTGATGTTCATAATATATATTCATTTCTTTCATACATAAATCGCAGGAGATAACTTTTATTTCTTTGTATTTTAAACACGATTGCGCTCTAATTGGTGCCAAATTCTAATTCCCATCGGACTATTCTCGTGCCGTTTGGAGAATCTGATAAAATGCCTGCCGAAACTAACTTTGAAACATTGACTTTTCCAAAGATCTATAAAAATGTTAATATTGCATAGAACTTCCTCTTATGTGTAAACCTACGGAAATCTCTAACAACTTTCACTCCAAATTCACTTCCAAAGAAACATATTAGCTGACCTTTGTGAAAAATGTTTTCAAACAAAAGGGAAATGAATCTTTTCTGATCTTTTTCTGGCGTACCTGTACTTGGCGTTGTTGCCTCTGAAGTTGTATTGTCAGATATAGTTGTTGTCGCGGCAGTAGTGGTAGGACCAGTTGTACTCGTTGTTGCCGCCAAAGTGCTAGTAGCTTGTGTGGTGGAAGGGCCAGTAGACTGAGTCGTCGACGTGCTTGTTGGACTGGTACTTGTCGCTATCGACGAAGTAGTGGTTGGCAACGAAGTAGTGGAAGTCTCGCTTGTACTTGTAATTCCTGGCTGCTTTGTTTGTGTAGAACTACTCTGGGAAGTCGTTGTTGTTGCAGCACTTGTAGAAACTGTGAAAGAGACGACCCATTTGCACAGACCCATTATCCAACAACCACATCTTATCTGTAAAGACTTTAAATAGGCAAATTAACTTTACATGCTTATCTCAACCAAACTATTTCATTCTTTTATATAAATCATGACCATTTCTATCCCCACTACACCCATTTATTTCTACACTACAAAACATCGGTGCTCTCAAGCTTCAATCCACATTGTCAGTTTTTTCCATTTCCTCAATTTCAACAGCAAGGAATATAATTATCTATACCATAGAGTCAAAGCAGAGATACTTCCGCCTGATATGTAACATGCCAATTGCTTTTTGGCGGAGGAGATTTATTCAATCTTCATGAAAGACGCATGAAAATCAACCGAGAAGTACAGCCCAGATCTCGATGTACATAATATATATTCATTTCTCTGACACATAAATCGCAGGAGATAACTTATATTTCTTTGTATTTTAAGTACGATTGCGCTCTAATTGGTGCCAAATTCTAATTCCTATCGGTCTATTCTCGTGTCATTTAGATAGTAAGATAAAATGATTGCCGAAGCTAACTTTGAAACATTGACTTTTCCAAAGGTCTATAATAATGTTAAGATTTCATATTAGTTCCTCTTATGTGTAAACCGATGGAAATCTCTAACAACTTTCACTCCAAATTCAATTCCAAAGAAACATATTAGCTGACCTTTGTGAAGAATCGTTTTAAACAAAAGGGAAATGCATCTCTTCAGATTTTTTTCTGGCGTACCTGTACTTGACGTTGTTGCCTCTGAAGTTGTATTGTCAAATATCGTTGTTGTCGCATCAGTAGTAGTAGTACCAGTTGTACTCGTTGTTGCCGCCAAAGTGCTAGTAGCTTGTGTGGTGGAAGGGCCAGTAGACTGAGTCGACGTGCTTGTTGGATAGCTACTTGTCGCTATTGACGAAGTAGTGGTTGGCAACGAAGCAGTGGACGTCTCGCTTGTACTTGTAATTCCTGGCTGCATTGTTAGTGTGGAACTACTCTGGGAAGTCGTTGTTGTTGCAGCACTTGTAGAAACTGTGAAAGAGACGACCCATTTGCACAGACCCATTATCCAACAACCGCATCTTAATTCGTAAAGACTTTAAATAGGCAAATTAAATTTACATGCTATTATCTCAACCAAACTATTTCATTCTTTTATATAAATCATGACCATTTCTATCCCCACTACACCCATTTATTTCTACACTACAAAGTATCGGTGCTCTCAAGCTACAATCTACATTGTCAGTTTTTTCCATTTCCTCAAGTTCAACAGCAAGGAATATAATTATCTAAACCATAGAGTCAACGCAGAGATACTTCCGCCTGACATGTAACATGCTTATTGCTTTTTGGCGGAGGAGATTTATTCAATCTTCATGAAAGACGCACGAAAATCAACCGAGAAGTACAGCCCAGATCTTGATGTACATAATATATATTCATTTCTTTGATACATAATTCGCAGGAGATAACTTATATTTCTTTGTATTTTCAGCACGATTGCGCTCTAATTGGTGCCAAATTCTAATTCCTATCGGTCTATTCTCGTGCCATTTGGATAGTAAGATAAAATGCTTGCCGAAGCTAAATTTGAAACATTGACTTTTCCAAAGGTCTATAAAAATGTTAAGATTTAATAGAAGTTCCTCTTATGTGTAAACCGACGGAAATCTCTAACAACTTTCACTCCAAATTCCCTTCCAAAGAAACATATTAGCTGACCTTTGTGAAGAATCTTTTTAAACAAAAGGGAAATGCATCTTTTCAGATTTTTTTCTCGCGTACCTGTACTTGGCGTTGTTGCCTCTGAAGTTGTATTGTCAGATATCGTTGTTGTTGCAGCAGTAGTAGTAGTACCAGTTGTACTCGTTGTTGCCGCCAAAGTGCTAGTAGCTTGTGTGGTGGAAGGGCCAGTAGACTGAGTCGACGTGCTTGTTGGACTGGTACTTGTCGCTATAGACGAAGTAGTGGTTGGCAACGAAGCTGTAGACGTCTCGCTTGTACTTGTAATTCCTGGCTGCGTTGTTAGTGTGGAACTACTCTGGGAAGTCGTTGTTGTTGCAGCACTTGCAGAAGCTGTGAAAAAGACGACCCATTTGTACACACCTTTGATCCAAGCACCACCTCTTAATCCTTAAAGACTTTTAAAAAGGCAAATTAGCTTTTGATTTTGTTATCTCAACCAAACCATTTTGTTCTTTTATGTAAATGAATACCATTTATATCCCCCTACACCCACATAATTATCTAAACCATAGACTCAAAGCCAAGTTACTTCCGCTATATGTAACCTGATTATTACTTTTTGCCGGAGGAGATTTATTCAATCTACTTCTTTGACGCATGCATTTAAACCGAGAAATAAAGCTCAGATATTGATGTACATAATATATATATATATATATATATATATATATATATATATATATATATATATAGATAGATAGATAGATATAGATATATATTCATTTCTTTGATACATAAATCTCAGGAAATAACCTATATTTCTTTCTATTTTAAGCACGATTACGCTCTAATTGGCGTCATATTCTCATGATAATTCCTAACGGTCTATTCTCGTGCCATTTGTATAGTAAGATGTAATGGTATGAGAAGCTAACTTTGAAACATTGACTTTTCCAAAGGTCTATAATGACGTTAAGATTTCATAGAAGTTCCTCTTATATGTAAACCATTGGAAAATATGTAAAAACTTGAACTCCAAATTCCAATCCAACGAAACATATTAGATTATCTTTGTGAAGAAAGATTTCAAACAAAATGGAAATGTATGTCCACACAGGTCACCAAGATCGACGTTTCTCTTTTCAATTTGATACTATTTGATAGACGCTTTTCTGATCTTTATCCTTTCTACCCTTATTGGTGACTAGATGTGTGATATATAGACCATTCATGTCGTTTTTTGTCCTTCCATTCTTTCTGTGCTTGTAATTTATATTTGCATAACGTTAATGTTGTAAGACGACAAAAGAACTAGTGCAGTGCGCATTTCGTCCCTGCCAGGAAGTCGCATAAACCTCAATTATTAACACAGACATGCAGACACTAGATTTTCAATTCAGAGATTATAATGCAGCTAATAATTTCATAACATACTGTCGTATATACGAAAATATATGCTTGTGGATTCCAGTGAATATTGCCAATGCATATCAAGAAGAAAATGTACCTGTTGTAGATATGTCTGCAGCGGTAGTGACAGTCTCTTGAGTCGATGAGGTGGTGCCGCTACTACTAGTCGTTGTTTCTGTTGATATCGAAGCATTACTAGATGCAGTGGATGTCGTCACCGACGTGCTTGTAGACTGTGGCGCACCTGCACTTGGAGTCAAGGTGGTTGTTTCACTGGTAGATGTCGTCAAAGAAGACAGTGTGGTTGGCGCCGAAGTTGTTGAAGTTTCCGATGTAGTGGAGGTCGTTGGCGTTGTTGCCTCTGAAGTTGTATTGTAAGATATCGTTGTTGTCGCAGCAGTAGTGGTAGTACCAGTTGTACTCGTTGTTGCCACCAAAGTGCTAGTAGCTTGTGTGGTGGAAGGGTCAGTAGACTGAGTCGACGTGCTTGTTGGACTGATACTTGTCGCTATAGACGAAGTAGTGGTTGGCAACGAAGTAGTAGACGTCTCGCTTGTACTTGTAATTCCTGGCTGCGTTGTTTGTGTGGAACTACTCTGGGAAGTCGTTGTTGTTGCAGCACTTGTAGAAACTGTGAAAGAGACGACAAATTTGCACAGACCCATTATCCAACAACCACATCTTATCCTTAAAGACTTTAAATTGGCAAATTAACTTTACATGTTATTATCTCAACCAAACAATTTCATTCTTTTATATAAATCATGACCATTTCTATCCCCACTACTCCAATTTATTTCTACACTACAAAATATCGGTGCTCTCAAGCTTCAATCCACATTGTCAGTTTTTTCCATTTCCTCAATTTCAACAGCAAGGAATATAATTATCTAAACCATAGAGTCAAAGCAGAGATACTTCCGCCTGATATGTAACATGCTTATTGCTTTTTGGCGGAGGAGATTTATTCAATCTTCATGAAGACGCATAAAAATCAACCAAGAAGTACAGCCCAGATCTTGATGTACATAATATATATTCATTTCTTTGATACATAAATCTCAGGAGATAACTTTTATTTCTTTGTATTTTAAGCACGATTGCGCTCTAATTGGTGCCAAATTCTAATTCCTATCGGACTATTCTCGTGCCATTTGGATAGTAAGATAAAATGCTTACCGAAGCTAACTTTGAAACATTGACTTTTCCAAAGGTCTATAAAAATGTTAATATTGCATAGTAGTTCATCTAATGTGTAAACCTACGGAAATCTCTAAAAACTTTCTCTCCAAATTCCCTTCTAAAGAAACATATTAGCTGATCTTTGTGAAAAATGTTTTTAAACAAAAGGGAAATGAATCTTTTCTGAACTTTCTCTGGCGTACCTGTACTTGGCGTTGTTGCCTCTGAAGTTGTATTGTCAGATATCGTTGTTGTTGTAGCAGTAGTGGTAGCACCAGTTGTACTCGTTGTTGCCGCCAAAGTGCTAGTAGCTTGTGTGGTGGAAGGGCCAGTAGATTGAGTCGACGTGCTTGTTGGACTTGTACTTGTCGCTATAGACGAAGTAGTGGTTGGCAACGAAGTAGTAGACGTCTCGCTTGTACCTGTTATTCCTGGCTGCGTTGTTTGTGTGGAACTACTCTGGGAAGTCGTTATTGTTGCAGCACTTATAGAAACTGTGAAAAAGACGACCCATTTGCACAGACCCATTATCCAACAACCACATCTTAATCCTTAAAGACTTTAAATAGGCAAATTAACTTTACATGCTATTATCTCAACCAAACTATTTCATTCTTTTATATAAATCATGACCATTTCTATCCCCACTACACCCATTTATTTCTACACTACAAAGTATCGGTGCTCTCAAGCTTCAATCCACATTGTCAGTTTTTTCCATTTCCTCAAGTTCAACAGCAAGGAATATAATTATCTAAACGCTAGAGTCAAAGCAGAGATACTTCCGCCTGATATGTAACATCCTTATTGCTTTTTGGCGGAGGAGATTTATTCAATCTTCATGAAAGACGCATGAAAATCAACCAAGAAGTACAGCCCAGATCTTGATGTTCATAATATATATTCATTTCTTTCATACATAAATCGCAGGAGATAACTTTTATTTCTTTGTATTTTAAGCACGATTGCGCTCTAATTGGTGCCAAATTCTAATTCCTATCGGACTATTCTCGTGCCGTTTTGGAGAATCTGATAAAATGCCTGCCGAAACTAACTTTGAAACATTGACTTTTCCAAAGATCTATAAAAATGATAAGATTTCATAGAACTTCCTCTTATGTGTAAACCTACGGAAATCTCTAACAACTTTCACTCCAAATTCACTTCCAAAGAAACATATTAGCTGACCTTTGTGAAAAATGTTTTCAAACAAAAGGGAAATGAATCTTTTCTGATCTTTTTCTGGCGTACCTGTACTTGGCGTTGTTGCCTCTGAAGTTGTATTGTCAGATATAGTTGTTGTCGCAGCAGTAGTGGTAGGACCAGTTGTACTCGTTGTTGCCGCCAAAGTGCTAGTAGCTTGTGTGGTGGAAGGGCCAGTAGACTGAGTCGTCGACGTGCTTGTTGGACTGGTACTTGTCGCTATCGACGAAGTAGTGGTTGGCAACGAAGTAGTGGAAGTCTCGCTTGTACTTGTAATTCCTGGCTGCTTTGTTTGTGTAGAACTACTCTGGGAAGTCGTTGTTGTTGCAGCACTTGTAGAAACTGTGAAAGAGACGACCCATTTGCACAGACCCATTATCCAACAACCACATCTTATCCGTAAAGACTTTAAATAGGCAAATTAACTTTACATGCTTATCTCAACCAAACTATTTCATTCTTTTATATAAATCATGACCATTTCTATCCCCACTACACCCATTTATTTCTACACTACAAAACATCGGTGCTCTCAAGCTTCAATCCACATTGTCAGTTTTTTCCATTTCCTCAATTTCAACAGCAAGGAATATAATTATCTATACCATAGAGTCAAAGCAGAGATACTTCCGCCTGATATGTAACATGCCAATTGCTTTTTGGCGGAGGAGATTTATTCAATCTTCATGAAAGACGCATGAAAATCAACCGAGAAGTACAGCCCAGATCTCGATGTACATAATATATATTCATTTCTCTGACACATAAATCGCAGGAGATAACTTATATTTCTTTGTATTTTAAGTACGATTGCGCTCTAATTGGTGCCAAATTCTAATTCCTATCGGTCTATTCTCGTGTCATTTAGATAGTAAGATAAAATGATTGCCGAAGCTAACTTTGAAACATTGACTTTTCCAAAGGTCTATAATAATGTTAAGATTTCATATTAGTTCCTCTTATGTGTAAACCGATGGAAATCTCTAACAACTTTCACTCCAAATTCAATTCCAAAGAAACATATTAGCTGACCTTTGTGAAGAATCGTTTTAAACAAAAGGGAAATGCATCTCTTCAGATTTTGTTCTGGCGTACCTGTACTTGACGTTGTTGCCTCTGAAGTTGTATTGTCAAATATCGTTGTTGTCGCATCAGTAGTAGTAGTACCAGTTGTACTCGTTGTTGCCGCCAAAGTGCTAGTAGCTTGTGTGGTGGAAGGGCCAGTAGACTGAGTCGACGTGCTTGTTGGATAGCTACTTGTCGCTATTGACGAAGTAGTGGTTGGCAACGAAGCAGTGGACGTCTCGCTTGTACTTGTAATTCCTGGCTGCGTTGTTAGTGTGGAACTACTCTGGGAAGTCGTTGTTGTTGCAGCACTTGTAGAAACTGTGAAAGAGACGACCCATTTGCACAGACCCATTATCCAACAACCGCATCTTAATTCGTAAAGACTTTAAATAGGCAAATTAAATTTACATGCTATTATCTCAACCAAACTATTTCATTCTTTTATATAAATCATGACCATTTCTATCCCCACTACACCCATTTATTTCTACACTACAAAGTATCGGTGCTCTCAAGCTACAATCTACATTGTCAGTTTTTTCCATTTCCTCAAGTTCAACAGCAAGGAATATAATTATCTAAACCATAGAGTCAAAGCAGAGATACTTCCGCCTGACATGTAACATGCTTATTGCTTTTTGGCGGAGGAGATTTATTCAATCTTCATGAAAGACGCACGAAAATCAACCGAGAAGTACAGCCCAGATCTTGATGTACATAATATATATTCATTTCTTTGATACATAATTCGCAGGAGATAACTTATATTTCTTTGTATTTTCAGCACGATTGCGCTCTAATTGGTGCCAAATTCTAATTCCTATCGGTCTATTCTCGTGCCATTTGGATAGTAAGATAAAATGCTTGCCGAAGCTAAATTTGAAACATTGACTTTTCCAAAGGTCTATAAAAATGTTAAGATTTAATAGAAGTTCCTCTTATGTGTAAACCGACGGAAATCTCTAACAACTTTCACTCCAAATTCCCTTCCAAAGAAACATATTAGCTGACCTTTGTGAAGAATCTTTTTAAACAAAAGGGAAATGCATCTTTTCAGATTTTTTTCTCGCGTACCTGTACTTGGCGTTGTTGCCTCTGAAGTTGTATTGTCAGATATCGTTGTTGTTGCAGCAGTAGTAGTAGTACCAGTTGTACTCGTTGTTGCCGCCAAAGTGCTAGTAGCTTGTGTGGTGGAAGGGCCAGTAGACTGAGTCGACGTGCTTGTTGGACTGGTACTTGTCGCTATAGACGAAGTAGTGGTTGGCAACGAAGCTGTAGACGTCTCGCTTGTACTTGTAATTCCTGGCTGCGTTGTTAGTGTGGAACTACTCTGGGAAGTCGTTGTTGTTGCAGCACTTGCAGAAGCTGTGAAAAAGACGACCCATTTGTACACACCTTTGATCCAAGCACCACCTCTTAATCCTTAAAGACTTTTAAAAAGGCAAATTAGCTTTTGATTTTGTTATCTCAACCAAACCATTTTGTTCTTTTATGTAAATGAATACCATTTATATCCCCCTACACCCACATAATTATCTAAACCATAGACTCAAAGCCAAGTTACTTCCGCTATATGTAACCTGATTATTACTTTTTGCCGGAGGAGATTTATTCAATCTACTTCTTTGACGCATGCATTTAAACCGAGAAATAAAGCTCAGATATTGATGTACATAATATATATATATATATATATATATATATATATATATATATAGATAGATAGATAGATATAGATATATATTCATTTCTTTGATACATAAATCTCAGGAAATAACCTATATTTCTTTCTATTTTAAGCACGATTACGCTCTAATTGGCGTCATATTCTCATGATAATTCCTAACGGTCTATTCTCGTGCCATTTGTATAGTAAGATGTAATGGTATGAGAAGCTAACTTTGAAACATTGACTTTTCCAAAGGTCTATAATGACGTTAAGATTTCATAGAAGTTCCTCTTATATGTAAACCATTGGAAAATATGTAAAAACTTGAACTCCAAATTCCAATCCAACGAAACATATTAGATTATCTTTGTGAAGAAAGATTTCAAACAAAATGGAAATGTATGTCCACACAGGTCACCAAGATCGACGTTTCTCTTTTCAATTTGATACTATTTGATAGACGCTTTTCTGATCTTTATCCTTTCTACCCTTATTGGTGACTAGATGTGTGATATATAGACCATTCATGTCGTTTTTTGTCCTTCCATTCTTTCTGTGCTTGTAATTTATATTTGCATAACGTTAATGTTGTAAGACGACAAAAGAACTAGTGCAGTGCGCATTTCGTCCCTGCCAGGAAGTCGCATAAACCTCAATTATTAACACAGACATGCAGACACTAGATTTTCAATTCAGAGATTATAATGCAGCTAATAATTTCATAACATACTGTCGTATATACGAAAATATATGCTTGTGGATTCCAGTGAATATTGCCAATGCATATCAAGAAGAAAATGTACCTGTTGTAGATATGTCTGCAGCGGTAGTGACAGTCTCTTGAGTCGATGAGGTGGTGCCGCTACTACTAGTCGTTGTTTCTGTTGATATCGAAGCATTACTAGATGCAGTGGATGTCGTCACCGACGTGCTTGTAGACTGTGGCGCACCTGCACTTGGAGTCAAGGTGGTTGTTTCACTGGTAGATGTCGTCAAAGAAGACAGTGTGGTTGGCGCCGAAGTTGTTGAAGTTTCCGATGTAGTGGAGGTCGTTGGCGTTGTTGCCTCTGAAGTTGTATTGTAAGATATCGTTGTTGTCGCAGCAGTAGTGGTAGTACCAGTTGTACTCGTTGTTGCCACCAAAGTGCTAGTAGCTTGTGTGGTGGAAGGGTCAGTAGACTGAGTCGACGTGCTTGTTGGACTGATACTTGTCGCTATAGACGAAGTAGTGGTTGGCAACGAAGTAGTAGACGTCTCGCTTGTACTTGTAATTCCTGGCTGCGTTGTTTGTGTGGAACTACTCTGGGAAGTCGTTGTTGTTGCAGCACTTGTAGAAACTGTGAAAGAGACGACAAATTTGCACAGACCCATTATCCAACAACCACATCTTATCCTTAAAGACTTTAAATTGGCAAATTAACTTTACATGTTATTATCTCAACCAAACAATTTCATTCTTTTATATAAATCATGACCATTTCTATCCCCACTACTCCAATTTATTTCTACACTACAAAATATCGGTGCTCTCAAGCTTCAATCCACATTGTCAGTTTTTTCCATTTCCTCAATTTCAACAGCAAGGAATATAATTATCTAAACGCTAGAGTCAAAGCAGAGATACTTCCGCCTGATATGTAACATGCTTATTGCTTTTTGGCGGAGGAGATTTATTCAATCTTCATGAAGACGCATAAAAATCAACCAAGAAGTACAGCCCAGATCTTGATGTACATAATATATATTCATTTCTTTGATACATAAATCTCAGGAGATAACTTTTATTTCTTTGTATTTTAAGCACGATTGCGCTCTAATTGGTGCCAAATTCTAATTCCTATCGGACTATTCTCGTCCCATTTGGATAGTAAGATAAAATGCTTACCGAAGCTAACTTTGAAACATTGACTTTTCCAAAGGTCTATAAAAATGTTAATATTGCATAGTAGTTCATCTAATGTGTAAACCTACGGAAATCTCTAAAAACTTTCTCTCCAAATTCCCTTCTAAAGAAACATATTAGCTGATCTTTGTGAAAAATGTTTTTAAACAAAAGGGAAATGAATCTTTTCTGAACTTTCTCTGGCGTACCTGTACTTGGCGTTGTTGCCTCTGAAGTTGTATTGTCAGATATCGTTGTTGTTGTAGCAGTAGTGGTAGCACCAGTTGTACTCGTTGTTGCCGCCAAAGTGCTAGTAGCTTGTGTGGTGGAAGGGCCAGTAGATTGAGTCGACGTGCTTGTTGGACTTGTACTTGTCGCTATAGACGAAGTAGTGGTTGGCAACGAAGTAGTAGACGTCTCGCTTGTACCTGTTATTCCTGGCTGCGTTGTTTGTGTGGAACTACTCTGGGAAGTCGTTATTGTTGCAGCACTTATAGAAACTGTGAAAAAGACGACCCATTTGCACAGACCCATTATCCAACAACCACATCTTAATCCTTAAAGACTTTAAATAGGCAAATTAACTTTACATGCTATTATCTCAACCAAACTATTTCATTCTTTTATATAAATCATGACCATTTCTATCCCCACTACACCCATTTATTTCTACACTACAAAGTATCGGTGCTCTCAAGCTTCAATCCACATTGTCAGTTTTTTCCATTTCCTCAAGTTCAACAGCAAGGAATATAATTATCTAAACGCTAGAGTCAAAGCAGAGATACTTCCGCCTGATATGTAACATCCTTATTGCTTTTTGGCGGAGGAGATTTATTCAATCTTCATGAAAGACGCATGAAAATCAACCAAGAAGTACAGCCCAGATCTTGATGTTCATAATATATATTCATTTCTTTCATACATAAATCGCAGGAGATAACTTTTATTTCTTTGTATTTTAAGCACGATTGCGCTCTAATTGGTGCCAAATTCTAATTCCTATCGGACTATTCTCGTGCCGTTTTGGAGAATCTGATAAAATGCCTGCCGAAACTAACTTTGAAACATTGACTTTTCCAAAGATCTATAAAAATGATAAGATTTCATAGAACTTCCTCTTATGTGTAAACCTACGGAAATCTCTAACAACTTTCACTCCAAATTCACTTCCAAAGAAACATATTAGCTGACCTTTGTGAAAAATGTTTTCAAACAAAAGGGAAATGAATCTTTTCTGATCTTTTTCTGGCGTACCTGTACTTGGCGTTGTTGCCTCTGAAGTTGTATTGTCAGATATAGTTGTTGTCGCAGCAGTAGTGGTAGGACCAGTTGTACTCGTTGTTGCCGCCAAAGTGCTAGTAGCTTGTGTGGTGGAAGGGCCAGTAGACTGAGTCGACGTGCTTGTTGGACTGGTACTTGTCGCTATCGACGAAGTAGTGGTTGGCAACGAAGTAGTGGAAGTCTCGCTTGTACTTGTAATTCCTGGCTGCTTTGTTTGTGTAGAACTACTCTGGGAAGTCGTTGTTGTTGCAGCACTTGTAGAAACTGTGAAAGAGACGACCCATTTGCACAGACCCATTATCCAACAACCACATCTTATCCGTAAAGATTTTAAATAGGCAAATTAACTTTACATGCTTATCTCAACCAAACTATTTCATTCTTTTATATAAATCATGACCATTTCTATCCCCACTACACCCATTTATTTCTACACTACAAAGTATCGGTGCTCTCAAGCTTCAATCCACATTTTCAGTTTTTTCCATTTCCTCAATTTCAACAGCAAGGAATATAATTATCTATACCATAGAGTCAAAGCAGAGATACTTCCGCCTGATATGTAACATGCCAATTGCTTTTTGGCGGAGGAGATTTATTCAATCTTCATGAAAGACGCATGAAAATCAACCGAGAAGTACAGCCCAGATCTCGATGTACATAATATATATTCATTTCTCTGATACATAAATCGCAGGAGATAACTTATATTTCTTTGTATTTTAAGTACGATTGCGCTCTAATTGGTGCCAAATTCTAATTCCTATCGGTCTATTCTCGTGTCATTTAGATAGTAAGATAAAATGATTGCCGAAGCTAACTTTGAAACATTGACTTTTCCAAAGGTCTATAATAATGTTAAGATTTCATATTAGTTCCTCTTATGCGTAAACCGATGGAAATCTCTAACAACTTTCACTCCAAATTCAATTCCAAAGAAACATATTAGCTGACCTTTGTGAAGAATCGTTTTAAACAAAAGAGAAATGCATCTCTTCAGATTTTTTTCTCGCGTACCTGTACTTGACGTTGTTGCCTCTGAAGTTGTATTGTCAAATATCGTTGTTGTCGCATCAGTAGTAGTAGTACCAGTTGTACTCGTTGTTGCCGCCAAAGTGCTAGTAGCTTGTGTGGTGGAAGGGCCAGTAGACTGAGTCGACGTGCTTGTTGGATAGGTACTTGTCGCTATCGACGAAGTAGTGGTTGGCAACGAAGCAGTGGACGTCTCGCTTGTACTTGTAATTCCTGGCTGCGTTGTTAGTGTGGAACTACTCTGGGAAGTCGTTGTTGTTGCAGCACTTGTAGAAACTGTGAAAGAGACGACCCATTTGCACAGACCCATTATCCAACAACCGCATCCTAATTCTTAAAGACTTTGAATAGGCAAATTAAATTTACATGCTATTATCTCAACCAAACTATTTCATTCTTTTATATAAATCATGACCATTTCTATCCCCACTACACCCATTTATTTCTACACTACAAAGTATCGGTGCTCTCAAGCTTCAATCCACATTTTCAGTTTTTTCCATTTCCTCAAGTTCAACAGCAAGGAATATAATTATCTAAACCATAGAGTCAAAGCAGAGATACTTCCGCCTGATATGTAACATCTTTATTGCTTTTTGGCGGAGGAGATTTATTCAATCTTCATGAAAGACGCACGAAAATCAACCGAGAAGTACAGCCCAGATCTTGATGTACATAATATATATTCATTTCTTTGATACATAAATCTCAGGAGATAACTTTTATTTCTTTGTATTTTAAGCACGATTGTGCTCTAATTGGTGCCAAATTCTAATTCCTATCGGACTATTCTCGTGCCATTTGGATAGTAAGATAAAATGCTTGCCGAAGCTAACTTTGAAACATTGACTTTTCCAAAGGTCTATAAAAATGTTAATATTGCATAGAAGTTCATCTAATGTGTAAACCTACGGAAATCTCTAAAAACTTTCTCTCCAAATTCCCTTCTAAAGAAACATATTAGCTGATCTTTGTGAAAAATGTTTTTAAACAAAAGGGAAATGAATCTTTTCTGAACTTTCTCTGGCGTACCTGTACTTGGCGTTGTTGCCTCTGAAGTTGTATTGTCAGATATCGTTGTTGTTGTAGCAGTAGTGGTAGCACCAGTTGTACTCGTTGTTGCCGCCAAAGTGCTAGTAGCTTGTGTGGTGGAAGGGCCAGTAGATTGAGTCGACGTGCTTGTTGGACTTGTACTTGTCGCTATAGACGAAGTAGTGGTTGGCAACGAAGTAGTAGACGTCTCGCTTGTACCTGTTATTCCTGGCTGCGTTGTTTGTGTGGAACTACTCTGGGAAGTCGTTATTGTTGCAGCACTTATAGAAACTGTGAAAAAGACGACCCATTTGCACAGACCCATTATCCAACAACCACATCTTATCCGTAAAGACTTTAAATAGGCAAATTAACTTTACATGCTATTATCTCAACCAAACTATTTCATTCTTTTATATAAATCATGACCATTTCTATCCCCACTACACCCATTTATTTCTACACTACAAAGTATCGGTGCTCTCAAGCTTCAATCCACATTGTCAGTTTTTTCCATTTCCTCAAGTTCAACAGCAAGGAATATAATTATCTAAACGCTAGAGTCAAAGCAGAGATACTTCCGCCTGATATGTAACATCCTTATTGCTTTTTGGCGGAGGAGATTTATTCAATCTTCATGAAAGACGCATGAAAATCAACCGAGAAGTACAGCCCAGATCTTGATGTTCATAATATATATTCATTTCTTTCATACATAAATCGCAGGAGATAACTTTTATTTCTTTGTATTTTAAGCACGATTGCGCTCTAATTGGTGCCAAATTCTAATTCCCATCGGACTATTCTCGTGCCGTTTGGAGAATCTGATAAAATGCCTGCCGAAACTAACTTTGAAACATTGACTTTTCCAAAGATCTATAAAAATGTTAATATTGCATAGAACTTCCTCTTATGTGTAAACCTACGGAAATCTCTAACAACTTTCACTCCAAATTCACTTCCAAAGAAACATATTAGCTGACCTTTGTGAAAAATGTTTTCAAACAAAAGGGAAATGAATCTTTTCTGATCTTTTTCTGGCGTACCTGTACTTGGCGTTGTTGCCTCTGAAGTTGTATTGTCAGATATAGTTGTTGTCGCGGCAGTAGTGGTAGGACCAGTTGTACTCGTTGTTGCCGCCAAAGTGCTAGTAGCTTGTGTGGTGGAAGGGCCAGTAGACTGAGTCGTCGACGTGCTTGTTGGACTGGTACTTGTCGCTATCGACGAAGTAGTGGTTGGCAACGAAGTAGTGGAAGTCTCGCTTGTACTTGTAATTCCTGGCTGCTTTGTTTGTGTAGAACTACTCTGGGAAGTCGTTGTTGTTGCAGCACTTGTAGAAACTGTGAAAGAGACGACCCATTTGCACAGACCCATTATCCAACAACCACATCTTATCCGTAAAGACTTTAAATAGGCAAATTAACTTTACATGCTTATCTCAACCAAACTATTTCATTCTTTTATATAAATCATGACCATTTCTATCCCCACTACACCCATTTATTTCTACACTACAAAACATCGGTGCTCTCAAGCTTCAATCCACATTGTCAGTTTTTTCCATTTCCTCAATTTCAACAGCAAGGAATATAATTATCTATACCATAGAGTCAAAGCAGAGATACTTCCGCCTGATATGTAACATGCCAATTGCTTTTTGGCGGAGGAGATTTATTCAATCTTCATGAAAGACGCATGAAAATCAACCGAGAAGTACAGCCCAGATCTCGATGTACATAATATATATTCATTTCTCTGACACATAAATCGCAGGAGATAACTTATATTTCTTTGTATTTTAAGTACGATTGCGCTCTAATTGGTGCCAAATTCTAATTCCTATCGGTCTATTCTCGTGTCATTTAGATAGTAAGATAAAATGATTGCCGAAGCTAACTTTGAAACATTGACTTTTCCAAAGGTCTATAATAATGTTAAGATTTCATATTAGTTCCTCTTATGTGTAAACCGATGGAAATCTCTAACAACTTTCACTCCAAATTCAATTCCAAAGAAACATATTAGCTGACCTTTGTGAAGAATCGTTTTAAACAAAAGGGAAATGCATCTCTTCAGATTTTTTTCTGGCGTACCTGTACTTGACGTTGTTGCCTCTGAAGTTGTATTGTCAAATATCGTTGTTGTCGCATCAGTAGTAGTAGTACCAGTTGTACTCGTTGTTGCCGCCAAAGTGCTAGTAGCTTGTGTGGTGGAAGGGCCAGTAGACTGAGTCGACGTGCTTGTTGGATAGCTACTTGTCGCTATTGACGAAGTAGTGGTTGGCAACGAAGCAGTGGACGTCTCGCTTGTACTTGTAATTCCTGGCTGCGTTGTTAGTGTGGAACTACTCTGGGAAGTCGTTGTTGTTGCAGCACTTGTAGAAACTGTGAAAGAGACGACCCATTTGCACAGACCCATTATCCAACAACCGCATCTTAATTCGTAAAGACTTTAAATAGGCAAATTAAATTTACATGCTATTATCTCAACCAAACTATTTCATTCTTTTATATAAATCATGACCATTTCTATCCCCACTACACCCATTTATTTCTACACTACAAAGTATCGGTGCTCTCAAGCTACAATCTACATTGTCAGTTTTTTCCATTTCCTCAAGTTCAACAGCAAGGAATATAATTATCTAAACCATAGAGTCAAAGCAGAGATACTTCCGCCTGACATGTAACATGCTTATTGCTTTTTGGCGGAGGAGATTTATTCAATCTTCATGAAAGACGCACGAAAATCAACCGAGAAGTACAGCCCAGATCTTGATGTACATAATATATATTCATTTCTTTGATACATAATTCGCAGGAGATAACTTATATTTCTTTGTATTTTCAGCACGATTGCGCTCTAATTGGTGCCAAATTCTAATTCCTATCGGTCTATTCTCGTGCCATTTGGATAGTAAGATAAAATGCTTGCCGAAGCTAAATTTGAAACATTGACTTTTCCAAAGGTCTATAAAAATGTTAAGATTTAATAGAAGTTCCTCTTATGTGTAAACCGACGGAAATCTCTAACAACTTTCACTCCAAATTCCCTTCCAAAGAAACATATTAGCTGACCTTTGTGAAGAATCTTTTTAAACAAAAGGGAAATGCATCTTTTCAGATTTTTTTCTCGCGTACCTGTACTTGGCGTTGTTGCCTCTGAAGTTGTATTGTCAGATATCGTTGTTGTTGCAGCAGTAGTAGTAGTACCAGTTGTACTCGTTGTTGCCGCCAAAGTGCTAGTAGCTTGTGTGGTGGAAGGGCCAGTAGACTGAGTCGACGTGCTTGTTGGACTGGTACTTGTCGCTATAGACGAAGTAGTGGTTGGCAACGAAGCTGTAGACGTCTCGCTTGTACTTGTAATTCCTGGCTGCGTTGTTAGTGTGGAACTACTCTGGGAAGTCGTTGTTGTTGCAGCACTTGCAGAAGCTGTGAAAAAGACGACCCATTTGTACACACCTTTGATCCAAGCACCACCTCTTAATCCTTAAAGACTTTTAAAAAGGCAAATTAGCTTTTGATTTTGTTATCTCAACCAAACCATTTTGTTCTTTTATGTAAATGAATACCATTTATATCCCCCTACACCCACATAATTATCTAAACCATAGACTCAAAGCCAAGTTACTTCCGCTATATGTAACCTGATTATTACTTTTTGCCGGAGGAGATTTATTCAATCTACTTCTTTGACGCATGCATTTAAACCGAGAAATAAAGCTCAGATATTGATGTACATAATATATATATATATATATATATATATATATATATATATATAGATAGATAGATAGATATAGATATATATTCATTTCTTTGATACATAAATCTCAGGAAATAACCTATATTTCTTTCTATTTTAAGCACGATTACGCTCTAATTGGCGTCATATTCTCATGATAATTCCTAACGGTCTATTCTCGTGCCATTTGTATAGTAAGATGTAATGGTATGAGAAGCTAACTTTGAAACATTGACTTTTCCAAAGGTCTATAATGACGTTAAGATTTCATAGAAGTTCCTCTTATATGTAAACCATTGGAAAATATGTAAAAACTTGAACTCCAAATTCCAATCCAACGAAACATATTAGATTATCTTTGTGAAGAAAGATTTCAAACAAAATGGAAATGTATGTCCACACAGGTCACCAAGATCGACGTTTCTCTTTTCAATTTGATACTATTTGATAGACGCTTTTCTGATCTTTATCCTTTCTACCCTTATTGGTGACTAGATGTGTGATATATAGACCATTCATGTCGTTTTTTGTCCTTCCATTCTTTCTGTGCTTGTAATTTATATTTGCATAACGTTAATGTTGTAAGACGACAAAAGAACTAGTGCAGTGCGCATTTCGTCCCTGCCAGGAAGTCGCATAAACCTCAATTATTAACACAGACATGCAGACACTAGATTTTCAATTCAGAGATTATAATGCAGCTAATAATTTCATAACATACTGTCGTATATACGAAAATATATGCTTGTGGATTCCAGTGAATATTGCCAATGCATATCAAGAAGAAAATGTACCTGTTGTAGATATGTCTGCAGCGGTAGTGACAGTCTCTTGAGTCGATGAGGTGGTGCCGCTACTACTAGTCGTTGTTTCTGTTGATATCGAAGCATTACTAGATGCAGTGGATGTCGTCACCGACGTGCTTGTAGACTGTGGCGCACCTGCACTTGGAGTCAAGGTGGTTGTTTCACTGGTAGATGTCGTCAAAGAAGACAGTGTGGTTGGCGCCGAAGTTGTTGAAGTTTCCGATGTAGTGGAGGTCGTTGGCGTTGTTGCCTCTGAAGTTGTATTGTAAGATATCGTTGTTGTCGCAGCAGTAGTGGTAGTACCAGTTGTACTCGTTGTTGCCACCAAAGTGCTAGTAGCTTGTGTGGTGGAAGGGTCAGTAGACTGAGTCGACGTGCTTGTTGGACTGATACTTGTCGCTATAGACGAAGTAGTGGTTGGCAACGAAGTAGTAGACGTCTCGCTTGTACTTGTAATTCCTGGCTGCGTTGTTTGTGTGGAACTACTCTGGGAAGTCGTTGTTGTTGCAGCACTTGTAGAAACTGTGAAAGAGACGACAAATTTGCACAGACCCATTATCCAACAACCACATCTTATCCTTAAAGACTTTAAATTGGCAAATTAACTTTACATGTTATTATCTCAACCAAACAATTTCATTCTTTTATATAAATCATGACCATTTCTATCCCCACTACTCCAATTTATTTCTACACTACAAAATATCGGTGCTCTCAAGCTTCAATCCACATTGTCAGTTTTTTCCATTTCCTCAATTTCAACAGCAAGGAATATAATTATCTAAACCATAGAGTCAAAGCAGAGATACTTCCGCCTGATATGTAACATGCTTATTGCTTTTTGGCGGAGGAGATTTATTCAATCTTCATGAAGACGCATAAAAATCAACCAAGAAGTACAGCCCAGATCTTGATGTACATAATATATATTCATTTCTTTGATACATAAATCTCAGGAGATAACTTTTATTTCTTTGTATTTTAAGCACGATTGCGCTCTAATTGGTGCCAAATTCTAATTCCTATCGGACTATTCTCGTCCCATTTGGATAGTAAGATAAAATGCTTACCGAAGCTAACTTTGAAACATTGACTTTTCCAAAGGTCTATAAAAATGTTAATATTGCATAGTAGTTCATCTAATGTGTAAACCTACGGAAATCTCTAAAAACTTTCTCTCCAAATTCCCTTCTAAAGAAACATATTAGCTGATCTTTGTGAAAAATGTTTTTAAACAAAAGGGAAATGAATCTTTTCTGAACTTTCTCTGGCGTACCTGTACTTGGCGTTGTTGCCTCTGAAGTTGTATTGTCAGATATCGTTGTTGTTGTAGCAGTAGTGGTAGCACCAGTTGTACTCGTTGTTGCCGCCAAAGTGCTAGTAGCTTGTGTGGTGGAAGGGCCAGTAGATTGAGTCGACGTGCTTGTTGGACTTGTACTTGTCGCTATAGACGAAGTAGTGGTTGGCAACGAAGTAGTAGACGTCTCGCTTGTACCTGTTATTCCTGGCTGCGTTGTTTGTGTGGAACTACTCTGGGAAGTCGTTATTGTTGCAGCACTTATAGAAACTGTGAAAAAGACGACCCATTTGCACAGACCCATTATCCAACAACCACATCTTAATCCTTAAAGACTTTAAATAGGCAAATTAACTTTACATGCTATTATCTCAACCAAACTATTTCATTCTTTTATATAAATCATGACCATTTCTATCCCCACTACACCCATTTATTTCTACACTACAAAGTATCGGTGCTCTCAAGCTTCAATCCACATTGTCAGTTTTTTCCATTTCCTCAAGTTCAACAGCAAGGAATATAATTATCTAAACGCTAGAGTCAAAGCAGAGATACTTCCGCCTGATATGTAACATCCTTATTGCTTTTTGGCGGAGGAGATTTATTCAATCTTCATGAAAGACGCATGAAAATCAACCAAGAAGTACAGCCCAGATCTTGATGTTCATAATATATATTCATTTCTTTCATACATAAATCGCAGGAGATAACTTTTATTTCTTTGTATTTTAAGCACGATTGCGCTCTAATTGGTGCCAAATTCTAATTCCTATCGGACTATTCTCGTGCCGTTTTGGAGAATCTGATAAAATGCCTGCCGAAACTAACTTTGAAACATTGACTTTTCCAAAGATCTATAAAAATGATAAGATTTCATAGAACTTCCTCTTATGTGTAAACCTACGGAAATCTCTAACAACTTTCACTCCAAATTCACTTCCAAAGAAACATATTAGCTGACCTTTGTGAAAAATGTTTTCAAACAAAAGGGAAATGAATCTTTTCTGATCTTTTTCTGGCGTACCTGTACTTGGCGTTGTTGCCTCTGAAGTTGTATTGTCAGATATAGTTGTTGTCGCAGCAGTAGTGGTAGGACCAGTTGTACTCGTTGTTGCCGCCAAAGTGCTAGTAGCTTGTGTGGTGGAAGGGCCAGTAGACTGAGTCGACGTGCTTGTTGGACTGGTACTTGTCGCTATCGACGAAGTAGTGGTTGGCAACGAAGTAGTGGAAGTCTCGCTTGTACTTGTAATTCCTGGCTGCTTTGTTTGTGTAGAACTACTCTGGGAAGTCGTTGTTGTTGCAGCACTTGTAGAAACTGTGAAAGAGACGACCCATTTGCACAGACCCATTATCCAACAACCACATCTTATCCGTAAAGATTTTAAATAGGCAAATTAACTTTACATGCTTATCTCAACCAAACTATTTCATTCTTTTATATAAATCATGACCATTTCTATCCCCACTACACCCATTTATTTCTACACTACAAAGTATCGGTGCTCTCAAGCTTCAATCCACATTTTCAGTTTTTTCCATTTCCTCAATTTCAACAGCAAGGAATATAATTATCTATACCATAGAGTCAAAGCAGAGATACTTCCGCCTGATATGTAACATGCCAATTGCTTTTTGGCGGAGGAGATTTATTCAATCTTCATGAAAGACGCATGAAAATCAACCGAGAAGTACAGCCCAGATCTCGATGTACATAATATATATTCATTTCTCTGATACATAAATCGCAGGAGATAACTTATATTTCTTTGTATTTTAAGTACGATTGCGCTCTAATTGGTGCCAAATTCTAATTCCTATCGGTCTATTCTCGTGTCATTTAGATAGTAAGATAAAATGATTGCCGAAGCTAACTTTGAAACATTGACTTTTCCAAAGGTCTATAATAATGTTAAGATTTCATATTAGTTCCTCTTATGCGTAAACCGATGGAAATCTCTAACAACTTTCACTCCAAATTCAATTCCAAAGAAACATATTAGCTGACCTTTGTGAAGAATCGTTTTAAACAAAAGAGAAATGCATCTCTTCAGATTTTTTTCTCGCGTACCTGTACTTGACGTTGTTGCCTCTGAAGTTGTATTGTCAAATATCGTTGTTGTCGCATCAGTAGTAGTAGTACCAGTTGTACTCGTTGTTGCCGCCAAAGTGCTAGTAGCTTGTGTGGTGGAAGGGCCAGTAGACTGAGTCGACGTGCTTGTTGGATAGGTACTTGTCGCTATCGACGAAGTAGTGGTTGGCAACGAAGCAGTGGACGTCTCGCTTGTACTTGTAATTCCTGGCTGCGTTGTTAGTGTGGAACTACTCTGGGAAGTCGTTGTTGTTGCAGCACTTGTAGAAACTGTGAAAGAGACGACCCATTTGCACAGACCCATTATCCAACAACCGCATCCTAATTCTTAAAGACTTTGAATAGGCAAATTAAATTTACATGCTATTATCTCAACCAAACTATTTCATTCTTTTATATAAATCATGACCATTTCTATCCCCACTACACCCATTTATTTCTACACTACAAAGTATCGGTGCTCTCAAGCTTCAATCCACATTTTCAGTTTTTTCCATTTCCTCAAGTTCAACAGCAAGGAATATAATTATCTAAACCATAGAGTCAAAGCAGAGATACTTCCGCCTGATATGTAACATCTTTATTGCTTTTTGGCGGAGGAGATTTATTCAATCTTCATGAAAGACGCACGAAAATCAACCGAGAAGTACAGCCCAGATCTTGATGTACATAATATATATTCATTTCTTTGATACATAAATCTCAGGAGATAACTTTTATTTCTTTGTATTTTAAGCACGATTGTGCTCTAATTGGTGCCAAATTCTAATTCCTATCGGACTATTCTCGTGCCATTTGGATAGTAAGATAAAATGCTTGCCGAAGCTAACTTTGAAACATTGACTTTTCCAAAGGTCTATAAAAATGTTAATATTGCATAGAAGTTCATCTAATGTGTAAACCTACGGAAATCTCTAAAAACTTTCTCTCCAAATTCCCTTCTAAAGAAACATATTAGCTGATCTTTGTGAAAAATGTTTTTAAACAAAAGGGAAATGAATCTTTTCTGAACTTTCTCTGGCGTACCTGTACTTGGCGTTGTTGCCTCTGAAGTTGTATTGTCAGATATCGTTGTTGTTGTAGCAGTAGTGGTAGCACCAGTTGTACTCGTTGTTGCCGCCAAAGTGCTAGTAGCTTGTGTGGTGGAAGGGCCAGTAGATTGAGTCGACGTGCTTGTTGGACTTGTACTTGTCGCTATAGACGAAGTAGTGGTTGGCAACGAAGTAGTAGACGTCTCGCTTGTACCTGTTATTCCTGGCTGCGTTGTTTGTGTGGAACTACTCTGGGAAGTCGTTATTGTTGCAGCACTTATAGAAACTGTGAAAAAGACGACCCATTTGCACAGACCCATTATCCAACAACCACATCTTAATCCTTAAAGACTTTAAATAGGCAAATTAACTTTACATGCTATTATCTCAACCAAACTATTTCATTCTTTTATATAAATCATGACCATTTCTATCCCCACTACACCCATTTATTTCTACACTACAAAGTATCGGTGCTCTCAAGCTTCAATCCACATTGTCAGTTTTTTCCATTTCCTCAAGTTCAACAGCAAGGAATATAATTATCTAAACGCTAGAGTCAAAGCAGAGATACTTCCGCCTGATATGTAACATCCTTATTGCTTTTTGGCGGAGGAGATTTATTCAATCTTCATGAAAGACGCATGAAAATCAACCAAGAAGTACAGCCCAGATCTTGATGTTCATAATATATATTCATTTCTTTCATACATAAATCGCAGGAGATAACTTTTATTTCTTTGTATTTTAAGCACGATTGCGCTCTAATTGGTGCCAAATTCTAATTCCTATCGGACTATTCTCGTGCCGTTTTGGAGAATCTGATAAAATGCCTGCCGAAACTAACTTTGAAACATTGACTTTTCCAAAGATCTATAAAAATGATAAGATTTCATAGAACTTCCTCTTATGTGTAAACCTACGGAAATCTCTAACAACTTTCACTCCAAATTCACTTCCAAAGAAACATATTAGCTGACCTTTGTGAAAAATGTTTTCAAACAAAAGGGAAATGAATCTTTTCTGATCTTTTTCTGGCGTACCTGTACTTGGCGTTGTTGCCTCTGAAGTTGTATTGTCAGATATAGTTGTTGTCGCAGCAGTAGTGGTAGGACCAGTTGTACTCGTTGTTGCCGCCAAAGTGCTAGTAGCTTGTGTGGTGGAAGGGCCAGTAGACTGAGTCGACGTGCTTGTTGGACTGGTACTTGTCGCTATCGACGAAGTAGTGGTTGGCAACGAAGTAGTGGAAGTCTCGCTTGTACTTGTAATTCCTGGCTGCTTTGTTTGTGTAGAACTACTCTGGGAAGTCGTTGTTGTTGCAGCACTTGTAGAAACTGTGAAAGAGACGACCCATTTGCACAGACCCATTATCCAACAACCACATCTTATCCGTAAAGATTTTAAATAGGCAAATTAACTTTACATGCTTATCTCAACCAAACTATTTCATTCTTTTATATAAATCATGACCATTTCTATCCCCACTACACCCATTTATTTCTACACTACAAAGTATCGGTGCTCTCAAGCTTCAATCCACATTTTCAGTTTTTTCCATTTCCTCAATTTCAACAGCAAGGAATATAATTATCTATACCATAGAGTCAAAGCAGAGATACTTCCGCCTGATATGTAACATGCCAATTGCTTTTTGGCGGAGGAGATTTATTCAATCTTCATGAAAGACGCATGAAAATCAACCGAGAAGTACAGCCCAGATCTCGATGTACATAATATATATTCATTTCTCTGATACATAAATCGCAGGAGATAACTTATATTTCTTTGTATTTTAAGTACGATTGCGCTCTAATTGGTGCCAAATTCTAATTCCTATCGGTCTATTCTCGTGTCATTTAGATAGTAAGATAAAATGATTGCCGAAGCTAACTTTGAAACATTGACTTTTCCAAAGGTCTATAATAATGTTAAGATTTCATATTAGTTCCTCTTATGCGTAAACCGATGGAAATCTCTAACAACTTTCACTCCAAATTCAATTCCAAAGAAACATATTAGCTGACCTTTGTGAAGAATCGTTTTAAACAAAAGAGAAATGCATCTCTTCAGATTTTTTTCTCGCGTACCTGTACTTGACGTTGTTGCCTCTGAAGTTGTATTGTCAAATATCGTTGTTGTCGCATCAGTAGTAGTAGTACCAGTTGTACTCGTTGTTGCCGCCAAAGTGCTAGTAGCTTGTGTGGTGGAAGGGCCAGTAGACTGAGTCGACGTGCTTGTTGGATAGGTACTTGTCGCTATCGACGAAGTAGTGGTTGGCAACGAAGCAGTGGACGTCTCGCTTGTACTTGTAATTCCTGGCTGCGTTGTTAGTGTGGAACTACTCTGGGAAGTCGTTGTTGTTGCAGCACTTGTAGAAACTGTGAAAGAGACGACCCATTTGCACAGACCCATTATCCAACAACCGCATCCTAATTCTTAAAGACTTTGAATAGGCAAATTAAATTTACATGCTATTATCTCAACCAAACTATTTCATTCTTTTATATAAATCATGACCATTTCTATCCCCACTACACCCATTTATTTCTACACTACAAAGTATCGGTGCTCTCAAGCTTCAATCCACATTTTCAGTTTTTTCCATTTCCTCAAGTTCAACAGCAAGGAATATAATTATCTAAACCATAGAGTCAAAGCAGAGATACTTCCGCCTGATATGTAACATCTTTATTGCTTTTTGGCGGAGGAGATTTATTCAATCTTCATGAAAGACGCACGAAAATCAACCGAGAAGTACAGCCCAGATCTTGATGTACATAATATATATTCATTTCTTTGATACATAAATCTCAGGAAATAACTTTTATTTCTTTGTATTTTAAGCACGATTGTGCTCTAATTGGTGCCAAATTCTAATTCCTATCGGACTATTCTCGTGCCATTTGGATAGTAAGATAAAATGCTTGCCGAAGCTAACTTTGAAACATTGACTTTTCCAAAGGTCTATAAAAATGTTAATATTGCATAGAAGTTCATCTAATGTGTAAACCTACGGAAATCTCTAAAAACTTTCTCTCCAAATTCCCTTCTAAAGAAACATATTAGCTGATCTTTGTGAAAAATGTTTTTAAACAAAAGGGAAATGAATCTTTTCTGAACTTTCTCTGGCGTACCTGTACTTGGCGTTGTTGCCTCTGAAGTTGTATTGTCAGATATCGTTGTTGTTGTAGCAGTAGTGGTAGCACCAGTTGTACTCGTTGTTGCCGCCAAAGTGCTAGTAGCTTGTGTGGTGGAAGGGCCAGTAGATTGAGTCGACGTGCTTGTTGGACTGGTACTTGTCGCTATAGACGAAGTAGTGGTTGGCAACGAAGTAGTAGACGTCTCGCTTGTACCTGTTATTCCTGGCTGCGTTGTTTGTGTGGAACTACTCTGGGAAGTCGTTATTGTTGCAGCACTTATAGAAACTGTGAAAAAGACGACAAATTTGCACAGACCCATTATCCAACAACCACATCTTATCCGTAAAGACTTTAAATAGGCAAATTAACTTTACATGCTATTATCTCAACCAAACTATTTCATTCTTTTATATAAATCATGACCATTTCTATCCCCACTACACCCATTTATTTCTACACTACAAAGTATCGGTGCTCTCAAGCTTCAATCCACATTGTCAGTTTTTTCCATTTCCTCAAGTTCAACAGCAAGGAATATAATTATCTAAACGCTAGAGTCAAAGCAGAGATACTTCCGCCTGATATGTAACATCCTTATTGCTTTTTGGCGGAGGAGATTTATTCAATCTTCATGAAAGACGCATGAAAATCAACCGAGAAGTACAGCCCAGATCTTGATGTTCATAATATATATTCATTTCTTTCATACATAAATCGCAGGAGATAACTTTTATTTCTTTGTATTTTAAGCACGATTGCGCTCTAATTGGTGCCAAATTCTAATTCCTATCGGTCTTATCTCGTGCCGTTTGGAGAATCTGATAAAATGCTTGCCGAAACTAACTTTGAAACATTGACTTTTCCAAAGATCTATAAAAATGATAAGATTTCATAGAACTTCCTCTTATGTGTAAACCTACGGAAATCTCTAACAACTTTCACTCCAAATTCCCTTCCAAAGAAACATATTAGCTGACCTTTGTGAAAAATGTTTTCAAACAAAAGGGAAATGAATCTTTTCTGATCTTTTTCTGGCGTACCTGTACTTGGCGTTGTTGCCTCTGAAGTTGTATTGTCAGATATAGTTGTTGTCGCAGCAGTAGTGGTAGTACCAGTTGTACTCGTTGTTGCCGCCAAAGTGCTAGTAGCTTGTGTGGTGGAAGGGCCAGTAGACTGAGTCGACGTGCTTGTTGGACTGGTACTTGTCGCTATCGACGAAGTAGTGGTTGGCAACGAAGTAGTGGAAGTCTCGCTTGTACTTGTAATTCCTGGCTGCTTTGTTTGTGTAGAACTACTCTGGGAAGTCGTTGTTGTTGCAGCACTTGTAGAAACTGTGAAAGAGACGACCCATTTGCACAGACCCATTATCCAACAACCACATCTTATCCGTAAAGACTTTAAATAGGCAAATTAACTTTACATGCTTATCTCAACCAAACTATTTCATTCTTTTATATAAATCATGACCATTTCTATCCCCACTACACCCATTTATTTCTACACTACAAAACATCGGTGCTCTCAAGCTTCAATCCACATTTTCAGTTTTTTCCATTTCCTCAATTTCAACAGCAAGGAATATAATTATCTATACCATAGAGTCAGCAGAGATACTTCCGCCTGATATGTAACATGCCAATTGCTTTTTGGCGGAGGAGATATATTCAATCTTCATGAAAGACGCAAGAAAATGAACCGAGAAGTACAGCCCAGATCTCGATGTACATAATATATATTCATTTCTCTGATACATAAATCGCAGGAGATAACTTATATTTCTTTGTATTTTAAGTACGATTGCGCTAAAATTGGTGCCAAATTCTAATTCCAATCGGTCTATTCTCGTGTCATTTAGATAGTAAGATAAAATGATTGCCGAAGCTAACTTTGAAACATTGACTTTTCCAAAGGTCTATAATAATGTTAAGATTTCATATTAGTTCCTCTTATGTGTAAACCGATGGAAATCTCTAACAACTTTCACTCCAAATTCAATTCCAAAGAAACATATTAGCTGACCTTTGTGAAGAATCGTTTTAAACAAAAGAGAAATGCATCTCTTCAGATTTTTTTCTCGCGTACCTGTACTTGACGTTGTTGCCTCTGAAGTTGTATTGTCAAATATCGTTGTTGTCGCATCAGTAGTAGTAGTACCAGTTGTACTCGTTGTTGCCGCCAAAGTGCTAGTAGCTTGTGTGGTGGAAGGGCCAGTAGACTGAGTCGACGTGCTTGTTGGATAGGTACTTGTCGCTATCGACGAAGTAGTGGTTGGCAACGAAGCAGTGGACGTCTCGCTTGTACTTGTAATTCCTGGCTGCGTTGTTAGTGTGGAACTACTCTGGGAAGTCGTTGTTGTTGCAGCACTTGTAGAAACTGTGAAAGAGACGACCCATTTGCACAGACCCATTATCCAACAACCGCATCCTAATTCTTAAAGACTTTGAATAGGCAAATTAAATTTACATGCTATTATCTCAACCAAACTATTTCATTCTTTTATATAAATCATGACCATTTCTATCCCCACTACACCCATTTATTTCTACACTACAAAGTATCGGTGCTCTCAAGCTTCAATCCACATTTTCAGTTTTTTCCATTTCCTCAAGTTCAACAGCAAGGAATATAATTATCTAAACCATAGAGTCAAAGCAGAGATACTTCCGCCTGATATGTAACATCTTTATTGCTTTTTGGCGGAGGAGATTTATTCAATCTTCATGAAAGACGCACGAAAATCAACCGAGAAGTACAGCCCAGATCTTGATGTACATAATATATATTCATTTCTTTGATACATAAATCTCAGGAGATAACTTTTATTTCTTTGTATTTTAAGCACGATTGTGCTCTAATTGGTGCCAAATTCTAATTCCTATCGGACTATTCTCGTGCCATTTGGATAGTAAGATAAAATGCTTGCCGAAGCTAACTTTGAAACATTGACTTTTCCAAAGGTCTATAAAAATGTTAATATTGCATAGAAGTTCATCTAATGTGTAAACCTACGGAAATCTCTAAAAACTTTCTCTCCAAATTCCCTTCTAAAGAAACATATTAGCTGATCTTTGTGAAAAATGTTTTTAAACAAAAGGGAAATGAATCTTTTCTGAACTTTCTCTGGCGTACCTGTACTTGGCGTTGTTGCCTCTGAAGTTGTATTGTCAGATATCGTTGTTGTTGTAGCAGTAGTGGTAGCACCAGTTGTACTCGTTGTTGCCGCCAAAGTGCTAGTAGCTTGTGTGGTGGAAGGGCCAGTAGATTGAGTCGACGTGCTTGTTGGACTGGTACTTGTCGCTATAGACGAAGTAGTGGTTGGCAACGAAGTAGTAGACGTCTCGCTTGTACCTGTTATTCCTGGCTGCGTTGTTTGTGTGGAACTACTCTGGGAAGTCGTTATTGTTGCAGCACTTATAGAAACTGTGAAAAAGACGACAAATTTGCACAGACCCATTATCCAACAACCACATCTTATCCGTAAAGACTTTAAATAGGCAAATTAACTTTACATGCTATTATCTCAACCAAACTATTTCATTCTTTTATATAAATCATGACCATTTCTATCCCCACTACACCCATTTATTTCTACACTACAAAGTATCGGTGCTCTCAAGCTTCAATCCACATTGTCAGTTTTTTCCATTTCCTCAAGTTCAACAGCAAGGAATATAATTATCTAAACGCTAGAGTCAAAGCAGAGATACTTCCGCCTGATATGTAACATCCTTATTGCTTTTTGGCGGAGGAGATTTATTCAATCTTCATGAAAGACGCATGAAAATCAACCGAGAAGTACAGCCCAGATCTTGATGTTCATAATATATATTCATTTCTTTCATACATAAATCGCAGGAGATAACTTTTATTTCTTTGTATTTTAAGCACGATTGCGCTCTAATTGGTGCCAAATTCTAATTCCTATCGGTCTTATCTCGTGCCGTTTGGAGAATCTGATAAAATGCTTGCCGAAACTAACTTTGAAACATTGACTTTTCCAAAGATCTATAAAAATGATAAGATTTCATAGAACTTCCTCTTATGTGTAAACCTACGGAAATCTCTAACAACTTTCACTCCAAATTCCCTTCCAAAGAAACATATTAGCTGACCTTTGTGAAAAATGTTTTCAAACAAAAGGGAAATGAATCTTTTCTGATCTTTTTCTGGCGTACCTGTACTTGGCGTTGTTGCCTCTGAAGTTGTATTGTCAGATATAGTTGTTGTCGCAGCAGTAGTGGTAGTACCAGTTGTACTCGTTGTTGCCGCCAAAGTGCTAGTAGCTTGTGTGGTGGAAGGGCCAGTAGACTGAGTCGACGTGCTTGTTGGACTGGTACTTGTCGCTATCGACGAAGTAGTGGTTGGCAACGAAGTAGTGGAAGTCTCGCTTGTACTTGTAATTCCTGGCTGCTTTGTTTGTGTAGAACTACTCTGGGAAGTCGTTGTTGTTGCAGCACTTGTAGAAACTGTGAAAGAGACGACCCATTTGCACAGACCCATTATCCAACAACCACATCTTATCCGTAAAGACTTTAAATAGGCAAATTAACTTTACATGCTTATCTCAACCAAACTATTTCATTCTTTTATATAAATCATGACCATTTCTATCCCCACTACACCCATTTATTTCTACACTACAAAACATCGGTGCTCTCAAGCTTCAATCCACATTTTCAGTTTTTTCCATTTCCTCAATTTCAACAGCAAGGAATATAATTATCTATACCATAGAGTCAGCAGAGATACTTCCGCCTGATATGTAACATGCCAATTGCTTTTTGGCGGAGGAGATATATTCAATCTTCATGAAAGACGCAAGAAAATGAACCGAGAAGTACAGCCCAGATCTCGATGTACATAATATATATTCATTTCTCTGATACATAAATCGCAGGAGATAACTTATATTTCTTTGTATTTTAAGTACGATTGCGCTAAAATTGGTGCCAAATTCTAATTCCAATCGGTCTATTCTCGTGTCATTTAGATAGTAAGATAAAATGATTGCCGAAGCTAACTTTGAAACATTGACTTTTCCAAAGGTCTATAATAATGTTAAGATTTCATATTAGTTCCTCTTATGTGTAAACCGATGGAAATCTCTAACAACTTTCACTCCAAATTCAATTCCAAAGAAACATATTAGCTGACCTTTGTGAAGAATCGTTTTAAACAAAAGGGAAATGCATCTCTTCAGATTTTTTTCCGGCGTACCTGTACTTGACGTTGTTGCCTCTGAAGTTGTATTGTCAAATATCGTTGTTGTCGCATCAGTAGTAGTAGTACCAGTTGTACTCGTTGTTGCCGCCAAAGTGCTAGTAGCTTGTGTGGTGGAAGGGCCAGTAGACTGAGTCGACGTGCTTGTTGGATAGGTACTTGTCGCTATCGACGAAGTAGTGGTTGGCAACGAAGCAGTGGACGTCTCGCTTGTACTTGTAATTCCTGGCTGCGTTGTTAGTGTGGAACTACTCTGGGAAGTCGTTGTTGTTGCAGCACTTGTAGAAACTGTGAAAGAGACGACCCATTTGCACAGACCCATTATCCAACAACCGCATCTTAATTCTTAAAGACTTTAAATAGGCAAATTAAATTTACATGCTATTATCTCAACCAAACTATTTCATTCTTTTATATAAATCATGACCATTTCTATCCCCACTACACCCATTTATTTCTACACTACAAAGTATCGGTGCTCTCAAGCTTCAATCCACATTTTCAGTTTTTTTCATTTCCTCAACTTCAACAGCAAGGAATATAATTATCTAAACCATAGAGTCAAAGCAGAGATACTTCCGCCTGATATGTAACATGCTTATTGCTTTTTGGCGGAGGAGATTTATTCAATCTTCATGAAAGACGCACGAAAATCAACCGAGAAGTACAGCCCAGATCTTGATGTACATAATATATATTCATTTCTTTGATACATAAATCGCAGGAGATAACTTATATTTCTTTGTATTTTCAGCACGATTGCGCTCTAATTGGTGCCAAATTCTAATTCCTATCGGTCTATTCTCGTGCCATTTGGATAGTCAGATAAAATGCTTGCCGAAGCTAAATTTGAAACATTGACTTTTCCAAAGGTCTATACAAATGTTAAGATTTAATAGAAGTTCCTGTTATGTGTAAACCGACGGAAATCTCTAACAACTTTCACTCCAAATTCCCTTCCAAAGAAACATATTAGCTGACCTTTGTGAAGAATCTTTTTAAACAAAAGGGAAATGCATCTTTTCAGATTTTTTTCTCGCGTACCTGTACTTGGCGTTGTTGCCTCTGAAGTTGTATTGTCAGATATCGTTGTTGTTGCAGCAGTAGTAGTAGTACCAGTTGTACTCGTTGTTGCCGCCAAAGTGCTAGTAGCTTGTGTGGTGGAAGGGCCAGTAGACTGAGTCGACGTGCTTGTTGGACTGGTACTTGTCGCTATAGACGAAGTAGTGGTTGGCAACGAAGCTGTAGACGTCTCGCTTGTACTTGTAATTCCTGGCTGCGTTGTTAGTGTGGAACTACTCTGGGAAGTCGTTGTTGTTGCAGCACTTGCAGAAGCTGTGAAAAAGACGACCCATTTGTACACACCTTTGATCCAAGCACCACCTCTTAATCCTTAAGGACTTTTAAAAAGGCAAATTAGCTTTTGATTTTGTTATCTCAACCAAACCATTTTGTATTTTTATGTTAATGAATACCATTTATATCCCCACTACACCCACATAATTATCTAAACCATAGACTCAAAGCCAAGTTACTTCCGCTATATGTAACCTGATTATTACTTTTTGCCGGAGGAGATTTATTCAATCTACTTCTTTGACGCATGCATTTAAACCGAGAAATAAAGCTCAGATATTGATGTACATAATATATATATATACATATATATATATATATATATATATATATATATATATATATAGATATAGATATATATTCATTTCTTTGATACATAAATCTCAGGAAATAACCTATATTTCTTTCTATTTTAAGCACGATTACACTCTAATTGGCGTCATATTCTCATGATAATTCCTAACGGTCTATTCTCGTGCCATTTGTATAGTAAGATGTAATGGTATGAGAAGCTAACTTTGAAACATTGACTTTTCCAAAGGTCTATAATGACGTTAAGATTTCATAGAAGTTCCTCTTATATGTAAACCATTGGAAAATATGTAAAAACTTGAACTCCAAATTCCAATCCAACGAAACATATTAGATTATCTTTGTGAAGAAAGATTTCAAACAAAATGGAAATGTATGTCCACACAGGTCACCAAGATCGACGTTTCTCTTTTCAATTTGATACTATTTGATAGACGCTTTTCTGATCTTTATCCTTTCTACCCTTATTGGTGACTAGATGTGTGATATATAGACCATTCATGTCGTTTTTTGTCCTTCCATTCTTTCTGTGCTTGTAATTTATATTTGCATAACGTTAATGTTGTAAGACGACAAAAGAACTAGTGCAGTGCGCATTTCGTCCCTGCCAGGAAGTCGCATAAACCTCAATTATTAACACAGACATGCAGACACTAGATTTTCAATTCAGAGATTATAATGCAGCTAATAATTTCATAACATACTGTCGTATATACGAAAATATATGCTTGTGGATTCCAGTGAATATTGCCAATGCATATCAAGAAGAAAATGTACCTGTTGTAGATATGTCTGCAGTGGTAGTGACAGTCTCTTGAGTCGATGAGGTGGTGCCGCTACTACTAGTCGTTGTTTCTGTTGATATCGAAGCATTACTAGATGCAGTGGATGTCGTCAACGACGTGCTTGTAGACTGTGGCGAAACTGTACTTGGAGTCAAGGTGGTTGTTTCACTGGTAGATGTCGTCAAAGAAGACAGTGTGGTTGGCGCCGAAGTTGTTGAAGTTTCCGATGTAGTGGAGGTCGTTGGCGTTGTTGCCTCTGAAGTTGTATTGTAAGATATCGTTGTTGTCGCAGCAGTAGTGGTAGTACCAGTTGTACTCGTTGTTGCCGCCAAAGTGCTAGTAGCTTGTGTGGTGGAAGGGCCAGTAGACTGAGTCGACGTGCTTGTTGGACTGGTACTTGTCGCTATAGACGAAGTAGTGGTTGGCAACGAAGTAGTAGACGTCTCGCTTGTACTTGTAATTCCTGGCTGCGTTGTTTGTGTGGAACTACTCTGGGAAGTCGTTGTTGTTGCAGCACTTGTAGAAACTGTGAAAAAGACGACCAATTTGCACAGACCCATTATCCAACAACCACATCTTATCCTTAAAGACTTTAACTTGGCAAATTAACTTTACATGTTATTATCTCAACCAAACAATTTCATTCTTTTATATAAATCATGACCATTTCTATCCCCACTACTCCAATTTATTTCTACACTACAAAATATCGGTGCTCTCAAGCTTCAATCCACATTGTCAGTTTTTTCCATTTCCTCAATTTCAACAGCAAGGAATATAATTATCTAAACCATAGAGTCAAAGCAGAGATACTTCCGCCTGATATGTAACATGCTTATTGCTTTTTGGCGGAGGAGATTTATTCAATCTTCATGAAGACGCATAAAAATCAACCAAGAAGTACAGCCCAGATCTTGATGTACATAATATATATTCATTTCTTTGATACATAAATCTCAGGAGATAACTTTTATTTCTTTGTATTTCAAGCACGATTGCGCTCTAATTGGTGCCAAATTCTAATTCCTATCGGACTATTCTCGTGCCATTTGGATAGTAAGATAAAATGCTTGCCGAAGCTAACTTTGAAACAATGACTTTTCCAAAGGTCTATAAAAATGTTAATATTGCATAGTAGTTCATCTAATGTGTAAACCTACGGAAATCTCTAAAAACTTTCTCTCCAAATTCCCTTCTAAAGAAACATATTAGCTGATCTTTGTGAAAAATGTTTTTAAACAAAAGGGAAATGAATCTTTTCTGAACTTTCTCTGGCGTACCTGTACTTGGCGTTGTTGCCTCTGAAGTTGTATTGTCAGATATCGTTGTTGTTGTAGCAGTAGTGGTAGCACCAGTTGTACTCGTTGTTGCCGCCAAAGTGCTAGTAGCTTGTGTGGTGGAAGGGCCAGTAGATTGAGTCGACGTGCTTGTTGGACTTGTACTTGTCGCTATAGACGAAGTAGTGGTTGGCAACGAAGTAGTAGACGTCTCGCTTGTACCTGTTATTCCTGGCTGCGTTGTTTGTGTGGAACTACTCTGGGAAGTCGTTATTGTTGCAGCACTTATAGAAACTGTGAAAAAGACGACCCATTTGCACAGACCCATTATCCAACAACCACATCTTATCCGTAAAGACTTTAAATAGGCAAATTAACTTTACATGCTATTATCTCAACCAAACTATTTCATTCTTTTATATAAATCATGACCATTTCTATCCCCACTACACCCATTTATTTCTACACTACAAAGTATCGGTGCTCTCAAGCTTCAATCCACATTGTCAGTTTTTTCCATTTCCTCAAGTTCAACAGCAAGGAATATAATTATCTAAACGCTAGAGTCAAAGCAGAGATACTTCCGCCTGATATGTAACATCCTTATTGCTTTTTGGCGGAGGAGATTTATTCAATCTTCATGAAAGACGCATGAAAATCAACCGAGAAGTACAGCCCAGATCTTGATGTTCATAATATATATTCATTTCTTTCATACATAAATCGCAGGAGATAACTTTTATTTCTTTGTATTTTAAGCACGATTGCGCTCTAATTGGTGCCAAATTCTAATTCCCATCGGACTATTCTCGTGCCGTTTGGAGAATCTGATAAAATGCCTGCCGAAACTAACTTTGAAACATTGACTTTTCCAAAGATCTATAAAAATGTTAATATTGCATAGAACTTCCTCTTATGTGTAAACCTACGGAAATCTCTAACAACTTTCACTCCAAATTCACTTCCAAAGAAACATATTAGCTGACCTTTGTGAAAAATGTTTTCAAACAAAAGGGAAATGAATCTTTTCTGATCTTTTTCTGGCGTACCTGTACTTGGCGTTGTTGCCTCTGAAGTTGTATTGTCAGATATAGTTGTTGTCGCGGCAGTAGTGGTAGGACCAGTTGTACTCGTTGTTGCCGCCAAAGTGCTAGTAGCTTGTGTGGTGGAAGGGCCAGTAGACTGAGTCGTCGACGTGCTTGTTGGACTGGTACTTGTCGCTATCGACGAAGTAGTGGTTGGCAACGAAGTAGTGGAAGTCTCGCTTGTACTTGTAATTCCTGGCTGCTTTGTTTGTGTAGAACTACTCTGGGAAGTCGTTGTTGTTGCAGCACTTGTAGAAACTGTGAAAGAGACGACCCATTTGCACAGACCCATTATCCAACAACCACATCTTATCCGTAAAGACTTTAAATAGGCAAATTAACTTTACATGCTTATCTCAACCAAACTATTTCATTCTTTTATATAAATCATGACCATTTCTATCCCCACTACACCCATTTATTTCTACACTACAAAACATCGGTGCTCTCAAGCTTCAATCCACATTGTCAGTTTTTTCCATTTCCTCAATTTCAACAGCAAGGAATATAATTATCTATACCATAGAGTCAAAGCAGAGATACTTCCGCCTGATATGTAACATGCCAATTGCTTTTTGGCGGAGGAGATTTATTCAATCTTCATGAAAGACGCATGAAAATCAACCGAGAAGTACAGCCCAGATCTCGATGTACATAATATATATTCATTTCTCTGACACATAAATCGCAGGAGATAACTTATATTTCTTTGTATTTTAAGTACGATTGCGCTCTAATTGGTGCCAAATTCTAATTCCTATCGGTCTATTCTCGTGTCATTTAGATAGTAAGATAAAATGATTGCCGAAGCTAACTTTGAAACATTGACTTTTCCAAAGGTCTATAATAATGTTAAGATTTCATATTAGTTCCTCTTATGTGTAAACCGATGGAAATCTCTAACAACTTTCACTCCAAATTCAATTCCAAAGAAACATATTAGCTGACCTTTGTGAAGAATCGTTTTAAACAAAAGGGAAATGCATCTCTTCAGATTTTTTTCTGGCGTACCTGTACTTGACGTTGTTGCCTCTGAAGTTGTATTGTCAAATATCGTTGTTGTCGCATCAGTAGTAGTAGTACCAGTTGTACTCGTTGTTGCCGCCAAAGTGCTAGTAGCTTGTGTGGTGGAAGGGCCAGTAGACTGAGTCGACGTGCTTGTTGGATAGCTACTTGTCGCTATTGACGAAGTAGTGGTTGGCAACGAAGCAGTGGACGTCTCGCTTGTACTTGTAATTCCTGGCTGCGTTGTTAGTGTGGAACTACTCTGGGAAGTCGTTGTTGTTGCAGCACTTGTAGAAACTGTGAAAGAGACGACCCATTTGCACAGACCCATTATCCAACAACCGCATCTTAATTCGTAAAGACTTTAAATAGGCAAATTAAATTTACATGCTATTATCTCAACCAAACTATTTCATTCTTTTATATAAATCATGACCATTTCTATCCCCACTACACCCATTTATTTCTACACTACAAAGTATCGGTGCTCTCAAGCTACAATCTACATTGTCAGTTTTTTCCATTTCCTCAAGTTCAACAGCAAGGAATATAATTATCTAAACCATAGAGTCAAAGCAGAGATACTTCCGCCTGACATGTAACATGCTTATTGCTTTTTGGCGGAGGAGATTTATTCAATCTTCATGAAAGACGCACGAAAATCAACCGAGAAGTACAGCCCAGATCTTGATGTACATAATATATATTCATTTCTTTGATACATAATTCGCAGGAGATAACTTATATTTCTTTGTATTTTCAGCACGATTGCGCTCTAATTGGTGCCAAATTCTAATTCCTATCGGTCTATTCTCGTGCCATTTGGATAGTAAGATAAAATGCTTGCCGAAGCTAAATTTGAAACATTGACTTTTCCAAAGGTCTATAAAAATGTTAAGATTTAATAGAAGTTCCTCTTATGTGTAAACCGACGGAAATCTCTAACAACTTTCACTCCAAATTCCCTTCCAAAGAAACATATTAGCTGACCTTTGTGAAGAATCTTTTTAAACAAAAGGGAAATGCATCTTTTCAGATTTTTTTCTCGCGTACCTGTACTTGGCGTTGTTGCCTCTGAAGTTGTATTGTCAGATATCGTTGTTGTTGCAGCAGTAGTAGTAGTACCAGTTGTACTCGTTGTTGCCGCCAAAGTGCTAGTAGCTTGTGTGGTGGAAGGGCCAGTAGACTGAGTCGACGTGCTTGTTGGACTGGTACTTGTCGCTATAGACGAAGTAGTGGTTGGCAACGAAGCTGTAGACGTCTCGCTTGTACTTGTAATTCCTGGCTGCGTTGTTAGTGTGGAACTACTCTGGGAAGTCGTTGTTGTTGCAGCACTTGCAGAAGCTGTGAAAAAGACGACCCATTTGTACACACCTTTGATCCAAGCACCACCTCTTAATCCTTAAAGACTTTTAAAAAGGCAAATTAGCTTTTGATTTTGTTATCTCAACCAAACCATTTTGTTCTTTTATGTAAATGAATACCATTTATATCCCCCTACACCCACATAATTATCTAAACCATAGACTCAAAGCCAAGTTACTTCCGCTATATGTAACCTGATTATTACTTTTTGCCGGAGGAGATTTATTCAATCTACTTCTTTGACGCATGCATTTAAACCGAGAAATAAAGCTCAGATATTGATGTACATAATATATATATATATATATATATATATATATATATATATATATATATATAGATAGATAGATAGATATAGATATATATTCATTTCTTTGATACATAAATCTCAGGAAATAACCTATATTTCTTTCTATTTTAAGCACGATTACGCTCTAATTGGCGTCATATTCTCATGATAATTCCTAACGGTCTATTCTCGTGCCATTTGTATAGTAAGATGTAATGGTATGAGAAGCTAACTTTGAAACATTGACTTTTCCAAAGGTCTATAATGACGTTAAGATTTCATAGAAGTTCCTCTTATATGTAAACCATTGGAAAATATGTAAAAACTTGAACTCCAAATTCCAATCCAACGAAACATATTAGATTATCTTTGTGAAGAAAGATTTCAAACAAAATGGAAATGTATGTCCACACAGGTCACCAAGATCGACGTTTCTCTTTTCAATTTGATACTATTTGATAGACGCTTTTCTGATCTTTATCCTTTCTACCCTTATTGGTGACTAGATGTGTGATATATAGACCATTCATGTCGTTTTTTGTCCTTCCATTCTTTCTGTGCTTGTAATTTATATTTGCATAACGTTAATGTTGTAAGACGACAAAAGAACTAGTGCAGTGCGCATTTCGTCCCTGCCAGGAAGTCGCATAAACCTCAATTATTAACACAGACATGCAGACACTAGATTTTCAATTCAGAGATTATAATGCAGCTAATAATTTCATAACATACTGTCGTATATACGAAAATATATGCTTGTGGATTCCAGTGAATATTGCCAATGCATATCAAGAAGAAAATGTACCTGTTGTAGATATGTCTGCAGCGGTAGTGACAGTCTCTTGAGTCGATGAGGTGGTGCTGCTACTACTAGTCGTTGTTTCTGTTGATATCGAAGCATTACTAGATGCAGTGGATGTCGTCACCGACGTGCTTGTAGACTGTGGCGCACCTGCACTTGGAGTCAAGGTGGTTGTTTCACTGGTAGATGTCGTCAAAGAAGACAGTGTGGTTGGCGCCGAAGTTGTTGAAGTTTCCGATGTAGTGGAGGTCGTTGGCGTTGTTGCCTCTGAAGTTGTATTGTAAGATATCGTTGTTGTCGCAGCAGTAGTGGTAGTACCAGTTGTACTCGTTGTTGCCACCAAAGTGCTAGTAGCTTGTGTGGTGGAAGGGTCAGTAGACTGAGTCGACGTGCTTGTTGGACTGATACTTGTCGCTATAGACGAAGTAGTGGTTGGCAACGAAGTAGTAGACGTCTCGCTTGTACTTGTAATTCCTGGCTGCGTTGTTTGTGTGGAACTACTCTGGGAAGTCGTTGTTGTTGCAGCACTTGTAGAAACTGTGAAAGAGACGACAAATTTGCACAGACCCATTATCCAACAACCACATCTTATCCTTAAAGACTTTAAATTGGCAAATTAACTTTACATGTTATTATCTCAACCAAACAATTTCATTCTTTTATATAAATCATGACCATTTCTATCCCCACTACTCCAATTTATTTCTACACTACAAAATATCGGTGCTCTCAAGCTTCAATCCACATTGTCAGTTTTTTCCATTTCCTCAATTTCAACAGCAAGGAATATAATTATCTAAACCATAGAGTCAAAGCAGAGATACTTCCGCCTGATATGTAACATGCTTATTGCTTTTTGGCGGAGGAGATTTATTCAATCTTCATGAAGACGCATAAAAATCAACCAAGAAGTACAGCCCAGATCTTGATGTACATAATATATATTCATTTCTTTGATACATAAATCTCAGGAGATAACTTTTATTTCTTTGTATTTTAAGCACGATTGCGCTCTAATTGGTGCCAAATTCTAATTCCTATCGGACTATTCTCGTGCCATTTGGATAGTAAGATAAAATGCTTACCGAAGCTAACTTTGAAACATTGACTTTTCCAAAGGTCTATAAAAATGTTAATATTGCATAGTAGTTCATCTAATGTGTAAACCTACGGAAATCTCTAAAAACTTTCTCTCCAAATTCCCTTTTAAAGAAACATATTAGCTGATCTTTGTGAAAAATGTTTTTAAACAAAAGGGAAATGAATCTTTTCTGAACTTTCTCTGGCGTACCTGTACTTGGCGTTGTTGCCTCTGAAGTTGTATTGTCAGATATCGTTGTTGTTGTAGCAGTAGTGGTAGCACCAGTTGTACTCGTTGTTGCCGCCAAAGTGCTAGTAGCTTGTGTGGTGGAAGGGCCAGTAGATTGAGTCGACGTGCTTGTTGGACTTGTACTTGTCGCTATAGACGAAGTAGTGGTTGGCAACGAAGTAGTAGACGTCTCGCTTGTACCTGTTATTCCTGGCTGCGTTGTTTGTGTGGAACTACTCTGGGAAGTCGTTATTGTTGCAGCACTTATAGAAACTGTGAAAAAGACGACCCATTTGCACAGACCCATTATCCAACAACCACATCTTAATCCTTAAAGACTTTAAATAGGCAAATTAACTTTACATGCTATTATCTCAACCAAACTATTTCATTCTTTTATATAAATCATGACCATTTCTATCCCCACTACACCCATTTATTTCTACACTACAAAGTATCGGTGCTCTCAAGCTTCAATCCACATTGTCAGTTTTTTCCATTTCCTCAAGTTCAACAGCAAGGAATATAATTATCTAAACGCTAGAGTCAAAGCAGAGATACTTCCGCCTGATATGTAACATCCTTATTGCTTTTTGGCGGAGGAGATTTATTCGATCTTCATGAAAGACGCATGAAAATCAACCAAGAAGTACAGCCCAGATCTTGATGTTCATAATATATATTCATTTCTTTCATACATAAATCGCAGGAGATAACTTTTATTTCTTTGTATTTTAAGCACGATTGCGCTCTAATTGGTGCCAAATTCTAATTCCTATCGGACTATTCTCGTGCCGTTTTGGAGAATCTGATAAAATGCCTGCCGAAACTAACTTTGAAACATTGACTTTTCCAAAGATCTATAAAAATGATAAGATTTCATAGAACTTCCTCTTATGTGTAAACCTACGGAAATCTCTAACAACTTTCACTCCAAATTCACTTCCAAAGAAACATATTAGCTGACCTTTGTGAAAAATGTTTTCAAACAAAAGGGAAATGAATCTTTTCTGATCTTTTTCTGGCGTACCTGTACTTGGCGTTGTTGCCTCTGAAGTTGTATTGTCAGATATAGTTGTTGTCGCAGCAGTAGTGGTAGGACCAGTTGTACTCGTTGTTGCCGCCAAAGTGCTAGTAGCTTGTGTGGTGGAAGGGCCAGTAGACTGAGTCGTCGACGTGCTTGTTGGACTGGTACTTGTCGCTATCGACGAAGTAGTGGTTGGCAACGAAGTAGTGGAAGTCTCGCTTGTACTTGTAATTCCTGGCTGCTTTGTTTGTGTAGAACTACTCTGGGAAGTCGTTGTTGTTGCAGCACTTGTAGAAACTGTGAAAGAGACGACCCATTTGCACAGACCCATTATCCAACAACCACATCTTAATCCGTAAAGACTTTAAATAGGCAAATTAACTTTACATGCTTATCTCAACCAAACTATTTCATTCTTTTATATAAATCATGACCATTTCTATCCCCACTACACCCATTTATTTCTACACTACAAAACATCGGTGCTCTCAAGCTTCAATCCACATTGTCAGTTTTTTCCATTTCCTCAATTTCAACAGCAAGGAATATAATTATCTATACCATAGAGTCAAAGCAGAGATACTTCCGCCTGATATGTAACATGCCAATTGCTTTTTGGCGGAGGAGATTTATTCAATCTTCATGAAAGACGCACGAAAATCAACCGAGAAGTACAGCCCAGATCTCGATGTACATAATATATATTCATTTCTCTGACACATAAATCGCAGGAGATAACTTATATTTCTTTGTATTTTAAGTACGATTGCGCTCTAATTGGTGCCAAATTCTAATTCCTATCGGTCTATTCTCGTGTCATTTAGATAGTAAGATAAAATGATTGCCGAAGCTAACTTTGAAACATTGACTTTTCCAAAGGTCTATAATAATGTTAAGATTTCACATTAGTTCCTCTTATGTGTAAACCGATGGAAATCTCTAACAACTTTCACTCCAAATTCAATTCCAAAGAAACATATTAGCTGACCTTTGTGAAGAATCGTTTTAAACAAAAGGGAAATGCATCTCTTCAGATTTTTTTCTGGCGTACCTGTACTTGACGTTGTTGCCTCTGAAGTTGTATTGTCAAATATCGTTGTTGTCGCATCAGTAGTAGTAGTACCAGTTGTACTCGTTGTTGCCGCCAAAGTGCTAGTAGCTTGTGTGGTGGAAGGGCCAGTAGACTGAGTCGACGTGCTTGTTGGATAGCTACTTGTCGCTATTGACGAAGTAGTGGTTGGCAACGAAGCAGTGGACGTCTCGCTTGTACTTGTAATTCCTGGCTGCGTTGTTAGTGTGGAACTACTCTGGGAAGTCGTTGTTGTTGCAGCACTTGTAGAAACTGTGAAAGAGACGACCCATTTGCACAGACCCATTATCCAACAACCGCATCTTAATTCGTAAAGACTTTAAATAGGCAAATTAAATTTACATGCTATTATCTCAACCAAACTATTTCATTCTTTTATATAAATCATGACCATTTCTATCCCCACTACACCCATTTATTTCTACACTACAAAGTATCGGTGCTCTCAAGCTACAATCTACATTGTCAGTTTTTTCCATTTCCTCAAGTTCAACAGCAAGGAATATAATTATCTAAACCATAGAGTCAAAGCAGAGATACTTCCGCCTGACATGTAACATGCTTATTGCTTTTTGGCGGAGGAGATTTATTCAATCTTCATGAAAGACGCACGAAAATCAACCGAGAAGTACAGCCCAGATCTTGATGTACATAATATATATTCATTTCTTTGATACATAATTCGCAGGAGATAACTTATATTTCTTTGTATTTTCAGCACGATTGCGCTCTAATTGGTGCCAAATTCTAATTCCTATCGGTCTATTCTCGTGCCATTTGGATAGTAAGATAAAATGCTTGCCGAAGCTAAATTTGAAACATTGACTTTTCCAAAGGTCTATAAAAATGTTAAGATTTAATAGAAGTTCCTCTTATGTGTAAACCGACGGAAATCTCTAACAACTTTCACTCCAAATTCCCTTCCAAAGAAACATATTAGCTGACCTTTGTGAAGAATCTTTTTAAACAAAAGGGAAATGCATCTTTTCAGATTTTTTTCTCGCGTACCTGTACTTGGCGTTGTTGCCTCTGAAGTTGTATTGTCAGATATCGTTGTTGTTGCAGCAGTAGTAGTAGTACCAGTTGTACTCGTTGTTGCCGCCAAAGTGCTAGTAGCTTGTGTGGTGGAAGGGCCAGTAGACTGAGTCGACGTGCTTGTTGGACTGGTACTTGTCGCTATCGACGAAGTAGTGGTTGGCAACGAAGCTGTAGACGTCTCGCTTGTACTTGTAATTCCTGGCTGCGTTGTTAGTGTGGAACTACTCTGGGAAGTCGTTGTTGTTGCAGCACTTGCAGAAGCTGTGAAAAAGACGACCCATTTGTACACACCTTTGATCCAAGCACCACCTCTTAATCCTTAAAGACTTTTAAAAAGGCAAATTAGCTTTTGATTTTGTTATCTCAACCAAACCATTTTGTTCTTTTATGTAAATGAATACCATTTATATCCCCCTACACCCACATAATTATCTAAACCATAGACTCAAAGCCAAGTTACTTCCGCTATATGTAACCTGATTATTACTTTTTGCCGGAGGAGATTTATTCAATCTACTTCTTTGACGCATGCATTTAAACCGAGAAATAAAGCTCAGATATTGATGTACATAATATATATATATATATATATATATATATATATATATATATATATAGATAGATAGATAGATAGATATAGATATATATTCATTTCTTTGATACATAAATCTCAGGAAATAACCTATATTTCTTTCTATTTTAAGCACGATTACGCTCTAATTGGCGTCATATTCTCATGATAATTCCTAACGGTCTATTCTCGTGCCATTTGTATAGTAAGATGTAATGGTATGAGAAGCTAACTTTGAAACATTGACTTTTCCAAAGGTCTATAATGACGTTAAGATTTCATAGAAGTTCCTCTTATATGTAAACCATTGGAAAATATGTAAAAACTTGAACTCCAAATTCCAATCCAACGAAACATATTAGATTATCTTTGTGAAGAAAGATTTCAAACAAAATGGAAATGTATGTCCACACAGGTCACCAAGATCGACGTTTCTCTTTTCAATTTGATACTATTTGATAGACGCTTTTCTGATCTTTATCCTTTCTACCCTTATTGGTGACTAGATGTGTGATATATAGACCATTCATGTCGTTTTTTGTCCTTCCATTCTTTCTGTGCTTGTAATTTATATTTGCATAACGTTAATGTTGTAAGACGACAAAAGAACTAGTGCAGTGCGCATTTCGTCCCTGCCAGGAAGTCGCATAAACCTCAATTATTAACACAGACATGCAGACACTAGATTTTCAATTCAGAGATTATAATGCAGCTAATAATTTCATAACATACTGTCGTATATACGAAAATATATGCTTGTGGATTCCAGTGAATATTGCCAATGCATATCAAGAAGAAAATGTACCTGTTGTAGATATGTCTGCAGTGGTAGTGACAGTCTCTTGAGTCGATGAGGTGGTGCCGCTACTACTAGTCGTTGTTTCTGTTGATATCGAAGCATTACTAGATGCAGTGGATGTCGTCACCGACGTGCTTGTAGACTGTGGCGCACCTGTACTTGGAGTCAAGGTGGTTGTTTCACTGGTAGATGTCGTCAAAGAAGACAGTGTGGTTGGCGCCGAAGTTGTTGAAGTTTCCGATGTAGTGGAGGTCGTTGGCGTTGTTGCCTCTGAAGTTGTATTGTCAGATATCGTTATTGTCGCAGCCGTAGTGATAGTACCAGTTGTACTCGTTGTTTTCGCCAAAGTGCTAGTAGCTTGTGTGGTGGAAGGGCCAGTAGACTGAATCGACGTGCTTGTTTGACTGGTACTTGTCGCTATAGACGAAGTAGTGGTTGGCAACGAAGTAGTAGACGTCTCGCTTGTACTTGTAATTCCTGGCTGCGTTGTTTGTGTGGAACTACTCTGGGAAGTCTTTATTGTTGCAGCACTTGTAGAAGCTGAAAGAGACGACCCATTTGCACACACCTTTTATCCAACCACCACCTCTTAATCCTTAAAGACTTTTAAAAAGACAAATAAGCTTTTGATTTTGTTTTCTCAACCAAACCTTTTCATTATTTTATATAAATCATGACCATTTCTATCCACACTACACCCATTAATTTCTACACTACAAAGTATTGGTGCTCTCAATCTTCAATCCACATATTCATTATTTTCCATTTCCTTGGGTTTTAACAGCAAGTAACAATTATCTCAACCATACATTGAAAGCCTACATTTTTCCCCTTTTCAGCTCGATTCAATTGGAAAGACGTTCTCCTGATGTTTATCCTTTCTGTCCTCACTGGTGAGTACATGTGTGATGCCTAGAAGATTCAAGTCGTATTATCCTCTGCTATCTTTTTCTGTGTTTGTAATTTGTATTTGCAAAACCTTAGTGCTGTAGGAGGTCTAAGGAAAAATTGCAGCGAACATTTTTTCCATCGCCGGAAGTCGCATAAAACTTGATTATTAGCATAGACATGCAGACGTCAGAGTTCCAATTGAGAGCTTATTTTGCTGCTAAAATATTCGTAAAATCTTGTGGTATGTACGAAAGAGTGTGCCTTCGAATTCAAATGAATAATGAAAAAGAATACCAAGAAGAAAATGTACCTGTTGTTGATATGACTGCAGTGGTAGTAGGAGTCTCTGAAGTCGATGAGATGTTGCCGCTAATGCTAGTCGTTTTTTCTGCTGAAATCGAAGCAATACTCGATGCAGTGGATGTCGTCGATGTGCTTGTAGTCTGTGGCGTACTTGTACTTGCAGACAAGGTGGTTGTTTCACTGGTAGATGTCGTTAAGGAAGACGATGTTGTTGGCACAGAAGTTGGTGACGCTTCCGATGTAGTTGAGGTCGTTGGCGTTGTTGCCTCTGAAGTTGTATTTTGAGATATCGTTGTTGTCGCAGCAGTAATGGTAGCACCGGTTGTACTCATTGTTGCCGCTAAAGTGCTAGTAGCTTGTATGGTGGATGCTCCAGCAGACTGAGTCGACATGTTTGTTTGAATGGTACCTGTCGCATTAGAGGGAGTAGTGGTTTGCAACGAAGTGGTAGACGTCTCGCTTCTACTTGTAGTTGCTGGTTGCGTTGTTTGTGTGGAACTACTCTGGGAAAGTGTTGTTGTTGCAGTACTCGCAGTAACTGTGAAAGAGACGACCGATTTGCACTGATCCTTTATTTAACTACCACATCTTAGTCGTTAAAATGTCTTAAAGTAGTGTTGGATTTTATGTTTTAGATTTTTATATTTGAGATAGGTCAGTCCTTCTATCCCCATATCTTTTCTATTTTTATCGCGATCGTCACATATTAGTGCATGCGATGTCAGTTTATAAAATATAATTCCAAACGCGATCGTGAAAGATTTGTTCGTAGCAAAAATCGGCGGCTAGCTTTTATTACTTGTTCAAATTACAACTTTTTGAGAAATACAACAAATACACCCTTTGGCGCGTAATTGATTTTGCAAACATTTACTCGATTTTTACTGTCTGTAACTCATTAACTTGTTTTCGGTCGCTAAGGCCTCGGTTTCGTATATGTGCACAAAGTCGTCGGTGATTTTCCATTTCCACAAGTACCATTTCGAACTCAGCCATGCTAATTATTTTATCTTCGAGAATTATCGAGTATACATTAATAATCGTATTGAGACTACTATGTGCCGCCGCCGGAAGTTCTGAATAAATAGGTATTCGCGAATGCAGCCGTAACGAAATTATTGTACTGGAACAGTCCCCGACACCAGTTACTATTAATATGGCTCCGACAATAACTCCGATTGGTGTACCTATGATAGTAGCTGTGCTCACAATTCCAGCAGCACCACGGCCAACGCTTCTTGCCATGACAAGCCCGCAAATAGCATCTACAACAGCACGCACAAGTTTGCATTTCACAAGCAGAGCGGTTCTCTTAAAGATTTCATCTCGCAGTTGCAGTTCCGCTTCGATTGTTTTCTCACTTCGGTAAGTTTGAGGGTCCATTATAATTCTTCAATCAATAATGTAATCGCGTAGTACAATTGCTCGACAATCATGCCTTGCTCAGGTGCCACACGCACATGCACTTCTAACCAATTACCTTTTTTACTGATACAACTGCTATACAATCACAGAAAATATCTTCCAATGGAATACCTAAATCTCCGGCAATTGTGCGTTCTGGGAGCCTGGCATCACGTTCATATACAACCAGATTGATTACTCCCTTGGTTGATGTCTGAAATAAGTGTACACGTCTTCGCCCAAGAACTGTTACACGGATACATGCGTCCTTTTTAAATAGCAGTCGAGATTTTTCTCCTCTCGGTTGAGTTAATATCGGTTTAACAGAATCAATGGGGAATTTAACCGGGGTGGATACAGTGGTGGATATTACGTCATCGTTGTAGAAACAATCCCTGGGTATTTTTATCACTTGTGGTGCAGGTTGTGATTGATCTTCTTTATGTTTTAATTCAAATTCTTTAGGACCAAGCGCGTGTTGAGTTGGTATATACACACCAGGGTAGTTCCATCTATCAATTTATAACTTACCTTCGCTTAGATTATACCTGAGTGTATACGAGGATCTGGTAACAACATTTTTAAGCAGATATGCGTCGACATATGGAACAAAATTGCTAACAATGTTAGCATCTGATATCTGCTCATTCACGTCCTCTTTCGTAAAATCCGCAACCTCATCACAGCAGTCAAAATCCATCACGTATATGCAATTATAAATCTAATCTTAAACACAAACGCCTAAGACGGTTAAGTAGCTGCCTGGATATATGTTGATTCCTTCGAACTGAATTTAATCTCCTGCGACTAATGATGTTGATACTGTCAATGTGAAAAATTCCAAAGGAAGACCAAAGCTGGATTTGTGGAAATGTGATATCTGTAGTAAACCATGATGCCGCTGATCATTTATCAACATCGCCATTTGACCCCACCCACCATGATTTCCAGTTATGATAAACAAGTATGATCCGAACTCACACACCTTTATGATATGACGTTAAGGTCTAACAAAGCTATTTTTAATAGAATGAAAAATAAGTCGACCACTTGCTAAAGTTGAGAGGTCAGTTTTTTCCTCTGCTCCTCTGGTTAATATTCCTTTAATTTGGTTCCATGAAATTACTACACGAGGTGTGAATACACGTCTGGGATCTGTTCATCCACGTATTGTTTCGTTGCAGCAGCTTCATCATCAACATAGTCTTTAATAAAAGCAATAGACGTACTACAGTGTCTGATTTCCCTGTTTTCATTGATCGCGGCAATGTTTTGCGCGACATTGCCTAGTAGCCTCACAATAATCTTGAATGTGCACGTTTGACGTTCTAAGTTTTCCAGTTTGATCTTCAAAAAATCGCAAGCTTGCCTTGGCCAACACCAACAACAATCGCGCTGGTAAACTCAGTTAAATCCACTTTGATAGCAAATCTGCTCAGATCCACATCAGGGTCCGTAAATGTTAATTGGCATTTTGTATAATATTAAGTGTTTTTTAATGTCAAATCAATATGTGTTTGCGGGGTCGGTGTTGAGGAAGCTTTGCTTCCGCAAGTGCATGCAACGCTTCAACAACAAGATGTCCGCATATTGGAAAATCCAGCTGAGTTTGCAACGGCAGTGTTAAATAAAACAGTGGTTAACGACTTTGTCCACCTTTGGATAAATAATCACCAAGTGGAGGTGAAAGTCAAAATATAAAAGATGTTTGGGTGTCACCGTGTATGCAAACCATTGAGTCCCAGGTCTTGTTGATGAATCCAGGTTAACAATCCTGGTTTCTCTCGTGCTTGGGATCATGGTTTGAGAGCCTTTGACTCCGAGTTCGAGTTCATTCCGCATAAAGACACCTCGGAAATGTTTGGCTGATTTTTCCATCGCGAGTCAATCAATTTTGGTTAGCGGCGAGGTCTTCTACCGGATGGTCAAAGACCTCTGCATGATTCTGTTCTGCGAGTTGTAATCGAAGACCTTTTCCTTTTTTTTATTCTTTAACGAGACGAATCATAGATGTTTCCACCGACCGTCTTTTTCAGCGCCATCCCGGATGCAGTTCAAACGTAGCTGCTTTTGCAACCGCAGGAGCCGCAGCCGCTAGCAACGCTAGAATTGCTGCGAGGAACAAAAATATTCCACCGGTCTTTTGCAGTTGCATCACCTTTGACTTGGATAACGTTAACGTCACCATGGTGTTTGTTTTTTTTATTATTAATATTATTTTGTTTTTTGGGGGGTTTTTTTTTTTTTTTTTTTTTTGGTCGCATTAAGCTGATAAAGTTGTGTTTGGTTCAACCACACAGAAACAATTCCAGTTAACTTGATTGGAGAAAGCCTCTGTGTGACCCCACAATCATTTCATATTGCGCTCTTTATTTTCACAAGCTGCTTTGGGCTAAGGCCAACCTTAACTTCGTGGTAGGACATTATTATTTACAAATGTAACAGGTTCGATTTAAGAAAATGCTATGAATTTTCCACAGGCGCGTTAATGACCATCATTCAACCACCTGCACCCTCCAACAACAGCGTCTTGTCAGAGAGAATTACAGCAAAGTATTTGTAACCGCCGCCAGGAACAGGCCCACCTGAACGTGCATGAAAATACATGTCGACCACAGATTGCCTAAACAACTCCAGGTGTTCCAAAGAAAAGTAATAAATCGGGTACAAAGTACGAAAGTCAATCTGGAAAATCTGCAGACCTGTCTTAATGTCTTGATGCCGGTCCAGATACGACAACAGATTATGATATGCACGTGAGACTTGATTGTTTGTGAAGTTAAGCAAAATTTTCTTCAGAGGGTTCCTGTTGGCTATTTAACAGCAGAGAAACTTCAGACACTCCTAAATGGTCAAATATCGTCTTAATTTTCTCTTGATCATTCTCTCGAACCGCATTTTGAAACGCCACAAACACGTGTTTTGGTGCGCTATGACCATGTTGGGTACTTATTTGTCATGTAAACTGTCCGATAATATTAGTTGTCGTGTGCGAGTCTGTGGTGTGCACGAGAAGCGACAGCGTTGACGCGGTTTCAGACTGCATAAAAACAAGCAAACTGTTTTCTGTGGCCAGCGAAGGGGTCAGCACAGGCATCCACAATGTCAATTTTGACAACACCACTTTACCATTAGCACCTCCTGTACGCCAAATTACATCGTTGTTGGTACCCTTACGGGTTAATGTGACTGTGTGTTTGACCCCGAAAATAACCTTGCGGACATCTCTGCAAAACCCAAATATGTGACTGAGAGGAATCGCACACGAAAACGATAGTGAGCCTTCATATAGTTGTAGCCGACGCTGTGCAAATCTAGAGTTGAAATTCGGGTTGAAGTTAATGATCATGTCTTCTACATCTACATCTGCATCACCTGCGTCACCTTTTTAGGTCGCGCAATTGTATAAATTTTATAATCTGCATGATTGGATGAGTCCTTATAAAACATCAAAGACATAACACATCAAAGACGGGTCGGCGGATTTCGCATAATCGTCGCTGTATCTGGCAAGTACGATAATTGTTGTGGCGAAATCAACGTTGCCGAGAATTGCTTTGATATTCTTTTTGTCGATGGAATATTTAGTGCTGTTGAACAACGCCATGATGCCATTGTTAACAAATCCAATTTTGGTATCATCGGCGAAATTATTACCGATGTCGTCGCGTACAAGTTTTCCCTCGATTTCAAAGAAAGCCTCACACGGGAGATAAAACCTAGACGTGTCCTGCACTTGTAATTCTATTTGTAATGGTTTGAGGTCCCTAGCCGGGTACGAATAACAATGAAAATCTCTTTCACTTCGATCCACCAACACAGGTGCGTCCGTATCAAACGCAGTATCGAATGTATCTTTGAATTTTGTCATTATTTCGAGTCCACAAACTGTCATCCGCTCCCCACGGTCAGGTTTGTAATCGCTGATTCAGCGATACGTTGTTGAACAGCTCCATTGACGATTTTACTGACTTGGGCTGGCATTGTAGCTGTTGATGGTTATGTAATCGCCTTTGGTTCAACATTTGGTCTGCTCGAGTAAGCAATCGATTTAACCGCTTGTAATCCCATATTTTTTAACCGATCCGCAGCAACGTTTTTGATTCTATCAATGACTCGCATTGCAACTTGTTTAGCAATTGGTACAGCGCGCGAAAACAAGGACGCGAGCACTTTTGGCGCTCCTGTAAACAATCCCTGGAGAACATCACCAAGACCATTTCCGTAATATGCAAATGGATTTTCTCGCGTTTAAAACACGAGCGGATATCACACGTCCACGTACGACTGTCATTATTTTTTAATGTCAGGTCGATCTCTGATGTACAGTTGTATCATCAAGGTCTCACCGCGGAGATCCATGATATGCCCACCCTGATCAACAAGAGTAAAACGAAAATACGTCAACAGAGGATTAAGACATGGAAGATACACCGGTACAGCGGGAATAATCGATATCAAATCACCCGGTCCCACAGTTGGGGAAAACACAAACAGTATGTAACCCTAGGAGGCTAATTCTTCCGCAGCTACGCTTGAGCGAGCACCAATTTCATAGCTACCACTGATGGCGTCACAGGTTAAATTAATTTGAATCTTTGATGTAACAGAGAAGCCGCATCATAAGCATGGTCGAGCACCCGGACCAACACGTAACGCGAGCAAATATGATTTACAGTATTCATAATGACAAGTTTTGCCGCAGAGTTCACGTTTTAAAGGTATACATCTTTGCATTGATTTAGTCCAAGTGCCATTAAACTTTATATATATATATATATTTACAAATTGTATTTTCTAATATAAATAATCATCCGTGTTTTCATAAATATAATCATCTATGTTTTCGATTGATGATTTACGTAACTTCAGACGTGTGTGCTCTGCACCGAATACAATAGATGGTAAAGATACTCGCTCTGGATATTATTTGATTGTACGGCCATTTACTGTAAAAGACTTTTCATCTGTGACAGTAATTTCCAAATTCTTGACAGTGCGGTGAAAACAAACTCGTGACCAGGCGGCATCGACTGAAGATTACCGTAAAATACATGTTTCTGTTTAGATATAATTTTCTTTAATTCCGTATTTGGCCAAATCACTGCATACTCATGAGTACACGCAATTACTATTCCAACTAGTAAATTACCGCCGCTTGTACAATGACATCTGATAACGTAAAATGTCGTATACCGTATGTCGTATATTGACTCCGTAGTTTCTGTGTCTTTGCATGGGAATCTCTTTGTGCGAAACTCGTTACAATGCATATCCCGCTTATGCTCTTCCCTTTATAAAATTCTCAGAGAATTATGAAAACGTGTCGCTGGTGATTCCATATATTAATGCTAAAGGCATCTCTATAATTCATTTATTCTTGGTGATCTTCAGTACTGCTACAAAATTCGCTTGATGTGTCAATGTCATCAGCAGTATAGTGTTCACTCTGTTCACTATCTGTACTAGGTGGTAAGTCAATGTCAGTGACTTCATTTTAATCTTGCACAATTTCATATCATTTTTTTTTTTTTTTTTTTTTTTCATGTTTTTTCTCATAAGCTTGACCAAATAGGCATAGCTGTTTTTCCAAGTTGATTAATTTATCAAGATGCTCCGGATACGCGTTTGAAAAATCATACATCTTTTGAGCCTATTTGACAAATCTGTATGATGCTTTTAATCAAAACAGCGATTTAATCTTTTCTACAACATTACGCACAATCCGTTGATCTGGTAGATTTCTCCCAGACTCAGATATACTCATAAATTCTTTCAAACAATATACTCGTCAATCTGTGAAATCTTTGCCATTTATTCATACCGGGATAATTGTTTGATATAAATATATTCTCTGCCGCAGTTGGTATAAAATATTATCTTTCAGTATAACATATTCTCTGATTAAAGCCAGTATAAAATATTCTCTGCCAATATAAAATATTCTCAGACTAACTCTACCAGTATAAAATATTCTCTGCCAATATACAACACTCTGCAACAGAGAAAAATAATATCAGCAGAATATTTTACACTATGTAGTGGCGACCAGTAATCTTAATCATGCAGTCGAACAGAAAAGTATAGTATAGCCACAATCAATATTATAGGCCCGAATACCAGCAGATTTTGTTTGCGATGAGTATCTTTAGAAATATAAACAGCGACAACAATATACACGCTTATTCCTGCGTTTTGACGGTGTCGTTGTTAAGGAAGTTTTGCTTCCCGCGACCAAAGGGTGTATTTTGTTGTATTTTTCAAAACATTTTAATTTGAAAATTAATAACAGCTAGCCGCCGATTTTTCCTACGCAAAAATCTTTCACGCTAGCGTTTGGAATTATATTTCATAAACCCACATCGCATGCACTAATATATGACGATCGCGACAAAAAAAAAATAGAAAAGTCAAGGAGGATAGAAAGGTCTACAAATATATATACATAGAGTAACAGGTTCTCATTCCATGTATGTACAAGAAAGGTTCCTCCAAAAGTCTAAATAGTGTCTACTTCTCTGCATCAGACGTTCAGCTCAAAACAAAATGTTTTCATTTATCTAGACAAAATTCCTCATAACTAGAATTAATACGTTCCTTAAATTTTCATCATTGGATAATTTAAGAAACTGTCTTGAACGTTCATCGCGCATTCCCCAAGTTATGGCGGCACCCGCAGACTTCATCCACACCCCTGTTTATGTTACCATTGGAACTGACTCTTCACTTGTATCTGTCGCTAGATGCCTTGAGTATACTATAGCATTTCTGAACTGACTCTCTGATTCACAAGTAAAGTTCACAGACGAAACCTTTGAAATAGGAAACCAAAAGGTACATATTACCCAAACGCCAACTGGAAGAGTAATGTATGCCACTGGTCATCGGGACATCGCTCGGCCATTTCCGTCAAGTCGAGAAAAAACCTCGAATGTAATTGTAAAAATACATTTGATGGTCTGTTATTTCGCCTCCGGTGGACTGTACCACATATGTTGTGACAGACTTTGTCTCCTTCCGCAGCTATATTGAGCCATGTAGATAAAAATAGTTCTGAATATAGTTCTCAGTGGTGATAAATTACATCCAAGGTTTATTTCTGGACTTGACGGAAAAAGCTGAGGATATTCCAATTGTGGCAATGGCTGAGTTCCTCTGCTGATATCTTGTCAATAATTATTTTTTATGCATCGCCCAGTGGTTAGCCCTGTCCTCATGAGTTCGCGTCTCGGCTAGACCGACGTGGTTATGTGAGAAAGCTTGCCAGTAGCTTCCCGTAGGTCTATGGTTCTTCACGGTTTCTTTCCGGCTTCTTCCTCCACCAAAATATACTGGCCCCTATGTATAACCTATCACGTGCTACAAAATGACATTAACTCCACAAAACTAAATTATACATGACTGAAGCAATATCCGTAGGAGCTATTTATTATCTAGCCACATAACTTACGCCGAGCTGAAATAACAAGTTTTTTATGCTTTATCATGATTGATAATTTGCCAACCATTTTATGTAAGGCCTAGTTCATGTATTGTTCTGCGGTAGAATCATATTTCGGTCTGGTCAAATACAAGTATTGTTTCCTCCGACATTAGGGACACTGCTTTGTATTTGGAAAATCCACAAATAAAAAATTGTCAGCAAACATAGCGCAGTTCAAAATAAAATGAAAAAAGGATATTAAAAGAAGAGTGAGAAAAAAAACTGTTGTAGGGGAGAAAAGCATTGCTATAAGGCCATGGCATGCATGTCAAGCCTACAATCAAAGAATTGCTATAAGGCCATGGCATGTATGTCAAGCCTACAATCAAAGCATAGCTATTAAAGAGTGTGAAGAAAATCTATCTATATGTTAAGGAAATATAAGCAAATAAAAAATAAAATTTTAAAAATCAACCAAAACCTTAGCTGCAACCTTGAGCGCAAGGTCAAATAAGTAAGCAAATGTGTCATAGATTGTATTGCCTAAGCTTCGTAATTAGTGATACTAAGTATGAAGAAAATCCATCAACTGTGACCTTGACCCATGGTAAAATTAGCAAGGGAGCATGTCACATAATTAATTACCGTAGCTTCATAAAAATTCAACCCTAGTGTGAAGAAAATCTAGCAAGGGGTTTAGGGGAGAAAAAAAACTAATGAAAAAAACTTAACCAAAACCTTAACGCAACGTTTCTATGACTCTGACCTTGATCCCAGGGCCAAAGGGGCAAGTAAACGTGCCAAAGAATAAATTTTCTGAGCTTCATATTGACTCATGTCAAGTATGACGAGAATCTGTCAGGAGAATTAGGAAATATATGCAAATGAAAATATGTAACCAAAGCCCAACAAACTGTTGACGCCGCCGCTGATGGAAAGGTGACTGCTATGTCTCGCTTCCCACCAACGTGGACTCGACAAAATGTATGCAAAGTAATGAGGCAATCGTTGCCCTTGTAAGCATATTCTCCCCCAAAAAGTAGTGTGCACGTGATTGTACTTGAATACTATCTGCAATTTCTATCTGAAGAAATTGTTTCAGATTGTATACTGCTCCATTGCGCGCATTAATACAAGTGACATGACACCGGCAAGAGACTGATCTTAGGCATAGAACAGGGATCTTAAACAACTCTCACTCTGTCATCATGGAGGTTTCATTTCCAGATTATACCAAAGGCCCTATGGGTATATTATAACCTTAAAAGTGTTGATGTACCGTGTAAAACATCCAAGATCCAAACTCAAAGAACATACGTAAAATACTCTCGTGAAAGTTTGTTGTTTAAGGTGGGGGATTAAGAAAACTGCAAGAAAACCATATAAAGGAGACAGGCGGTAATATAAACCTCGCATAGTACGATGCCTGGAAACATGGAACTCGACGTACAGCAGCTTGAGGGGTGTGACCATTAGCATCCCAAGTCCTTGAAGACCGTCTATTGAAATCAATATCAACATCAAAGATATTTTACTGAGAACAAAATTCCAGAGTTTGGACACCAGGCACAACCTATCTTCGCTCTACCCATAACACAATGTCTAAATGACAACATTCTTGTAAGCAATACAATACAATATATATATATATATATATATATATATATATATATATATATATATACAAATCTACACTAAGTTTCATCAGTGGATTATGAATGTAAACAACTGGATATATATATATATATATATATATATATATATATATATATATATATATATATATATATATAGTATAGTATAGTATAGGTATGAATCAAAAGCAATGCATCATAAGGCTAATCGCATTGATAAGATTTGTAATGTTCCAACTTGAAATGCCGTCAAAAAGTTTAAAAAGAGTAGGGCGATCAAATTTACAAAGATAATTTAAATCTTTGTTAAACCTTTATAACACGTGGCTTGTAATCAACTTTTTAGAGATACAAAATCAAGCATTTCAACTGCATGCTTGCTTTTGTAAAATCGGTGAAACCTATTTCATAGGAAATTCTCAGATCCATTCTTTTTTCTGGTAATATCTTCAAATTTCAATACATTTTTAGGGCCATATGAAATACAAGCTTTATTTCAAAGGTAATGTTATAAACATGGTTTGTCTTATATTGTTTTAAATCACCAATTAATCGATAATTACATATTACTTCTTTAAATTGATATAATGGCCTTACTACACTTATAATTCAGGCTTGTATTTTGCTTTTAGGAAAAACACAAAACATATCAGATTCATGTATCTTGAAATTTTTTACATATTACTCAAGGAAGTGGTGTTAATACCGTTGACCCAAGTGACCCCAAAATTTTTAATTTTTTGTCTATGTGTATCTGGGACACTGAAGAAAAAGTAATACCCGAAGTCAAGAAACGCTATTTCTATTTTTCATGTTTAGTAATTAGGGCTTTCTACAAATTACTGTATGCTACCGAAGAAAAGTTTTGGGAAAGGCATTATCATTATTATTATTATAATAATTAGTAGTAGCCGTATTATTACCTTGATTCAACGTCCAGTCCAAAACCAATAATATGTACAACATCCATAGCCTGGTATACATCTGTAACTTTCCTTTCTCAAGTAAATCCAAAACTTCTCGTACCGAATCACCCGTTACATTCTAGCGAAACATTTAATCCAGAAATGATCCAGCGGAAAATGCTCACTTCTGAATGAAATATTGGCAGATAAAAAATTAAGTTCAAAATGAATTGGATACTTTACTCCGTTGGTATCCCTTGTTTCGGGAATATATAAATCGTGCGGTGAAATGAAAACTGAGGAGTCGGTAGCAATAATTCCCGTGATCAATCTATCACAGGAACATTTGTTTTCTCGGCACCTGAATTAGGCTGTAACTCTATTTAGATTTTGTTTTTGTTTAAAATTCATGCTTGAAACTGACTTAGATACTCTCCTCTTTTTCTGGCATTGGAAAGTCCGCGTCGTAATTATCTGTTGTAATGTATTAGAAAGTATGCCTATATTTTCATTGATGGTTCAACAGTTGACATGAACATTTCAAGAAATAAAAATATTATTTAATAGCCTGACCATTAAAAAAGCTTGAAAACAAAAACAAAAATATACATTACTGAACTGCAGGCCATTAAATAGCCATACGTTACAAAGGATGGATACGCTCTGATAATCTTTTGTATTATGCAAATAACAATTGTCTAGATTTTTTTACTGATTAAAGAGTACAAAGAAGAACTAGGCAATTCAAAATTCGTTCAAAAGTGAGTCAATCGTTCCCGGGTGTCACGTATTTCTTAATTGTTTTTCAAAAGACGTTGTGAATCATGAAGTATCAAATGCCAAATCTGACTTATATTAACTTTTGGGACACATGGTAAAAGTACTAAATGTAAAGTAAAAGGAAGAAAGAAAAGGTGTTCTTATCAATGACTATATTTCCTACATTTATAATTAATTGTTATACTTCCTAGTGTGCTTTCATAGTAAGTACTTTATTTAAAAAGCTTTCAATGCAAATTTAGTCAGTTTGAGAAAATAATGATTTGAAAGGAGCTAAGATACATTGAGATTTTAAGAAGTTTAGTACTATATTAAGTTTTAATGACTTGGGTTTGCCTTTAAACTATGACAACACGTGTTTGTTCAAATGCTATCTGTAATAAATGCGCTATTTGTATCGGCTACGTATAATGTCGATGATGAAAAGCTAAGTGTTGTGAAAATGTGATATATGTAGCAATCGTATCTGTAATACAATATTGTTTTTTGTAATGTGTTATCTGTCGAAGCTGTAATAACTGTCAGTCATCAGGGGCATTTTGAAAGCTGTAATAACTGTCAGTTATCAAGGGCGTTTTGAAAGCTGTAATAACTGTCATTTATCAAGGGCAGTTTGAAAGCTGTAATAACTGTCAGTTATCAAGGGCGTTTTGAAAGCTGTAATAACTGTCATTTATCAAGGGCAGTTTGAAAGCTGTAATAACTGTCAGTTATCAAGGGCGTTTTGAAAGCTGTAATAACTGTCAGTTATCAAGGGCGTTTTGAAAGCTGTAATAACTGTCATTTATCAAGGGCAGTTTGAAAGCTGTAATAACTGTCAGTTATCAAGGGCATTTTGAAAGCTGGTGTCTACGATGAAGTCATAGAAAACTGCTGACGTTGAAACTAACATGAAATTACCAAATCAGTCAAATATGTACATAAATACCGGTAATAGGTCGTATTGCGAATACTCTCGATGTCATGGGTTTTTCCTAATTCGTTCAATTAAACTCTATAAGAAGGATAGGGAAATGGCCAGTAGGAAAGGAATGGCACATTTGATACACACAATAGTGTCGCACTGTAGCGTACTAACTGGGGGAGGGGGGGGTGACGGGGCGGTTGCCCCGTGCGCCAGAGGTGTTGGGGCGCCAAAACATCTGATAAAAATTCGGGCCTCGTATTCTGACCCTTTGGGCCATCATCGTCGCCCCTGGCGCCAATTACCCTTAGCACGCCACTGGTGTCGCATGCAGTGCCTTGCTTGTAACAATTATTACTCCACCAAACCCACAAATGAATTGTCCGAGAGATGTTCTTGATACATATAGCAAGATAGCTTAAAAGTATAGAGATATTTGAAACAAATAAGGTCTTTGCATCAATTTCATATAACGTCAAAGTGCAAGCGAATGTGTCTGCTCTGCTCGAATACCTATATCCACGACTAGGTTTGATTCTTTAATGGGAATGTGCGCTTAGTCGAGATGGTATTGGGGGGTGGGTGCATTGCAGGCAAGGCGAGGGTGTCGTGTATTGCATTTAATGTTTTTCTAAATTTCCCGTTACATCGTTATTTTAACTTATCTGTAATTGGTACAGAGTATTTGTTACAGTAAACTGATCAACACTGATACCACGGTCACGAAAATTCTTGAAGCAGAAAAATTTCTCTCCCGAATAAAATTATCTCACATAATGTCAGTACATATGTTAGATACTAGTGTTATCCTACGATGTTAGATCCAAATGTTATCTTAAGATTCTTGAGCTCGTTAAATGTCAGTACACATGTTAGATTCAAGTGTTATCGTACGATGTGAGATTCAAGTGTTATCGTACGATGTGAGATTCAAGTGTTATCGTACGATGTGAGATTCAAGTGTTATCGTACGATGTTAGATTCAAGCGTTATCGTACGATGTGAGATTCAAGTGTTATCTTAAAATTCTCGAGCTCACGAAATGTCAGTACATGTGTTAGTTTAAAGTGGTGTCCAAAGACTCCTGGCGTGGCTTTAACTTTTGGAATTTTTAAATCTCAGTTATGTCGTTATAGAGTATGTTGTCCACGATTCTTACACCACAGATACCCACTATAGAAATGTGGAAAACGATTCCGTTTATTCTAACAATAGGCATAGATCAAGCGTTATTGTATCTATCAATTATTTTTTTTACGATAAACTTGAAGAAGTTATTATACATAGTCTAACAAATATGACACTGCATCGAGAGAAAACAGTCTTTATTTCAATAAGACACTGAATAATATCTTTCTAATTTTTATATAGCATTATCAGTTTCTACAACTTGCTCAATTTAAAATTAAAAAATAACATGCGTGATTTTTCTACAAGCTCACAATGGGAATGGATAGACGTTGTACTTGCAGTCCGTGGTTATTTGTCCAGTTTTTGGAGCAATAAGAAAGCCAGTGGAGAGCTCAGCGGAACTATGACAACATGACAAAATAAACTTTAGTCACTGCCCTACTATTTGCGGACAACCTGGCATTAAAGCCCCAGGAGGACAACCTGGCATTTAAGGCCCAGAAGGACAACCTGGCATTTAAGCCCCAGGAGGACAACCTAGCATTTAAGCCCGAGGAGGACAACCTGGCATTTAAGCCCCAGGAGGACTACCTTTCAAGGCTAATTACAAGATCTTCAGAGAGCAATTGAAACTTCTCGGGCATTTTCATTACAAAACGCGAAATTATGCCAGTGGTGTTTGCGCAACCACATACATTAATAGAGTTTTAAGGAGACCAAAATGTGTGCGAGTCACACACACACTAACCCTATAATATACGAGGTTATTCTCGGATTATGCGAATGAAAGAGTAGCTACGATTGCTGCCAAGATTCACATTCCTCTGCAGCCAAACCATTGGTCAGAACTGGATATTCATTAGCCTTATAGCTGAATTTTCTGGTACATGACCTAATTGTTGACAAATTCTGCAAGTGGTCCGCCACGGTTTTATTAGGATTCATAGAATATTACAAGACATTCATAAAAAACCCACTAAGGTACAGTTTGAGAAAGGATGTTGACAACCGACTACCGTAGGAGATGGATATATATATATATATATATATATATATATATATATATATATAGAGAGAGAGAGAGAGAGAGAGAGAGAGAGAGAGAGAGAGAGAGAAGGAAAGAGGAGAAAGAGAAAGATGGCATAGGACTTGTTGCTTACAGACATGGCGATGGGTCCCGTAACCCGGCGATCTGGGTTCGAATCTTCGTAGAGTGCGAAATAAAATATCTAACCTGTACGATAATAGTATTTATTCGTTTTTAAAAATTCTGCTAATATTATCAAGCATTCTCCTGTAGGATCCAGGGATAGCACATTCCGCTATGTTTGGTATATATTTGTAATTCTCTATAATAACTTCTATATACCTTGATTTATGTAATAGGAATCCCGATGGACTGTGTACTTAGATGAGAATGAATTACTGGGTCGACGTGCAAGTATGTCTGCTATGCCCGAATGCCTATACTACCGGATTTGTAGCATCATTTATTGGTGATGTGTGCATGGTCGAGATGGTACAGGGGTTGCTGCTTACAGGCAAGGCGATCTGGTTTCAAATCTCCGGTGAGTACGGATTAAAATTATCTAACCTGTATGATAATATTATTTATTCGCTTTTAAAATTCTGCTAATGTTATCAAGCATTCTCCTGTAGGATCCAGGGATAGCACTTTATGCTCTGTTTGGTGTGGTATAAATTTGTAATTCTCTCTCTCTCTCTCTCTCTCTCTCTCTCTCTATATATATATATATATATATGTGTGTGTGTGTGTGTGTGTGTGTGTGTGTGTGTGTAATAATTTGAATTTATAGTCAGTGACTGGGACTAGATCAAATAAACGCGCTGACATTAATAGTGTCGGCCTGATTGCAATGGCGGCTTGTGTTCTGTGTCTGTTCTCTTCTATTAAAAGTGTACCCGGAAGCAAAAAATATGTTCCCCGTGTAGTGGTAGATCAGCAACAACAAACAATGCGGACCTTTCAGTTATTTTCAAAACAGCCGCATGTCACTTCTCTAGAATTGTGTCATGCGTTAGTGTTGAGAATTCTACTTTCTCTGACAGCATTATAGACATCAAGAGGGTGGCGACGGTTGTTGATGGGTTTTCAATTCACGTTAAAGCAGACTGCCCGATACTACACTAATTCCGAATCGATAGTAGATTTATCCACTCCTTACATAAGAACTAATCGTTCATAGATGCATGTAATCGAGGTAGTAGAGGCAGAGCTTCATATGTATATGTAGAACCTCACAAATGAGCTTAGCTGATAAAGGTGTACATGTTTCTCTGTTGAAAGAAATGGAATTCTGGAACCAGAGCCTATAGTGGTGGATTGAGCGCCAGATATATATGTCCATCTCACCCTCACCCTTTCCCGAAATTTGTGTACGAATATGGGGTCCGCGAACCCTGACACTGGGTTTGCTCCTGAGTTCAGGGCTTTACTCCTGTTTTCAATTACGACACGAACTCGTCTTTCTCATAATCCAGTCATCCCCTTCTTCCTATTCTTCTTCTTCTTCCCAAAAGATCAAATTATCGCAACGGAACGAAAAAAAACAACAACAACAAATTGCAATGTTAGAACACCTTGCTGTTGCGTTTGCTGTCTCAAATATAAAATAAAGCAAAGAAATTTTAATAAAATGATTGATTGTTGAGGAAACTAAACTTGCTCGAGTAAATTTGCTACATTCATTGTGTGTTTGCGTCATTTGCTTCATGATAAATTAGCTGAGCGTGTACAATAATGTAAGATAAATATCAAGGTATAAAGTACAATAAGGAGGATATTGTTGTTGTTAATGTTGTTATTATTATTGTTAGTAGTAGTAGTATTTTGAAATGGCTAATGAAGCGTACCCAGACATTTTAAAGAACGTTGTGACCAATTTTGTCTGCACTCAACACAATTCAATTAACTAGCCTACACCACCACACACAGACACACAAGCACACAGATTATTTTCAAGAACCATAATTAAGTATATTATACGTGTTCAAGTTTTGTGTTTAGTAAGTGAAAGCTTTTAATTTCATCCGTTCTTATTCTTAGTCTCGGATTTAAAGCCTTAATGTTGGAAATTACCGAATAATTTGCAATAATTATGCAAAAATAGGGTGCTTGAAATAAATTTGTCTGAAAATAAAAAACGCAACGTCATTTAATAATTGTATGTGAATATACCAGGGTTAACCTGGGTGTATATGTATATACTACGGATAACCAGGGTGTATGTGTATATACTAGGGATAACCCGGGTGCATGTGTATATACTAGGGATAACCCGGGTGTATGTGTGTATGTGTATAACCCGGGTGTATGTGTGTATGTGTATAACCCGGGTGTATGTGTATATATTATGGGTAACCTAGGTGTACGTGTATATACTAGGGTAACTTGTGTGTATATGTGTATACTAGATGTCACCTGTGTGCATGTTTATATACTTGGGGTAACCTATGTGCATAGGCTAGGAGTAACCTTGATGTATGTGTATCTACTAGGGCTAACTTGCGTGTATGTGTACATGCTCGGGGTAGCCTGTGTGTATTTATGTGCATTTGTTCCCTCGAATATTATGATCGATAACTGATTACATTGTGTATTTATAACTGATAAAATACCCGTATGGGCCATTTCACGCGAAAATTTGCTTTCAGCCCTATGGTGTTGTTTTGTTGCAGTCCTACCTGATCCAGGGGCTAGGTTTTCTCTCAGCATGCTAAAACTTATTTTCACAGGTGTATCAAAGATTTATTAAAACTATTTTGTAAGTGAATAAGAATGACGCAAACTTACAGAGATCGCTCAAAGTTCATATTATGCACTGGAAACTCTCAAACAGTACCGCAAAATCAGTCAAACGCCTACAGTCACACATTGTGCTTTCTTTTTATGAAAATGCCAAATATATTTCTGCTTTGTTTCAGACTGGCCGTATGAGTGATTGTAGACAATACATTAACATAAGAGATAAACAGCTCATGGTCATAGCTTTTCATAATGACTCACGATTGTTAGCCCCCGTAAACCAAAGAATCAAACACGTTAAGTCTTCATGTACTTAAGAAACAAGAATAGCACTTATACTTCAGAAAAGTATTTACAGACACTGTGACTAAGTCTGTCGGTGGGAGAAAGGGAGTGACAATTCTAGGTTTTTCTAGAAGTAATACTAATGCGAATATATAGCGTTTAAGGCATATATGTGAAATGAAAGAAATTTTTGCAAATGTAATACTAATGCCAGTTTTTTACAATGTCAGTAGCATTACCAGGTTGTCGTTTCAATACGAGATTGAAAAAAAAATGTATATCTTGTCAAACATCTAAAAAGCCTGAACAAGCTCAATGATAATTAATATTGCAATAAACAATCATCATCATCTTTTTTGTTGTTATTATCATTATTATTATTAATAATAATAATAATAATAATAATAATAATAATAATAATATTAGTAGTAGTAGTAGTAGTATTGTTGTTGTTATTGTTGTTGTTGTTGTTGTTGTTAAGAATTGACAACTTGCCTATTATAGCAGAAGATGTATAAGAAGGGAAAGAAGTTTTTGTGATAGTAATACTAAGGTCAATTTTTTATCAACATCATCATAATTGCTTTTATTATTATTATTATTATTATTATTTAGAATTGACAACTTGCCCATTATAGTAGAAGATGTATAAGAAGGGAAAGAAGTTTTTGTAATATAATACTAATGCTATTTTTTTATCAACATCATCATCATTGCTATTGTTATTATTATTATTATTATTATTATTGTTGTTGGTCAGAATTGACAACTTGCCTATTATAGCAGAAGATGTATAGGAAGGGAAAGAAGTTTTTGTAATAGTAATACTACGGTCAATTTGTTATCAACATCATCATCATTGCTATTAGTAGCAGTAATAGCAGTAGTAGTAGTATTGTTGCTGCTGTTGTTGTTGTTGTTCAGAATTGACAACATGCCTATTATAGCAGAAGATGTACAAGAAGGAAAATAATTTTTGTAATAGTAATACACAATACGGAGTGTAGCACAGCCGTACGAGGGGCATATATCGATGCAGCTCGACTAGATGAATTAGAATTGCCATGTGTCTTGAAGATAGAACAAGCCAATTTAGCGCTAGGCAGCTTTTTCCTTTGGACTAAGATCATATTTTTATCAACGTCATCATCATTGCTATTATTATATGGGTTGATCTCTTGCATGTTATTGCAAAACATTTATGAATAATACAAGTTTTGTTAAAAGTAATACTACACTGTAATGCCAATTATTAAAATAACCAGTGGCACTCCTCTGTCGTCATTTCTATTCAATATCAAAAACGATTTATTGTAGCCTTTATCTAGTTCAAAAATAAAATCCACATATTGAAAAACGTGAATTTTTCTTAATATCTGTATTTTGAGAACGTCTTACAGCACTAGACCTCAGTAAATCTGAAGAATAATAACAATCAAGCGTTAGCGAAACACGCGAGTTTGTTGTTAGTCTTAAGTCACGTGATGTCAGCATCCGTCAGGCTCCATCACAGATATTGAAATTTGACGCTACTCAAGAATTAAGGGCCAAAATGGAAGATCTCGAGTCGTCAACCATCGATCATGGGGTCTTGGAATTAAAGCTCATTATACGTGATTTTAAAAAATGGCATTTTAATGTCAAATTAATGATGGATGAATATAAAAAGGACAGTCCTTTGTGCCTGTGTGTCATGAGTGTGATTTGCAGCAATATTTGTATGAAATCACCCTAAAGAATTTGCAGGCCAAATTTGGCCTACCTTCCCCCCCAAAAAATCTATTGTACTTATATCTCTCTGGAGCACGACCATCAGAATAAAAATCTTGTTATCTTGATTTATCGGTCTACAGTTGTCCAAGATCTGTTCTTTTAGTCAGAAGAAAAACTATATGTATACCTGTTTTTGACATAAAAAGGGTTGGGGTAGGGGGGTCTGGGTTTTTTTTTTTTTTTCTTTACATAGGCAGCATTAGATGTGACAAATTCAAGGTTGCATAACATTTGTATCTTTAACGTACTATGGTAATGTGAAGAGAAAAAAACTATATACATACATAAATAAATCGCTGACAGAATCTAACATATACTACTAGTTCATTTATCCTGTTCTATCTATTTTAGCCAATATTTTCTATTATTACTTTTGTCCTTTGAGCTCACTTTGATTTTCACAGACTCCCAACCTTTTTCAATTCAACTCTGTCTTAACAAAACGTAACAAATCTTGAAAACCGTTCGGTCGACCATTGGCACTTTTAGCACTCATTGCAGTCTTGGAATTATACCCCATCTTCCTCCCTATCCAAGTATGGGAACATTTGTTGACTAAAAAATCCTTTTCCTTCATGCAGTCAGTCAAGCACTACTGGAAAACATTGACAAACAGATGTCAAAGGATGCTTCTTCGTTTTTCGTGCAGGATAATTGCTTCTTCCTGTATTACAGTTTAACATCCTTTTCCAGGAACCGCGGTTGGCTTAGTGGCTAGCCTGCTGGACTCGCGAATGAAAGGCTGCGGGTTCCAATCCCATCATCGAATCAGCCCTGACTGACTGCCGTGGTGTGTCCCTGGACAAGGCACTTTATTTCAATTGCCTCAGCACTAAATAACTAACTTGTGTTGCTGTGCCGTTAAAAACAGTGACAGACTTGCGATGAACATTCATATATTGAAACTTTTCACATCCAAGACAATCTAATTTGTTCAATAATATAAGACATCTTGCCAGATTACCCAATAAAACATTCATTTAATGTAGCAATACAACTTTTATTTTATTTTATTAAACATAAGTTATCAGGATGTGACATGTTCTCCTACATCTCTACCTTATTTAGTGTACGGGATATTACCTAAAATTGTTTTGCATCCTTACTTTACATATGTTTTCTTACTTAAACACATTAAACACACACACACACACAGATACATGCACGTACCGACACATACATTCACAAATATTGTTCACAAAGGCATTTGCACACTAACTTCCATGTGTCATAAAGTTGCCTTTGTTTTCCTTGGGGTGTTTTGTTTGTTGTTGTTGTTGTTTTGTTTGGTTTTTATTTTATTTTTTTTTTTTTGGGGGGGGGTGTTTAGTTTTGTTTGTTTGTTCTATAATATTGCTTTCCTTGCAACAAAAAAAAACAATAATAATAATAATAAAAGTGTAAAACAGCTTTAAAAAAGTAAATATCACAAATATCACATACCAAAAGTTGACAATAGGGTCCACTTTTATCTCAAACTCATCAATTCTGTTATTCACTTTGGATACATATTTTTCCACAGTTTTATATAAAAACAAACTCAATTTTTATAATAGGTGAGATTGGGAATTTTTTATGCTGAGCATGATCTGTGTATAACATATTTTGTATTCAAACTTAAGAAGTTAATAAGCGTATTAAATTGTTATTTCCCTTGAAAACGTTTTTTTCTTGTAATTCTGAACTTCGGGTCATAAGTTCGGATCCATTCCACAAATAATTTCCAAAAGCGTTAAGTAAGTGGACAGTCACATCATAAATGCTTACTATGTTATATAGTACCCTAATGGTCTTCATTGTCCGCATAATAACGTCAGTGATTGTCATAAGAATAGAAAATAACCGGATATCAAACCGAATGTCTAATCGCAGTTTTTTCAAGGGTCAATGAACCTGAATGACAATACTCATATAGTAATAGTGAAGTAGCATTTACGTCCATTGCTTAGCATGGTTTATCTTTCGAGATTGACAGTATCAATCAGATTGTCTATAACTCTTCCCAAACTATTCAGGAGAGTTTGACTATATGTGATACTGGCCTAAATTATTGGCATAGGCAATGAAAGACTGACATTTATATCCCTATCCTTATCAATTTACATGTACACTTTAATTCTCCTGATTCCCAATCTGCTAAGGTCACATATAACAGATAAGAGGTAACCTAGAAAACTATCAATGCCGAATATAAACTAAACTTTTGGATTTTCACACCGACACGCTTAAGGATTGTGAATGGAGTATTCAGACCGACAGTGCAAGTATTATCCAGTTTGCTAAGAACCTCTACAGTGCAATAGTGGAACAGTCTAAAGTGAGTATTCTGACGGCTATATGGAAGAAAGATACAATTGAAAACGTGTAATTTTCAAACAATTGATACATAGAACACACAATAACTTACAATTAATAAAATTAAAAATTAAAAAGACTGTGGCTGTCATTGTAATATAATATGCGGACGTAAAAAGTTATTTTTCTGATCAAAGGCTTTCTCGTAAGATTATCAATATGTCTGATTAGCCCTTTGACGCAGTACCTACAATGGATATATAATAAAGCATCGAATATATACTTGGATGCAGGTATTACCTAACATGGATACATAATAAAGCATCGAATATATACTTGGCTGGCAGGTATTACCTAACATGGATACGTAATAAAGTATCGAATATATACTTGGATGGCGGGAGAGCATAGACATAGTCAAGACAAGAGATATTTGTTAAGTGGATGAAAATAATGCTTACGTGATAGACAATATATACTAGACATGTATATATAATCTCCAGCTCAGCCTCTAAAATGTGACCATGTATACGTTTATAGTATTTTGGGTTTTCCTTTACAACTCATATGTATGTAATCTCCAGCTCAACCTTTAAAATATGACCATGTACACGTTTATAGCATTGTGGGGTTTCCTCAACAACTAATGTCTGTAAGTTCCAGCTCAACCCTTCTAGTGGGACCATGTACACATTTATGTCACTTAAGGGTTTCCTTTACAACTCATGTCTGTTTTGTTTTTCGTCACCGTACCGCTATCATGAAAGCCCTAATAGAAGCTATATTGAACTCGTTTAGGTGAGAATTAAAATGGTAGTAATAGTAGCAGTAGTAGTAGCATTATCAGGCAGCAGTAGTAGCAGTAGTAATATCATTTGTAGTAGTAGTAGCAGTAGCAGCAACAGCAGTACTTGTAGCAGTTGTAGAAGCAGTGTTAGTAGTAGCAGTAGTAGTAGCAGAAGTAATAGTAGCAGTAGTAAAAATAGCAGTAGCAGTAATGGTAGTAGTAGCAGCAGCAGTAGTAATAGTAGTAGTAGCACTAGCAGTAGTAATAGTAGTGGTAGTTGTAGTATCAGTTAATGAGGCACAGCCATGTGTAATTGGAGTTTGAGACACAGATAAAGGTTGACAGCTTTAATGCTAGTAAGACCAAGGGTCAGTCTAATTAGAATCCAATTAGTAACAGAATGCTTGTGATGTACATCATTTATTTTATACTTTCCCACCTTTATGTTCACTTGGTTTCGGGCCTTCATTTAGTTAACAGCATTGTCTGTATATAATAAAAGTAGTGTAGAGAATATCTTGTGTTTGTTCCTACATACCCACACAACAGTAGTAGCAGCAGTAATAGTAGCAGTAGTATAAGTAGCAGTAGCATTAATTGTAGCACTAGTAGTAGCAGTAACATTAGTAATAGCAGTCGCGGTGGCAGTAGTGTTAGCAGTAGTAGTAGTAGCAGCAGCCACAGTAGTAATAGTAGTAGTAGTAGCAGTAATATTAGTAGCGCTAGTAGTAGAAATAGTAGTGGTAGTAGCAGCAGTAATAGTAGCAGTAGTAAAGGTAGCAGTAGCAGTAATGGTAGCAGTAGTAGTAGCAGTAACATTAGTAATAGCAGTCGCGGTGGCAGTAGTGTTAGTAGTAGAAGTAGCAGTATTAGAAGTAGTCGTAGTAGTAGCAGCAGTAGTAGTAGTAGTAACAATAGTTTTCACCACTGGAAAGACACAGATAAGAATGTGAGAAATTATATTGTATATTTCCTTTGTTCTTAAATATAAAATTTATTTAAGATGAAGGTCTCAATGTGTATGTTTGGCCCAGGCACAAATCTCCGTTTTTCAATAACAAGAAAGACTAATTCATAATGTGGATCAAACTAACATCTTACTAATTGCAGATGATCGCCATTGGAATGGTACTATTTCTATGGATTCTTGCGGTTTTCCCAGTTAATAATGGACAACATACCCAGCGTAAGCAACACAATATAGTCATTTTCTTAGAACTGTGCCAATTTTCTTATAAATCTCATACCTTGGAAACAAGAGTATATAACAAGTTTCGTTGACTTTGATAAACATGTGTTGTTATACCAGTGATGTTACGAGCAGTAGAATAAAGTCATGAGTCGCAAACCGAATCATGATTAGAAAAATGCAGATATGACTTCAACGTTTTTACATTAATAAGATAGCTGATTGACATTTATGATTTCTTAAAAACAAATGTCTAGCATCTAAGAGTATGAGGGAAATGGAATTGGCAGTATGGTATATGAAGAGGAGAAATATTTTTACCTGGATCTGGAAAACACACGTGTCCAATTTTGTCAATAATTGTCCAAGTTTGCGAGCATGCCGGAATGTTATGTATTTTTCTTTTTTTTTCATTTTAGGACATATATCCAGATTATTAAAAATAGTTCATAGTTGTAATGCAGTGAACCAAATAAAATAAAATAATTATGCATATTTACTACTTTTGAACTGTAGTCTTCATCATTTGCAACGCATGAGTATACGAATCATCCAAGTTCGGCTGTATGCAATCCTTGCTAGCACACTTGGGAAATGCCTGAAAAAGACTTTAATCCTTCAGGAAAACTTGACAGAGCACGAGGAAATATTGTGAATCCTAATGCAATATGTATAGCTAAACATGTACATTTGGAAGGGTCTCTTGTGTTGCATGTTTTACTTTCCTAACTTATGAATTTATTAATCTCTTCTCCCTAGACTCATGCGAGGACATCTACAAAAATAACATACAGAGTCAAAATGGGGTGTACACAATCAACAACCGTATTAACCAACCTTACCAGGTATACTGTGAGTTCCACAAAGCCTACGGTTACACCTTTGTTGCGGCCAACACCTCTGTAGTTGTCAATATGGACGACCTCCATACTAGTTCTGACCACGTGTGGGTGCGATTTCTCCGTAACAACCACGCTCAAACTCAGACTAAAGTAGAACAACTCTCTGCCTTCAAGGGTCGGTACCAACTATCACTCCAGTACTCCAAAAATGATGGATATGCTACACCATTAAATGCAAACCTCGGACAGTATCTGTACATTGGATTTCTTCCAACGTCAGAAGCATCACACACAGGCGGGGCTCAAGGCTACAGGTACCATTACATTTGCTAACGTACCCAGGCCGTTCATCGTCTGGTAAAAGGAGCAATTTAACACTTTTGCCTCTATTGTTCTTTGCACTTGCTGATAACCATAAAGTGTATCTCCCGCATTCTTCAGAAGATAGAAATGTACGAAAGGGAGTTTGAATTTTCTTCATAAAATGAAATCTCGAGATATTCACGATGAACGAGATCATTTGAATTCAAGCCTTATTTACTTCTCCACTCTCAATTCTCTCTGTTCACGGAAGGAATATATCATAACACCATTTAGCTTGATTAGTTCATATCCAAAAGCTATGAAAACTACCACGTGCCGTATTTCAAAACCACGCAAGTAGGTTTTAACCAAAAGCCAATTTGCTTGATTTGATGAAAGTCTTCAATGAGAACATAAAATAAAACCAAAAGAAAGTTCATAATTTGTAAAAATGTATTTTCTCAAGATCAAAATGGACGTGTCACATGGACATAGTCGTTATTGATGTCAATGGGTCACGTGTTCTATTAGTCATAATATAGACAGACTATCAAGTATTTTCAGAAAAGATGGAGGTATATGTAACTAAACCTACAAAGACAAAAGTTTGGTATTTCAGTTTGGAATAAGTCCAGGAGAATGAACACAGCCTGTTGGGTTCATCAGTGTATGAAAGTTCAGCCTTATATTAGAATCTAGCCTACAATTGCGACTGAGACTTAAAAGTTGTAGTCTAAAGACTGGGGATAAATGCAAAGGAGGTTGGAGGGTGTCTATAACGAAAATAATTTGGAGAAGAAGTGTGTTGCCCAGATTTTAACAATCGGACCTCACCGTGATCATAGCTTTTACCAGCTGAATCAAGAGAATGGGTCCTGTTTAATGAAAGGTACACCTTATACAAGTGCAGCTGAGCCAAAAAACAGGATTTGCTGGCGGCATATTCAGATATTGATCTGCCAGTTGGAGGAGGTAGGAGGGTTAAAACAAATTATTGCTCTGAGTTACGTCAAAAAAAGAAAAATAAATTAAGTGCTAAAGCCGCCAACCATACTGTTATAAGATTATTTAGACTAGTGACTTTGCACTGTAATTGTTAAAACAAGAATGAGAAAGCAAATTAAAACATTTAAACTCTTGTTTAAATAGAGAAGATATGCGTTATATTTTTTATCTTGTTGTGTGATTCATTAAAGGGCCAACGGAGTTGATTACACATTCTCTAATTGTGATGGAAACCCGAACAGTTACCTGGCTTTCATATTCAACCCGAACAACAGACCACATAATGACTACCACAAAATCTGCTGCAACACTCCACTGATACATCAGATTGTAGATACTTCAACGCCGGCGACATACAACATCCCGGAGTATTTCTACTCTTACTTTGAAATGCACATGGGAGGATGTGGTGGGTATGGTGTTCCAGAAGAATTTGTAAATGTTAGGGGAGCCGTTCTGGGGATGCGCTTTGGTAATAAAGGTTTCTCTCTCTCTCTCTCCCTCTCTCTCCCTCTCTCTCCCTCTCTCTCTCTCTCTGGAGTCTATGGGAATTTAATATTAGCGTTGGATCACTATGCGGTCTATGTGAAGGTAATATTAGCATTTAGGCCATTATACGATCTATGGAAATTTAACATTATGTCTAGGATGGTATAGCAACCAATGGGAATTTAACTACATTTGAGTCGGTATAGCACCTTATGGAATTTCAATATTGTCGGTCACTATAGACCCAATATGGAAAATGAACATGTTGGGTCGATATGGGGCACTATATAAATTTACATGGGAATGGAACACATGTATACACGGACAAATACAAATGTAATTCAGAAAGAAAAAAATCACTTTTGGGAACTCGGAACAATAGTGGAAATTGCAAGGCATAATTATATGCTTATATGCTTATAGTGATTTGTTTGAACCTGAAAAGTACAGTGGTGATTCCGATTTTATATTTATAAAGCGATAGTAAGGTAGTACTGATGGCCTTGTATCGGGAACGCAACAGCAACATAGTTACACTTTGTCAGAAACAAACACTGCACTCAAGGTTATTTCGCTATATTCATAGTTGTTTTTGTTGTTACCGAGAGCGAGAGAGAGAGAGAGAGAGAGAGAGAGAGAGAGAGAGAGAATATGAACAAATGTATATGATTCTGCGTAATTTTCTTTTCATGTCTATTCTGTATTATTATATAAGAAAACATCGGCGCAGACTATATTTTGTTACACACACAAAGGCACAAACACAGGAAGAGAGAGAAAACTATGTGATAGAATACTATAAGAATTTTAACATCATGAAGAGGCAAACACATTCTTACAATTCAATACACATCCATCAAGACAAACACCCGTTTGTAAAATGATTCGGTACAGATTGTTGTCGGCTTTTAACAAATGTACTTAGTAAAATAGGTACAGATCATTGTCTGGTTTTTGTCAATTGTTATGTATGATGTTTATATAATATTATAGATATTTTAGAAAATTATAAATGTTTCTTGACTTTAATATTTGCTTAAATCTTAATGTTGTTTATCAGAAGAAAAAAAAAAACATGTTTAACTAGTGTCCTTGAATTAGGTTGTTTACTTCAGATTTGAGCTAAAGGATAGTTTTAATAAACATAATGTTTTCTCAATTTGAGGTCAAGGTTGATTTTGTATACAGATAAAACTGGAAATACCTTAGGAGTTACCTGTTAATGGACACACATACATTTATTATTCTAGAATGTTCTGTCATGTGAGCTATCTTTATATATAACATGTTTAGTGGGCTGTTTTTCAGTTTCGACATTACTATCAGTCTTGTAAAGATCTATTAAAGTTGTGGATGTCATTCCAAATTCTAAGAGAGGAATTCTTTAAAATATTCATTGGATTATAACAGTGCTCATAAACTTTTAGATTTTGGATTTTTAATTGATGATTTTGGAATTTATGTGAACTTATTCAGAGATATTTTGGAGTACTTCATTTTGACATCAGCACATTAAAGATTACTAGTACATCAGGATTTTAAAGACCATTGGCACATCACAACATTCAAGGATACAGCCGTGAATTCGGAACATTCTATATTTAGGACTTGTGATTAGAACACTAATTCTTATTGGATTTTTTGGATTTTAATACACATTACTGTAAGTGTCTTTTTATTTTTCATCTTAATTATCTAGAAAAAAAAAATTGCTTGTTTATATATATATATATATATATATATATATATATATATATATATATATATATATATATACATATATATATATATATATATATATATATATATATATATATATATATATATATATATATATATATATATATAATCAGTGTTGCACATTGAGCGCGGGCTCGCTGGTTTCCTGCAATTCCTGCGTCCCGAAATCTTTACCCTGTGCGCGCTTTTCGTCGGTAAATAATCGAAAATAATCGAAAAATACGGTTACTAATTTTCATTAGTGGATGTCCATCCATGTCTCTGTTGGCGCTAGCAATGGCCAAAGTCGTAAAAGGTAATAAAAACTGTAAGATGGCAATGAATATATGTTTATCAAAACAATGTATCTGGCAATGAAAACATTCGAGGTTTATTGCAGTCGGCCGAGTTCCAATTTTAAGCATTTGACGGTCTTTATTGTAACGTATTTTCGAGGTTAAAGTCATTCCTATGGCGAAGATGATTTAATTTATTTTGAGGTTGAAATAATGACAAACGAGACTAAAATCTTGCAAATACGCAATTTTTCATTTAATGAATGATTTGTTATTTTGGAAAGAAAAGTAATTCCGAAAATATTGGTATTGATTATAATAAATGCTTGTAGATAATGAGTGTTAAAGTTAAATGGGAGCAAGATTCGGAACGGAAAATTCCATGGTGCAACTCATTTTAAGCTAACCAGATATTCAAACATGTTAATGTTTTTTATGACTTACTTAAGGACATGATAAAACTTTCATTGCAATAATGTAAATGTCCAAGGAAAATATGATAGTACAGTGAAGACGACAATGATAAGGTGGAAAAACCGTTGAAGCAAATAAGATTATCTCATTTTTGTGGCACTTTTAGTGCATTATGTACTGTTATTTTCCTTTGTCCCTCCAAAATGTTGTGTCCCCCAAATGTGGAGGGTATGGGGACACAGTGCCCCTGGGATCATATGTGCAACACTTACACACACACACACACACACACATATATATATATATATATATATATATATATATATATATATATATATATATATATATATACCATTTATTGTTTTATGTTCATTGAGGTATAAACCGATGAAACCCTGTGCAATCTGTATGAAGCGAAGCGAATCATAATTTAGTTTGTTTTTTTTTTATTTCGTTGTTGTTGTTTTATTTTTATTTTTTTTTTTATTTTTTTTTTCCATTTATACTTCATTGAACGTAAACAATAAACTGGTTAATCCGTATAATTTAATTTTAAATCTAATAAAGACACGATACTGATAAATCTTTTAAAAAGTGTGTTAAATAGACCATTCTAACCCAGTCTAACTGTGCATGAATACATACAAAATAGCAATCAGTATGCAAAATTTGCATACAGCCAATCAGAATACGGCATCCAGATGCCATACAACATGACAGAAAGTTACCTTCGACCATTAAACCATTATATGAGCAGCCTCTATTGACGAATACAATCCAAGTATTCAAAGTGAAATCCGTGGTGGACATATACGAAAATGATTAACTGCATAACTGCAGCAATAAATTCGATTTAAGTAATTACTTGAACACTTATTACCAGATGTCAAAATTTAGGAGTAGCACCTACTTGATCTAGTTAGTGCACAACATTCGCTATTTTAAAAAAAAAAGGTTTTACTCCTTAACTTTTGCAATATAGTCTATTGTTTACTGAAAATGACAATGCCTGCTTAACAGGATAATTTTTTTTTTTATTTTTTTTTTTTTATTTTTTTTTTTTTTTTTGTCAGAGAGAGAGGGACAGAATCGCCATTATTAATGGATTTCATAAATGCACAAAGTGATAAAAACACTCAAAATTTAATAAATTCGGGTTAATAGAAGTTGAGAGTAAATATATTGTTAAAGCTAAAGCGTGGAAGGGGGGAGCTGCTTGTGATATACTATCGAAGAAGAATCTTTCCTTACACAAACGAAAAACAAACAAACAAACAACAAAGCAGTTATTGTTTATGTTGTTTACGAAAAATGTCAAGCACGATTCTCCTCAACAAATGCCAAATGAAGCGGCCGCATTCAATTTAGTCCTGTGTATCTATCATCAACTGTATCCATGGAACTGTGCGTTTTTGTGTATGTAACCTCATGTGTGTTTTGTGTGTGTGTGTGTGTGTTTGAGAGAGAAAGAGAGAGAGAGAGAGAGAAAACGGGGGTGGGGGGTGGGAGAGATTCTGGGATTGCAAGGTCGCACACGCGAAAATAGCATGACTTGACTTACCATTTTGAAATATCTGTTGTAGAACTCACCAGTTCGATTCACTAAGTTTATGTTTAAATTCTCTGCTACAATAGGATCATTTCACATTAAATTCCTACGAAACACACGCTTACCATCTCTTTAAATCCCGACTTTAGCTGTAGTTTTAGCTGATTTTGTCCATAGAACTTTTCGACGACAGTCAACTACAGCTTGTACTGTTTTCATAGGTGAGTATGACCAAGTCCAAAGTATCAAAATCTACAATAAGTTATTTATTTAAATTGCAATTACAACTGAAGAGAGCGTTATTTTTTTAAATTGCAATTACAACTGAAGAGAGCGTTAGCTTCTTTCAGTTTTTCGTTTAGGCCCCTTTTTTGTTTCAAAGTTTGGGAAATACGCCCACAGACCTATAAGCAAAAGCTTGTCTAATCACGTACATAAATCAACTATTCAGTATGGGAAATACGCCCACAGGCCTATAAGACCACAGGCCTATAAGCAAAAGCTTGTCTAATCACGTACATAAATCAACTATTCAGTATGGAAAATACGCCCACAGGCCTATAAGCAAAAGCTTGTCTAATTACGTACATAAATCAACTATTCAGTATGGAAAATACGCCCACAGGCCTATAAGCAAAAGCTTGTCTAATCACGTACATAAATCAACTATTCAGTATGGAAAATACGCCCACAGGCCTATAAGCAAAAGCTTGTCTAATCACGTACATAAATCAACTATTCAGTATGGAAAATACGCCCACAGGCCTATAAGCAAAAGCTTGTCTAATCACGTACATAAATCAACTATTCAGTATGGAAAATACGCCCACAGGCCTATAAGCAAAAGCTTGTCTAATCACGTACATAAATCAACTATTCAGTATGGGAAATAAGCCCACAGGCCTATAAGCAAAAGCTTGTCTAATAAAAGTATAGGAAATACGCCCACAGGCCTATAAGCAAAAGCTTGTCTAATCACGTACATAAATCAACTATTCAGTATGGAAAATACGCCCACAGGCCTATAAGACCACAGGCCTATAAGCAAAAGCTTGTCTAATCACGTACATAAATCAACTATTCAGTATGGAAAATACGCCCACAGGCCTATAAGACCACAGGCCTATAAGCAAAAGCTTGTCTAATCACGTACATAAATCAACTATTCAGTATGGGAAATACGCCCACAGGCCTATAAGCAAAAGCTTGTCTAATCAAAAAAGTACATAAATCAACTATTCAGCCCTGCCCTAATAATCGACGCATCTTGGCCTTACTAAGTGTAACAAATGTTATGATGTTCAGGTCAGAATGTAACCTGGAAGCACGGTTGGAATGCTAGGGCCCGCAACTCTCTCTCTCTCTCTCTCTCTCTCTCTCTCTCTCTCTCTCTCTCTCTCTCTCTCTCTCTTCGTTGCGAATGTTCTTAGACGGAACTCGACATGTATGCCATGCAACCCACCATCATGATGATGCGAGAATCTCAGCGGGTAGAATTCTATCGAGTTTCATTCGTTACTACGACAGCTCCCCTCTACTACAAAATCAAGGGACAAACCGAAGACCGTATCGATCTGAATAAAGTTACTTGTATTTCAAGATGAAAGTGATCAATAACAACAATACAAATCCAGACCAAACTGGCAAAGAAGCCCTGTCAACAATTTGATGCACTCTTTGTTCAGTGAAGCGTATGTCAGGGCTCAGGATAATCATTCGTCCTCTCGTCCTGACCGGGTAAAAACTGGCTCGGCCGAGTGCAACTTTACTACATTCTTGAACCTGGCCCGAATAGATGCAGATTCACACCTCGAGAATAAATCTGAGTGGTGAGCATCATTTATAAATAACCTTTGCCTAATTTGCCTACTTGTTGTCAGTCAAGAATATGTCGCAAATGAAACGACTGCATTTTCTTTCACACAGTCAACCGGTGAAAGCTTGATGTTAAAATGGGTAAATTTTATAAACATATTATGTTGCAGTTTCACACCCAGCCCTCGATTTCATAATGGTGTTCGCATTTACAGCGACACTTTTCAGTAATTTAGGCGTCCTTTTGATGCGGAAAACGTTTTCCTTTCAACGAGCTATCACACATCTTTATGAGTCAGACCTGTAGGAAGTTAAGAGACAGAGAATGTTAAAATGTGGTGATTTTGGGTCTGGTCAGGCAATGTTACAGTTGCCCCTCGCAACCGGTATTGTCCTAACTGAAGCTTTATTGATATATTGGCATGCCAAAGGGAAGATGCCAGCATGATACATTGTCATGCCAAAGGGAAGATGCCAGCATGATACATTGTCATGCCAAAGGGAAGATGCCAACAGATATTTATATACGTGTATAATTTCTTTTCACAAGAAAAATGTTCCCACTTATATTTAAAATGAGTATTTTAAGTGTCTCATTCGATTTCCACCAACTTTCGCAGAATGCAAGTTGTTGTAATCTATTTATAAAACAGATAATGTCAAGACAACAGCTGATTGGTCGAAAACTAGTTGGGGTAATGACCTAGAAATGTTCCAATTGTTTTGGTCAATATGCAACCTTCCTTTTTATGGTGCCCGTGTGTAGCTCTCTAGAATGGAGATTTTACCAAAATGGATCATTTAGTACGAAAGTTGCTGGTAATTGAGACAGTTGGAATTCTTCTTTCAAATGCAAGTTACTGTCATTTTTGTTGTGAAACGTTATTACATACTGATATAAATATCTGCTAACGCCTTTACTTTGGCGTGACAATGTCTGACCCGATGCAAATCATACAATTTTGACATTCTCTATCTCTTAACTTCTCCCATATCTAACTCATACAGATCTGTGATAGCTCATTGAAATGGAAAATTATGACACCTAGATTACTGAAATCAAGGACTTTGTGTGCAACTGCAATTTTTTGAGCTACAAACAATGTCTCTTATTATATGTTTATGTAAAGAACTATTTATTAGAACATAATAGTTTCATGATTTTCACCCATTCTAATATCAAGCTTGCATGTGGTTCTTTAGTAAAAGAGTAAGCAGTGTAATGGAGAAGTGTACTGTGTTGAAAATAACGAGGACAACTCACTCGTCCCATGCACGAGCGCTTGGGAATTTTTTTCCTGAGCCCTGGTATGTTTACCTGATCAATAAACTTGTGAGTAGCAGCATGGACACTGGCCCTCAACGGTCATGTCTAGAGAATCTGCACACTTCCAGAAAAGAAGCCAAGAACAAACACTGAAACATGTTTCTGTGATGTGGAAACCCAATACGCTCAGCAAATTGTGCGACACGGAATTGATTGCTCATGAAGATCACATCAAGGATTTAGCGACGTTCAAAATAATATAGAAGAAAGTCGCAGTTTGGCAATGATAGAGCGTTTGTACTTATGGTTGTAACTGCAAGACGAGTATTTCTTCAATGGAGTGGATGTGGGTCTCAAACTGAATCGAGTAGCACCTTGTTCTATTTGGTGGTCAAGGCTAACGATTTCAAAGCCATCAGTGAAGAAGAGAGATTGTACATGCGATATGTAAAAGTCGTAGCGAGAGTAGGAAAGGACACCATTCAGACTCTGACCAGGAACAAGTATTCCATACGATGATTGGAAGTAACCACCTTCACCACTGCTGCTGGTCTCCGATCCAAGATTGAAGATTATGTGTTCCAGGGTCAGGTATCTTCATGGACATTTTCACCTTCATCGACATCGTCAGCAATGAAGCAGCCCTCAACGGAACTATTTTCAAAATTCTTTTCAATTCCATCACGAAAATGTCTCCAAGATAGAAGTCACCAGACCCTTTCAACCCAACTTTACCAACAAGAATTACTGAGACCTTACTTGAATATGTTTAAAATCGCAGGACAATTGGGTGCCAATAGCACACAAAGTATTTCCCAGGACGACTATACAGGGGTTAGTTTGTGAGGATTCAATTTCACATCAGATCAAGACAGTGACGAAGGATATTTCCAGCCTATAAAATAGCGACAACTGCGTTCACTCATGAAAAACGTAGTCATCGACAAACACGATCAAGATCAGCAACCACATCAGCCACAGGAGAAATTCAAAGTATGAGAGAAAGGGGAAATGAATGAAGGAGGAGACGAAACAATATTGGCACGGTGGATGAAACAACAGAAGGCCTTGGTACAATGTTTTGCTAAACACATTGACAAGAGAATTACGCTACTGACAAAAGAAAAATGTTACGGGTGTCAAGTCGATCACGCCAGTCGAGCACAGCACGATAAATGATTGATAATGAGTCAAGCCGAAACGTTCCAGTATTATGTGGAACAAGCTTGAACTATCATCGAAGAAAAGAAAATCTTGAACGAGTGGTATGAAGGCTTGTTACAGCGTTCTAAGCCACCACTGACTCGCACCGAGACGGAACGCATCCAAAGCCTCTTGCATCAAAATATGAATCCTTCCTTACCTCTATTTACCTCACTAACGAGTTTAAAAGACAAAATCAGATTTGAAATCATGACCTACCCGTGAACCCTATTGTCTAAAAATGAATATCTGGTAACTCCATTACCTAATCACACGCAATTCGTACACGATACCGTGGAACCCAGTGACATGTGCTACAGACGAACAGCCTCAACGAAAGTTCACAGACGTTTTATCCTGCATCCTTAACACATACAATTTTCATAGACCATGAAAACACTGGGTAGCTGTCCACTTTCCAAACGATAATATGATTGAATAGTTTGATTCGTATGGATTACCACCGATTGAATACGATATCACCGACTTTATAAGAAGAAATCCTGTTTCGACACATTTCAATAACGTGAAATTATAAGGCATATTAGATAATGTGTGGACAATATTATGCGTACTTTCTTCATCAAAGAAGCCCTCGATTTGTTCTGGCACATTTATTAACTTTCATGGACACAATGTCACTAAAAACGGTCAAAAAGTAGAATTGTGGTTTTGTAATCAGTATGGCTATCTCTTTTGCTTAGCTTAACAACGTAGTTTTAGTCGGTGTAAAGTCGTAATCGTGATGGAACATTAGAACCTGAATCTCACTAGCATACATTGTCAACCTTGTCAATATGTTCAGTCTTGAATTTGTATATTGTATTGTACGTTGTAACACTATTATACTCCTCGGTCTTCGTTATTTGTTAGTGAGCTAGAAATTGAGTTGGTTGAGAGGGGGCCCATTGAAGTGTTGATTCTTTCATAAAAACACTTTTTGATGATTATTTTGTATTGTTAAATCTCTCTCTCTCTCTCTCTCTCTCTCTCTCTCTCTCTCTCTCTCTCTCTCTCTGCTGCATGCTTCTGTGTGTTTGTATGAAGAAACAAATAACATACTGTATCCCCTCTTTCATCAATTTGTAAGGGTGGGTGTAGGATTGTAAGCATGTGTGCTTGTTCGTCATCATGCGATATCATACCAACTTTACCCCTTACACATTGGTTTGTAATTGTGGGCGTTGGTTTGTAAGTATGAGTGTTAGTCAGCATACTATATTTATCCCTTACACATTGGTTTGTATGTGTGGGTTTTGTCTGTAATTAGGTGTGTATTTGTCGGTCTTTCTTTGTGTTCCAGTCCCATGTAAACTTCCTATAGATTTCTTAATGATCCAAATGTAATGCAACATTCCTTGTTTGTCCATAGTATCCCAAAATGTATTCTTAAATTTCATCAGGGTGCTATACCATCCAAATTGTAATGTTTAATTCCCACGGTGACCCAACCGCCGATGATAAATATCCATAACCGTCATAATGACCTAAACATACTGCTAAATTCTCAAAATCCCATAGCGGCCCAAACATAATATTAAATTCCCATAGGCCACCATAGTGATCCCAATGCTAATTTTAAATTACAATAGACTTCCATAGTGGTACAAACGCTAATGTTAAATTCCCATAGACCTCATAGTAATCCAAATGCTAATATTAATTTCCCATAGACCACACGGTGACCCAAATGCTAATGTTAAATTCCAATAGATCCCATAGTTGACCAAACACTAATGTAAAATCATTAACCCCATAGTCACCCAAGCGCTAATGTTAAATTCCCATTGACTCTAACGTGACCCAAGAACTAATGTTAAATTCCCGTCGACACCATAGTGACCCATATAACTACTTCCCTTGTTCTCTATCCCAATAGAGTATAAAATCTCTGAAAAAGGTCGTGATAAATATTTAGAGAATAAAATTATACAAGAAAGAGGAAATTTATAGAGATGTATGTTTTCTATGTGTTTCGCTTGATGCGTGTGCATTTTCTGTGTATACTAACACGTGTGTCTTTATTCCTCGCAGAAGCTATTGTATGGGTCTAAACCCATGTTTGTTTGGGGGGGGGGTGTAGGTGGGGCTGTTTTTTTTCCCTGCGATTTCCAAATTGGATGTTTCATTTTTAAATTGAGTATTCTTACGTATATTTGTCATTAATTTGATTCGTGCCTGCATGTGTTCGGTCTTTCCAGACGTTACATGTAAAGAACCAGCTCCCGTTTCCAATACCTCACAGACTGGGGGTGGAACCGCTGTTGGTAGCGTCATCCATTACACGTGCACTTCTGGAACTTTCCTGTCTGGAAATATGGAGCGTAGATGTGTAGAGACTGGGGAGTACACTGGACTTCCCCCAGTTTGTGGAAATTTAGGTAAGAATCGTATTCAGTTCAAACTGTAAAACTAGTCGTATAATTATCCATCACCATACAACGCATTTAGGTCATTTCTGATTTTACTGTGTGATTTTTCTACAAATGAATATTTTTGAATAAGAAATGCCAAAAGATCACGAAATTTAAAAAAAACATACAATCAATGTCTCACATGTCTGTGAGGAAAAAAATAGAAAAATATGTATCAATCAATAATGAAAATATCTCTACAATCAAGTAAAAAGTGGTTGTACACTTGTATAATATAAAGCTCTATGCACATAACACAACGTGACTGAAAATCGAATTATATATATTTTGAATGTTTGCATCTTAAAAATAAAAACTCCTAGAGGTTGAACGACAATAGATACAACTCAGATTCGGTGTCAGAGTTGAAGCTTATTCAATCATATGCGGATCAAACTGATCACTGCCAGGTTATTTCCGCTCCTTAAAGCAATATCTTAAAGTAGAACTTGACAAAGGAATTTTCACTGATTTCAACTTTACGAACAAGATTAAAGCTGCAACGAAGTGCTCCGAAGAGAGTGCTGATTGTAATGTAAAAAAGGCCCATGCAAGAGCTGATTGTATCACTATTGTGAAATCCCGCGTCAGGCGGCCATAAAAAAAACATTTCTCATCTTCAGTAGTTCACAATATCACTTTAAGTTAATTCCCAAAAAGATATTTGAATAACATTTCACGTGCATGACGCCTCCAACAAGAAAAGAAACATTCTGAGGGTTTTCTTATGATCGGAGTTGAAAAATACTTTGTCAGTCCTCTCTCTCTCTCTCTCTCTCTCTCTCTCTCTCAGAAACAGTCTCAGAGTGCAGTTAAGAAAAAGCTTACAAATCCTCAAAAGTATTCATGTTTGAAAAAATTTCTCCATAAGTGATTTGTTTTTAGTACACTTGGAGTGAGCAATGAAGTCTCAATTCCCAAATAGGCACAACCCAGAGAATCACAAAAATGTAGCTTTTATTTTTTAGAGACGGGAACAAGAAATAGTAAACAAAATTTCTTGACTTCTATAACTATATCTCCACGTGCAACCAATATAATTGATGCACTTGGCAAAAAGTTAACTTTGCCTATCCAAAATAGACATTTACTACAAAGATGAGGATGGAAACAGAAGAGGGAAACATAAATCTGATTAAAAGCATATTTTCAAATAAGCACCTAGGAATAACTAAACGCGCAACAAATCGGTATCAAGCAGACGCTTTGGGCATCTTTGAAGATTAGACTGACGGCGGCAGAAGCATTTATCTCTAGTGTGGAACCAAGACACCTACCGAATTGCCATATTAGTATACCGTATCCTTCACAACATTTGAATGCCTCGTGTTCAGAAAAGAGTACAAACAATGTTCTTTTTGAGTGACCCAAGACAAGCTCCTGACACTCATTTATCAAAGACAGCAGCAAATTCAGCGCTTAAACTGTGAAAAATACTACGTACTCAGCAATATTGGAGTGTTAGTTCTTTTTCTGCTATCCAAGCACTATGGCAAATTGTGTTTGTCCTCGGAGTAGAACGACACTAAGATCTTGGAATGTGGATATTATAAACAAAACAGTCCTCTGATTTATTTCTGAAGATTAAGTATTAACAAAAACGGAAATATAAATGTCGATAGAGAAATGTAGGATAGGAAATGTCAAGAATGGATAGTAATGGTAAACGTTTAAAAAACAATCAAAAATATTACCTGTAAATATTTGGTCATCCTGGCAACGGTAGTCAGTAACACTCATATCTTTACTCTCTGAGCTTGAAGCAATTTATTACAAATTATAGTGAATGCTGACTATCGAGCGAGTTTTGGTATATGGAAAGAAAACTGGTTTGACAGTAAATGTTGTACCGGTACTGAAAACCATCCCTTGTACAAGTATTGGCGTCTAAGGAACTCAAATTTTACAGTAGGTCCCATACTGACGAAACTGTTTGAGAAACAACTTTGGCTCAAAACTCCAAAATTAAAAAACATACATAGTCTCTCAATACCAATTAAGTTCGGCATGCTTCTAGAAGTACCCACAATTAGATAATTATGAAAGTGTATTGATTCAGACTTTATATCAATTATATGTAAAAAAATTTAAAAAATAATAATATATGCATAAATTAAATTTCGTGTAAAGGAAGTTTCCTAACTATGGGTCTAGTTTCATGAAATGATACAAAAATGAACATTTTACCTTTGGTACAAAATCCAAAAGTTAGTGGAATCAAGTCAGAATTATATTAACACAAAAGTGATCCAAATGCGAGACAAAATGGCTTAGTGGATGACACGAAAGACTCGGGATCGAAAGGTAATGGGTTCGAATCCCAATACCTTCTATGTAGCTGTGTACTACTGAGTATTACACTAAACCTCACTTGCTCGTCACCTACTTTGTAAATGGCTGCCAACATCTACTGCGGGTTTTTTAGCACGTTGAGGGGGGAGGGGCGGAGGGGGTAAGGTAAACAAAAATATTGCAGCCTTTTAAGCAAAGATGTGGCTCTGGAAGACTATATTTAATGCGTTATGGAAAATCGAAACCTTGGATCAATCAACCATCAGATTAATAAATCCCTGTTTTCGAGCAAAAACTTGGACTATTAAAGCTTTGTTTTAACCTTGAACCACTGAACTCCATTTTCAAAACGCCAAATGCCAGGACCACTTAATTCCTAACTATACGGTTATAAACTTCCCTTCTTTGCTGACCTAATAATGTATCGGCCAGTTCAGCATATACTTTAAGATGATACTGTGGTAGTGTCAGACGATACTGTGGTAGTTGTTTTTATTCGAATGATATTAGTTAACATGATGAAAAAAGAGACATCTCTGAATCTTCATCTTTTGACAGACCCGTGTGCCAGGAACCCTTGTTTAAATGGCGGATCTTGTTTCGGATTCGAGAATACATACGTCTGTGAATGTAGCAGCAATTTCCAGGGAATTAACTGTGAAATTGGTAAGATATGTGAAGCTTTCACCCGTAGTTGGGTTAAGATTCTTTTTTTCTTTTTTTTTTTTTTTTTTTTGTTTCGGTCTTATGACCAGAATTATGGTTCGGCCTATATCACCGCTCAGACTGAGCTGAATTCGAACAATTAATCCGTTCCTTTTCATCACAACCAAGTAAGCAACGCACCTACAGGCCAAATTATTTTCTGGTCACAGCTCCAAAACACCACTTTTCTTGTAGAAATTGGAATACTAGTATCCTAACTTACTAGGAAAATGGTTCAAATGATCGAAGATTTGAATAGAGACTTAATGAACTCGACGTTGTTTACACTGAAAAATAATTGGCTTTCTATTGACATCATAGGCTTTAATATTAACCTCATCTTAAAGTCTGCTAATTTTGAGGTAGTACTCCCATAACAAAAATGCACGGTTTTGACGAAAAAGAACAAAATTATACCGAACCAGGAAGAACTATGCAGTATTTTTTTTTATAAATAGTTGTTACTAATGCTGAAAATATTGGAAAAGAGACTAGTGATCTTGCTCGTTTAAAACATCATGGTCATTTCGTGTCATGATAATATTACCATAAACTAATTCAGTGAAGCACCAAGATAATTAAGGAGATTAATAAACTCAAATTTAGTGTAATCCTACAATAAATTAATTAATTAATTAATTAATAAGTGAACGCCAAGGTTATTTTTACAGCTGACTTTAGTTTGAACCTTAAAGAAGTCTTTCTACTCTCATCGTATCTTTTATAAAGAATTTAATACTAACATATATAACTTAAGAATGATGCTTCATTTTTTTTTTAAATTTTTTTTACCCTGGTCAGACACTATACAGTCCTGTGTTCAGTCAAAAAAAGAATCTACTACATGCCTGAGGATAAGTTTACTCGCAAGAATGTCCCTAAAGTCAAAATTGCATCATTATTCAAATGCATTGTTATGAGAAAGGCAATTGGCATTGATAGAATGCCATCTATAATATTACATATGCATTTATGTAAAATAGCATTGTTAGGTCAACTACAAATCTTGCATTAATAGAATGCCATCAACTACAAATCAAGCATTGATAGAATGCCATCAACTACAAATCAAGCATTGAATCTATAATATTATATATGTATTTATGTAAAATAGCATTGTTAGGTCAACTACAAATCTTGCATTGATAGAATGCCATCTATAATATTATATATGCATTTATGTAAAATAGCATTGTTAGGTCAACAACAAATCCTGCATTGATAGAATGCCATCTATAATATTATATATGTGTTTATGTAAAATAGCATTGTTAGGTCAACTACAAATCCTGCATTGATAGAATGCCATTAACTACAAATCCTGCATTAATAGAATGCCATCTTTAATATTATATATGCATTTATGTAAAATAGCATTGTTAGGTCAACTACAAATCCTGCATTGATAGAATGCCATCAACTACAAATCCTGCATTGATAGAATGCCATCAACTACAAATCCTTAATTGATAGAATGCCATCTATAATATTATATATGCATTTATGTAAAATTGCATTGTTAGGTCAACTACAAATCCTGCATTGATAGAATGCCATTAACTACAAATCCTGCATTAATAGAATGCCATCTTTAATATTATGCATTTATGTAAAATAGCATTGTTAGGTCAACTGAAAATCCTTAACTGATAGAATGCCATCTATAATATTATATATGCATTTATGTAAAATAGCATTGTTAGGTCAACTACAAATCCTGCATTGATAGAATGCCATCAACTACATATCCTGCATTGATAGAATGCCATCAACTACAAATCCTGCATTGATAGAATGCCATCTATAATATTACATATGCATTTATGTAAAATAGCATTGTTAGGTCAACTACAAATCCTGCATTGATAGAATGCCATCAACTACAAATCCTGCATTGATAGAATGCCATCAACTACAAATCCTTAATTGATAGAATGCCATCTATAATATTATATATGCATTTATGTAAAATAGCATTGTTAGGTCAACTACAAATCCTGCATTGATAGAATGCCATCAACTACAAATCCTGCATTGATAGAATGCCATCTTTAATTTTATATATATGCATTTATGTAAAATAGCATTGTTAGGTCAACTACAAATCCTGCATTGATAGAATGCCATCAACTACAAATCCTGCATTGATAGAATGCCATCTTTAATATTATATATGCATTTATGTAAAATAGCATTGTTAGGTCAACTACAAATCCTGCATTGATAGAATGCCATCAACTACAAATCCTGCATTGATAGAATGCCATCAACTACAAATCCTGCATTGATAGAATGCCATCAACTACAAATCCTGCATTGATAGAATGCCATCTATAATATTACATGTGCATTTATGTAAAATAGCATTGTTAGGTCAACTACAAATCATGTACATAGAACAACTGAGAGTCACACTACTGTATAAGAAAATATTCCCTTGGAATTCATAGACAACACACGCAGCATTCTGCCAAATATATCGTTTTTGAAAGAGCTATATTCAAACATGCAAATATATTTCATACATATCAGCTTTGAAAAGTGGTTATAACTGCTAAGAAATTTATGTTGCTATCAGTTATAAGTGGTTATAACTGCTAAGGAATCTATATTGCCATCAGTTAGTACTACGGAATTTATGTTGCTCTCAGTTAGAAGTGATTATAACTGTTAAGGAATCTCTGATGCTATCAGAAGTGGTTGTAACTGTTTTGAAAGTGCTTATAACTGCTAAGCAATTTATGTTGTTATCAGAGCTGAAAGGCGGAAGGCTTTGATGAGTGAATATCATGTCTTTGCAGTACTAATGGAACTGTCCACAGCATTTGACTGTATTGAAATGCATTGTAAATTGTCTGACATTTGAAGACAGGAAAGATGTATACCATATAATTATCAAATTGATTATTTTATTTTTTTTTTAATTTCTGTATGGTTTGGCATTTCTGTGACTAAAGTAACATAAAAAGAAAACTAAAATGTTACGTTTCAGAACACCCAAATTCCTAGACAAAGGTAACCAAAGCAGGTATGATGAACTGCAAATAAAACAGAATGTGAACATTACATTTTAACAGCCTTCGACTTGTCGATCTAAAACCTGATAAAATTCTAATCTGTATTTACCCACCATATTAACAGTCTTTTTAATATAAAAGGTTATACATATTGCTTCAAGTCAAGAATAATTAGACCTGCATGACGAAACATTTCAAGTACAGGGGCTGCTTTTTACGAGTCCCTCCCTTCCAAATAGGGTAGAACAGCAGTCTCCTTCTCTAGTATAGGTGCTGCTTTTCATAAGCCCCTCCTTTCCAGATAGAGCTAGAACAACAGCCTCCTTCAATCATTTAAAGAATAGCGTTATTTCCAGATAGAGCTAGAACAGCCCCCTTCAATCATTTAAATAATAGCGTTATTTCCAGATAGAGCTAGAACAACAGCCTCCTTCAATCATTTAGAGAATAGCGTTATTTCCAGATAGAGCTAGAACAACAGCCTACTTCAATCATTTAAAGAATAGCGTTATCTCCAGATAGAGCTAGAACAACAGCCTACTTCAATCATTTAAAGAATAGCATTATCTCCAGATAGAGCTAGAACAACAGCCTACTTCAATCATTTTAAGAATAGCATTATCTCCAGATAGAGCTAGAACAACAGCCTACTTCAATCATTTAAAGAATAGCATTATCTCCAGATAGAGCTAGAACAACAGCCTCCTTCAATCATTTAGAGAATAGCATTATCTGCAAATATATAACAGGCAGTTAGTCTGTACTTTACTTAATCATAATGCATTTTATGCATGTTGCTATATTAAGTTTTATATTGGATTTTTGTTCCTCTTTGTGATGGTTATTGTTTTGAAAATGTCTGTTGTATCAAATTTCTTTTAAATCAGTGGTTTTATTGTGCAATATAAGAACCAAGTAAGTTATTATAAGTGTGTATATAATAATGTACAATAGTGTATTTGAAAGTTCTGTGGTACTAGAACAGAGCAAGTTATTATAAGTATGTATATAATAATGGTCAATAGTGTATTTGAAAGTTCTGTGGTACTAGAACAGTGTAAGTTATGATAAGTATATATATAAATTTGTACAATAGTGTATTTGAAAGTTCTGTGGTACTAGAACAGTGTAAGTTATCATAAGTATGTACATTATTATATACATACTTAATGATAACTTACAATCAGCAGAGAAAGACCCTGCAGAGCTTGAAATTGATTATCTTAACAATTAAAGTATTGGTATTTGAAAGTCTGTGTATCTTATAAATAAAAGTTACTAATTTAAAATACAATTTAAAATATGTGCAATGTTTTAGTGTCTAAAACCTAATTATTGAGATTAATTACTGTACGCATCACCGCTATGAATATGTATGGCAACCCAAAAGATAGCAAACACCTTTTTGTAAGCAAGCAGTAAAATATAACTGTAACTGACAATGTTTGAGTTTTGAACATAGAAGATGTGTATTTAAATGCAATAGAAGATGTGTATTTAAATGCAATAGAAGATGTGTATTTAAATGCAATCACAAAGATTCTAAAGTATTTTTTCTTTACCATTGTGAAATAATAATAATAAGAAGAAGAAGAAGAGGAAGAATGTGTGCTATTTCTTTTCCATTACATTTCTCCAACATAGAAACAATTTCCCTCACTTTGTTCAATTAAATACATATTTGGTCAAAAATTTGTGCATCATTCATGTACTAATCCTGATATTATTCTGTCTTTTTGCAGGTCTTTAAATCAAGGCATGGTCATTTAAAAATGTTTACTGCTTTAAAAGACAACTACACAACAAAATCTGAATTTACTTTAGAAATGAATAAAAATGAATATAATAGAACTTAGTCCTTTGTACTTGTCCCTCTTCTTTGTCACCTAGTATTCATCAATGTAAAGTATTGGAATAAGTATCAAACCAGGTGAACAGCAAGGTAAGATATTGGAATAAGTATCAAACCAGGTGAACAGCAAGGTAAGATATTGGAATAAGTATTAAACCAGGTGAACAGCAAGGTAAGATATTGGAATAAGTATCAAACCAGGTGAACAGCAAGGTAAGATATTGTAATAAGTATCAAACCAGGTGAAAAGCAAGGTAAGATATTGGAATAAGTATCAAACCAAGTGAATAGCAAGGTAAGATTGATGGTTTTTAATGGCACCTTTAGTATTTTTATTGGCTACATCATGCAGAGAAAACTGGAGCTATGTGCATTTTCCAAGGACACCCCAAGGCTGTTAACCCGGGCTGGAAGGTGCGTGTATTGTACCCGCAACCCTTGGATTACAAGTTCAATGCTCTACCAACGTGAGGTGAAGAGATAGACACGTTACAATGTACACCAAAAACTCAATGAATGAATGTGTGAGCGGGATGGGAACAGGATATATGTATGCATAACTAAATCCTAGAATAAAATTTAATTTTATTAAGTATGAAAGTTGGTATAAAACCAATTGGATTTCAAATATTTATATTATTTCAAATCAACAAATCATTACATTTATATCAAATCAACACATAATTACATTTATATCAAATCAACACATCATTACATTTATATCATGTTCTTGCATCAGAATACTACTCCTCTTATACACTTATCTGATAATGTTTAAACTGTTCAATTTCGTACACAATAAATAAATTGAAAGCTAACCGGAAGCTTTCGTCCTTGAACTAAGGACTTCATCAGCAGAATGATTTATTCTCTACTGATTGTTAACATCACCCGAGGGAATAGTGAGCGATGTTAACAAATTGTCCCAGATATGCGGCAGATTGTAATGGCCCGCGTCCCTGTTCAGCGTTGGTTTGTGATTTAACAGTGAACATTGACAGCTTTCAATTTATTTATTTTGTGTATGAAATTGAACAGTTTAAACATTATCAGATATGAATTATACTACACAGTTAAGCTTTCACCAAAGCATCGTATACATGGTTTACAAAATCAATAAGGAAGATCATGATATATCTTATACATCTAAATTGTACACAACAATATCCCATATTTTAGACCCTATTAACAAATCAATTATGGTATTTTTATGATATAAGAGATCATCCATAAAGGACGTCCGCAAAGATGGGGGGAGGGGGGGTTTGTTCAAATGCGGACAACTGCGGACAAGGGGGGAGGGGGTATAAAGGACCTTGCGGATGTCCGCAAGCTAGTATTTTTTTTTATGATATTCTGTGTTGAACAGCTGCTTTAGGCCTACTGAATGTATTCCAGTATGTTTTGCGGACGTCCTTTATGGGTGATCCCTAAGTATAAATTATTTGTTAATTTCAATTTGTACGATTCGCACCACAGAATATATATGAATGTGTTGGCTGACCATGTGACTGCAGAGCTAGTGCCTGAATAAAGACTTTTTTAAAGAAAGAACTTTCTGTTTATTTTTTTCTTTGTTTTGAGCTACATGTTGTGATGAGATTAGTGAGCGTTGTATTTTTAGAGCACCAGCTATTACACTGCCAGACCATAGAGCAGTGTATAATGCTAGATGGGGACATCCGCAGCCGGGGGGGGGGGGGGTAAACCACATGCGGACAAAAGCGGACAAGGGGAGGGGGTGGGGTAGGAAAACAGGTATTATCTGCGGACGTCCTTTATGGACAACCCCTAATTACAATTACTGATTTCCAAGAAAGTATTAGCATTAGATCTCCATCACAAAATGCTTACAAATCGAATTTATTCTGAAATAATTAAAGAAATGGCAATGACAAAGTTTTTAAAACTTTCAACCTATTTGGGAAAGATTTGGAAATTAAATGATCAGTGACAACCCTTAGGTCAAGTACTCACTTTCTGTAATCAATTAAATTCATAGCTATACATGTACATAGAACAAAGAACCTGTTCATTTTAATTTTGTCCAGTAAGTTATAAAGCATTTTTTTCACTACTACTGTCTGCAATACATGGAACTACACACACTACTACTGTCTGCAATTACTACTGTCTGTAACACACAGAACTACACACACAACTACCATCTGCAATACACAGAACTACCAGCATGATATAGCCAATAATGTGTTATAAGAGTGGCAACTATCAACTTGTTCATTGGAATGCAACTAAATACAGAGACTGGGCAAAAGTCAGTGTGTTCATAAGCTCGATGAAGTACCAAAATGCAAGCAATGACCTTTGACCTGACCTCAAGATCAATTAGGTCTGGTTTTCATAACTCCTAAATAAAAGTGCAGATAAGTAGGTAGTCAAATCTACACCATTTTCATTCAGAAAAGAAATAAATATTGCAAGATGTGCTTTAGTGAAAACCCCATGTCACTATGGCTGTCACTTCAAGAGAAGTGCCCACATAAAGATTTTCAAGATGGCCACCACGCTGGCTATACTGTATGCCACATCGGGATTATTTTAATTTAGTACCAACTTGACTCGACAAGTCTTTTGGTGAAACCCAATGTAGCTATGGCCATTCCTTTAGAAGAGGTAGCAATAAAAAGATTTGGCAACTGTGCGAAAGGTCAGATCTGCACATGTTTCATTTAGTACCAAGTAGACATCACAAGTTCATACCTGCCAACCCCTACAGAGGTATAAGCGTAACCCAAGTGGCAAAAAAGCATAATCTGAGCATAAAAGGCTCATCTATATATTACATGCCATAATTACAATAAACTGTATGAAAAATGTACATTTAGTTTTGCTACTAAACTGTATCTGCACCTGGTTAAAGTTCTTGTTACAAATGGGCAAAAATCCATGTGGATTAGTACCTGAATACAAACACAAAACATATTGACAAATTATATATACACAATACTCACCTTAACTAGTCTACATGTCTAACTTTCGCTGAGTGATCGTAAAGTCAACTCCACAAATTCTGCAATGGTCATTACCATGTGCTCAACCCAAGTGCTGTATTACCCCTCTCATGTTCTTCTTTATAAATTTGTAAAGCACTATTGATTTGTCTTTTGTCTGATCCGACATGTTTTAAAGTTTAAAAAGATCCTTCTTCTCCAACATTTTTCAGTCATATAACATCCAAAAGTCACATCGAATAAGCCCATTTCACTTAACATCTGCCACAATTATTTTAAGTATAGACTGGTTCACTAACAAATGTGTATTGTTATAATAAATCTGTGAGACAAGTTTTCAAAGTGAAGAAACCCGTCTATTTTCTTAGACGTAATTAGGTGAAAAAAGCGGAATGATTACGCCAAAAGCGGAATGATTATGCCAAAATCGTAATGGTTAGCAGGTGTGCAAGTTTTTTAATGAAAACCCCAAGTAGATACAACCATCCTTTCAGGCCGAGTAGTGTTAACAAGATTTTCAAGACAACCATTGTGGCTGCCATATTGGATGTCCGAGTGGCACCCTTTTCATTTAAAACAGACTAAACATTGTAAGATGTGTTTTAGTCAAAACCCATGTCATTATCACCATCCTTTGAGGAAAAGTAGCAATAACATGATTTTCAAGATGGCTGCCTTGGTGGCCATATTGTAGGACAGAGTAGTACCATTTCCATTTAGAAACAAGTGGATATCATTTGAGGTATTTCAGTGAAAAACCCATACCATTAGGACCATCTAATCTGGATGTTTAATGATAATAGTTTCAGAATGACCATCTTGGTGGCCATACTGGATTCCATGGGCATGCCTGGCAGGCACCATTTTCATGTTAGAACAACCACATATTTTTAGAAGTCTTGTAGTGAAAACCCCAAGTCAATATAACTATCCGTTCAGGAGCAAATGATAAGATCTTCAAGTTCAATTTCATGGTTGCCATACTGGATGTCAGATCAGCACCACTTTTATTTAGGACCAACCAGATAACATAAGAAATATCTCTGAGTTAAAACCCCATGTCAATATGTCCATACATCCAGGAAAAGTTGCAATAACAAATATTTTCAAGATGGTCACTGTGGTGGCTGTACTGCATGTCCAATACAACCATTCATTAGGGAGAAATAGTGACTACACAATTTTCACAATGGCCACAGTGGCAGCCAGAATGGATACCAGATAGACACAATTTTCATTTAGAACCAATTAGACATCATAAGAAATCTTTTAGATAAAATCCAATGTTGACATTACCATGTGTTTAGGAGAAGTAGTGATAACAACATTTTAAAGCAAGATGAAAGCTGTGGCGAGCATATTTGATAACAGATTGGCACCATTTTCATCTAGGACCAACTAGATGTCATAAGAAGTTTTTTAACAGAAACCCAACTTTGATACAACCATCCATTCAGGAGTAGTAACAACAAGATTTTCAAGATGGCTAACAGACATCATGTCATTTCGTGAAAAACCTATGTCGATATGAACATCTGTTCAGGAATGGCAGTGATAAGATTTTCAAGGAAGGTGCAGCCATATTTCGTATCAGATGGGCACCATTTTCATTTGGGACCAACTAGTCAACATATAATAAGAAGTTTTTTCAGTGAAAAGCCAATGTCAATATCACCATCTATTCAGGAGTAGTAGTGATAACAAGATATTCATGATGTCTACCATCCATATTTAATGTCAGCATCCATACTGGATGTCAGATCAGCATCATTTTCGTTTAGGACTAACTAGATATCATAGGTAGTTTTGTGAAAACCCCATGTCCATATGATGGAGAAGTAGCAATAACAAGATTTCAAGATGGCCTCTATGGTGGCCATATGAGATGTCAGATCAGCACCATTTTCATTTAGAACCAACTAGACCTTGGGATGAATGCGCATATAAAGTTTCATTGCAATCCACCAGTAGTTTAGGAAGAGTAACGATACAAAACTTGTGCTCATGAATGGACGATGAAGAGACAGACAACAGACAATGGATGATGGGGCATAACATAAGCTCTTCTGGTCTATGACCAGTTGAGATGAAAACCATGTACTGGTACGCAAACAAATAATCTAACAAGCCACGATGAAATAGGTTGATAAGCAACAAACTACAGGATGAGTTTAACTGGGTCTGTGGCTTCAAATATGAACAAAGTGCTAGTCATGGACAGAAAGCAAATGTTAATGATCCACTTTTCCCTGGCGGTTTTCTTGATATGTGAAGATTTCATTTAGACTGAGATATCGCAGATGAATGCAATTGTGAAATAAAATTAAAACATCTAACAAAAGAGATGTTATGGAGGCTTTTCTTATTTGCTTTGTACAGGGATAACAAAGTTTAACAAAAAGGAAAAGCACAGCTATCATTTATTTTACTCATAAACAACACATTATATTTACAATATAAAATTATCTACACATTTTATTCAGTAATTTATCACAAACCCCTAAACAGATGGGAATATGATCTCTAATTTATTTACACTTTATAAATCCACTCATGCAAATCATACTTTTGTAAATTCATCAATTAACATCAAATCTAGCACTTGTATTACAATACAGTCATTCTTACAGCCTTCAATTATGTTTATAAATGTGGCCAATCCATGTTGACAATTGATAATTATAATGAAAATTTGGCATCCAATATCCAATTTTCTGATCAATGGCCAATATCCAATTTTCTGATCAATGGCATCCAATATCCAATTTCCTGATAAATGGCCAAAATTGCATTTTGTTATAGGATCTCATTTGTATTTAAAATGAAGGTTGAGTCAAGATTTCCATAAAATGCTATGCCCTGACCATCACTTTTTGACCCCATACATATACCAATGCCCTGACCATCACTTTTTGACCCCATACATATACCAATGCCCTGACCATCACTTTTTGACCCCATACATATACCAATGCCCTGATCATCACTTTTTGACCCCATACATATACCAATGCCCTGATCATCACTTTTTGACCCCATACATATACCAATGCCCTGACCATCACTTTTTGACCCCATACATATACCAATGCCCTGACCATCACTTTTTGACCCCATACATATACCAATGCCCTGTAAATTCAGTTGATCCAGTATTATTAGTAAATGCAAATAATGGCACAACATTATTATCAATCGTGCTTGGAAGGTAAATAAAGCATGTCGCCTACACTGCAATCCTTTGAAAATCATACAAAACAAAAGAACTTAAAAATATGGCCATACTCTGTTTGCTTGCGAAAAATGCCTAGTAATGTGTTTCTGAATGTGAAGAATGTGTTGAGGATATTCAAATTTCTAAATATAGCAGAAAAAAAGTTCTGAAGTAGTATGTATCTTATGACTTGACAGCATTTCTGAATTCTCATAATGGACTCGGTGCTATTCCTGGAAAAAATGATGAGGGGGCTCCAGTTCAAATTCTAAAGATGTTTGACTGTATAAAGAATTGTCTTCAACCAATTCCCACAGTATCATTTCCTCTGAAACATTCCTCTACCAAGTTTTCTATAATACAGCTTTGGAAAGGATTTTTATTAGTTCAGATATTCACACAATTCTTTACACAATGTATATTTAAGTAGCTTAAATATTTATTTCAATATTCTCCCTGTCTGTGTTATTCTCAGTAGGAAAGCATATAAACAGAGAACTGCATAATGTAATTTTCAAGTATTCTTAAAGTGCAATCAAACTGTTGATGACAACACCACTGAATGGATTTATGAAATCAAACTGTTGATGACAACATCAATGAATGACTTTAAGCAATCATACTGTTGATGACAACACCATTGAATGACTTTATCCAATCAAACTGTTAGTGACAACACCACTGAATGGTTTTATGCATGAGTGAATCTGACTATAAATAGCCTAAACCTGTTTTTCTCAGAACTGTTTCAGCATAAAAATAAAAATCAAGCACAAGGTCTTAAAATTTAAACATGTTGTCAAACTTAATTCAAAGCATAACAGAATCTTAAAACTTTCATAACTTTCTAAACTTTGGTTCCTATCATGGTATCCTAAAATTTAATGCTGTTAATGAGTTCTAGGTATTACATTCAGGGTCCGACCTATCTTGTGCCTGGTGTCCTGGTGCTAACTAAAATGTAATGATGAATTCTAGATATTATATCCAGGGTCCAACCAATCATGTGCCTGGAGTCCTGGTGCTAACTAAAATGTAATGATGTTGACGAGTTCTAGGTATGTATATCCAGGGTCCAACAAATCATGTGCCTGGAGTCAAGGTGCTAACTAAAATGTAATGATGTTGACAAGTTCTAGGTATGTATATCCAGGATCCAACCAATCACGTGCCTGGAGTTCTGGAACTAACTGAATGCTGGATCTAGGCCACCATGCACTGAAAACAGGCAGTCCAAAAAGCTACTGCATAATGATATGACCGTGTACATTTTTCATTATATATATATATATATATATATATATATATATATATATATATATATATATATATATATATATATATATATATATATATATACACACACACAAATAAAAGGAGAATAATTACTCAGGACTCACAGCAAGGTAAAACAGATGTCTTAATGCTGACAGTTTCATATAGTGCCTTCTCTGGACTCTTTAATTCAAACTGTGCTAACAGCTTCTTTTACTGTTAACCCACTGTGCAGCCATCTGATTTTGAAATTTTTCAGACCCTGGTATAATTTGAAAGCTTTGACCCTGAGTTCTAGTATAATTCTAATAGCAATTTTGAGAACACAGGCCTAGATCAGCAATCTTTCCTATGATACAGTAATTGGTGAAGTTTTGGCTGCAGAGTCTGACATTACCGCCTGCATCATCTTCTGCTCCAGATACTGGATACTCTCCACTGTCGTCTTACAGCGAGACCATTCATAGTGGGGAATCTGAAATAGGAATAAAGAGACCATATAATATAAACTGATACTGAACTATAGTCTTACACTGAGACCCTAATAGGGAATCTGAAATAGTGATATAGGGTTAAAGGGCCCATATAATTTAAATCATACTGAACTATCATCTTAAACAAAGACCACAATAGGGAATCTGAAATAGAGTTAAAGGGCCAATGTAATGTAAATCACACTGAACTATCATCTTACTCTGACACAATAATAGGGAATCTGAAATAGAATCTGAAAGGACCCATATAATTTAAATCATACTGAACTATCGTCTTACACTGAGACACTAATAGGGAATCTGGAATAGAATCTGAAAGGACCCATATAATTTAAATCACACTGAACTATCGTCTTACACTGAGACACTAATAGGGAATCTGGAATAGAATCTGAAAGGACCCATATAATTTAAATCACACTGAACTATTGTCTTACACTGAGACACTAATAGGGAATCTGGAATAGGGTTAAAGGACCCATATAATTTAAATCATACTGGACTATCATCTTACACTGAGACACTAATAGGGAATCTGGAATAGGGTTAAAGGACCCATATAATTTAAATCATACTGAATTATCATCTTATACTGAGACACTAATAGGGAATCTGAAATAGGGTTAAAGGACCCATGTAATATAAACTCATACCGAATTATAATCTTAAACAAAGACCACAACAGGGAATCTGAAATAGAGTTAATGGGCCTATGTAATGTAAATCACACTGAACTATCGTCTTACTCTGAAATCACTCATGATAGGGAATTTGAAATAGGATTAAAGGGCTCATGTAATGTAAATCATACTGAACTATCGACTTACACTGAGACCCAAATAGGAAATCTGAAATAGGGTTAAAGGGCCCATATAATGGCAACGCATACTGAACCATCATCTTAAACAAAGAGCACAATAGGGCCTATATGATTGGGAATCTGGAATAGGGTTAAAGGGCCCATATAATTTAAATCATACTGAACTATCGTCTTACACCGAGACCCTAATAGGGAATGTGAAATAGGGTTAAAGGGCCCATATAATTTAAATCATACTGAACTATCGTCTTACACCAAGACCCTAATAGGGAATCTGAAATAGGGAATCCGAAATAGGGTTAAAGGGCCCATATCATTTAAATCATACTGAACTATCGTCTTACACCAAGACCCTAATAGGGAATCTGAAATAGGGTTAAAGGGCCCATATAATTTAAATCATACTGAACCATTGTCTTACACCGAGACCCTCATAGGGAATCTGGAATAGGGTTAAAGGGCCCATATAATTTAAATCATACTGAACTATTGTCTTACACCGAGACCCTCATAGGGAATCTGGAATAGGGTTAAAGGGCCCATATAATTTAAATCATACTGAACTATCGCTTACACTGAGACCTTAAGGTTAAATGACCCATATAATTTAAATCATACTGAACTATCGTCTTACACTGAGACCCTAATAGGGAATCTGGAATAGGGTTAAAGGACCCATATAATTTAAATCATTCTGAACTATCGTCTTACACCGAGGCCCTAATAGGGAATCTGGAATAGGGTTAAAAGGCCGATATAATTTAAATCATACTGAACTCTCGTCTTACACCGAGACCCTAATAGGGAATCTGAAAAGGGTTTAAGGGAACATAAAATGTAAATCATACTACAGCAAATCATAATATTCTAACATCAAAGTTAGTAAATCTGGTAAATTTGCAACATGTAGAAGAAGTCAATAAATCCAAAGCTACCTAAATACAGCACTCAATAATGCCTTTCATTATACTTGGCTTTTTATAAGGTGAGTATGGTCATAGATTCCATTTCATTAAGTGGTAGTGAAATTATATGTATTATATATACAGCACTCACTCTCAATAATGCCTTTCATTATACTTGGCTTTTTATAAGGTGAGTATGGTCATAGATTCCATTTCATTAAGTGGTAGTGAAATTATATGTATTATATATACAGCACTCACTCTCAATAATGCCTTTCATTATACTTGGCTTTTTATAAGGTGAGTATGGTCATAGATTCCATTTCATTAAGTGGTAGTGAAATTATATGTATTATATATACAGCACTCACTCTCAATAATGCCTTTCATTATACTTGACTTTTTATAAGGTGAGTATGGTCATAGATTCCATTTCATTAAGTGGTAGTGAAATTATATGTATTATATATACAGCACTCACTCTCAATAATGCCTTTCATTATACTTGGCTTTTTATAAGGTGAGTATGGTCATAGATTCCATTTCATTAAGTGGTAGTGAAATTATATGTATTATATACTTCATTATAAGGTGGTTTCACTATAAGACAGCATAATCTATGACTCCTATGGACAGTGTTATATTGAGGAGGTACATTATATATATTATGTACTTCATTATAAGATAGTTGGACTATATGGTGGTATACTAGATAGCTCCCATGTACAGTGTTATATAGAGATAGTACTTTATATGTATTATGTACTTCATTATAAGATAGTTTGACTATATTGTGGTATACTAGATGGCTCCCATGGACAGTGTTATATTGAGATAGTACTTTATATATATTCAGAGATGCTGCCAGAAACTTTCTTAAGAGGGGGAGGTCCCCCACACCTACCCTCAGAGGGGGGGGGGGGGATCATCGGAGGAGGGGGGCAAGGGTAAACTAAGCTGAATGGTAGAAGATGGGTGACAACATTATTATAAGATGTAGAAACACCTAATTTAAAACAAGCATTTAATGATTTTGTATCACTTCTTTGACAATAAATGTATAAGGTAGCTGCATACCTAATTGTTGCTCAGCTGATAAATATTCTTCTTTGTTTCTTATCACTGCCCTTCAAATATGGCTTTGCAAACTGAAAATATATTACTGGACCACACACATCTGTATAGTCATCAGTTTATTTATTGTTTCAGATGTTAGCCCAATGGCTTTTGAAACTCTATCACTGTAGTAGGAAAATGTCAGAATATCTTAGAGAAAAAAAATGGGGAAAAAAATACTTAATCCGAATTATATATCTTTATAGGATTTTATTTTGTTTTGTTCTTAGATATTCTGACATTTTCTTACTACAGTGATAGAGTTTTAAAGGTCTGTGGTTACCCTATTTCGCCGAGTAGTGTGAATTTTGCTTTGAGAACTGAATCACCTTTCACAATCAGTTTTTCGTACAGGCAAGAACTGCTGCAATTATGACCAGTCTTAATATTTTCGGGAACTGGTTTTCAGGTATCCAAAACACAATTTTCCACAATTCAGGCATGTTGTTCCTTGGATATTTCTGTCGATGTATCAGAATTTCTGCATGGCATAAACCGTAGTAAACGACATCATGCCAATTATTTCTGTATCACAGCTTTCTGCGCTATGTTCAGTTGGCAACAAACCATCAGATATTTCATCCTCCCTAGTTTCATCCTTAACAGATGATCTTTCCATCTGGCTGAGTTTCCTAAAGAAATCTGTTATATTTTGTTTCAACATAACACACTACTGTCGCGCTTTAGACATTTCGATCGATGGATCAATTTACTACACAGCACCAGGAAACAATTCAAACGGAATACCTCCATAGTTTCTGCAATACTCCAACAGATCTCCATCATAAAGGTGCTTGTATTCAAACAATATTCTCCATAGATATAGGATTAATTGAGATCATGGAGAAAAGTCAAAAAAAGACGATCTGATCAACCTAATTAAAAAACAAAAATAAAAAAGTCGCGGGAAGCACAGATAACTTGCGCGATCTTTCCCCCATTGGCTTTTAAAAGTTGCGTGACTCTCTATCACTTTTGCGAGAAACCCACGATCCCGCAGCCTGGCAGCATCTCTGTATATTATGTACTTCATTATAAGATAGTCTGATTATATGATGGTATACTAGACAGCTCCCATGTAGAGTGTTATAATGAGAAAGTACTTTATATATATTATGTACTTCATTATAAGATAGTCTGACTATATGATGGTATACTAGACAGCTCCTATGTAGAGTGTTATAATGAGAAAGTACTTTATATATATTATGTACTTCATTATAAGATGGTCTGACTATATGATGGTATACTAGACAGCTCCCATGTACAGTGTTATAATGAGAAAGTACTTTATATATATTATGTACTTCATTATAAGATAGTCTGACTATATCGTGGTATACTAGACAGCTCCCATGTACAGTGTTATAATGAGGGAATACTATATATTTATTACGTACTTTATTATAAGGCAGTCTGACTATTTGGCAGTATACTATACAGCAGGCATGTGCAACTTCCTCCTGGGTGCAGTCCGGATAAGCAATTTTTAAAAACACACCCTATGATGTAAATAAGCGGATAAAACCAGGTCATGGGCCGGATCCGACCCACAGACCACATGTTGCACATGCCTGCTATACAGCTCTATGGACAGTGTTATAATGAGGGAGTATTGTATCTCAAAAGCTATCTGATATAAACACATGTACATCAGACTTTATTACACTAAGGCCAGTAACATTCACATGTCCAAATTCCTGCATATCTGAATTAAATGGCAATACGTGCATCCTAAGTAAGGACCATTCCAGAAATGATGATCTGGGAGGGTCGGACAGCCAAACAATTAAAATATACCTGGTGGGTTTTTTTTAATAAATAAAATATGCATGATGGGGTCAAAAATGATTTTTAATTTATGCCTGGTGGTGATATTTGGCACATGATGCAACTGATATCAAACCAAAACCAGCATAAAAGAACAACATGATGTAAAAAAGACGTGTGTGTTAGACCTAGTCCGAGTTTCCTCTTACCCATCACACCCCAGTTTAGATATTTTGAAAGTTATGTTGGGGTGTGGGGTAAGAACCCATTGCCCATCTAAAAGTTGGAATTCGCTGACAGTGCAGTGTCTGCATAGGGTAGCCGTTTACTAGTGTTGATGAAATTTGACCAGGTACTGGCCATTTGCATTGCTTGTCATGTGACTACCCAACTCGCACAACCTGTCCATGATATCAGAGGTTCAACAGTCACATGATACCAACAAAAACCCCTTTCCAATGTTGTTGTACAAAAAAGTTTGAAATATTAAATTAAGCAGAGAGCATATGTCAACACAGTAGTCACGTGATACCAACAAAGTTATCATTAACACATGCTCTCTGCTTGACGAGTCTGGCTTTCTCCAGATTGCTGTGACATTGACAGGTTTCTGGTACTTGTTCTCAGAATAAATATGTAGAGAATTACGTTTCCTTTCATTTTTTTACAAACATTATGTGACCTCATTTAATATTTTCAATTTTTTTTTTACAACAACATAGGAAAGGAGGTTTTTGTCAGCAGATTTAACGCATAACAATTGCTATACTCACAAATTCTGAGAAAGTAAATAATCCTCCTATCAATCTGATGTAGGTATTGTTCGATGTTGTTTAAGTTTGCTAGGCCTGCTGGTAAGTGGCTACCCTATGCCAACACCACACAGCATCTCAAATTACAACTTTTCAATAGGCAATGCATTCTGACCCCACACCCCAACGTAAATGTCCAAATATCTAAAATGGGTAGGAATGGTCAGAGGAAACTCGGACTATGGGGGCTCAAGAAAATTTGTTGTCTCAGGGTAGTAAACAAACACTATATACTGCACCCTAGATCCTGAAAATTTAACAAAAATAAGCCGTCTTAGGGACTTCATTCATGCTAGGTTGAATTTCTGCAAATAAATTTTATGCATGGTGGTACCTGAAAAAATATATATTTCATCCAAGGTGGGGGGATATATTAATTATATTTTATGCCTGGTGGGTGTAAAAAAATAGTGCCTTCCGACCCCTCTGTGCCATTATTTCTGGAACAGCCCTAACTGATTACAATTTTGCATCAGAACATTTCAATAAGCAGTATCATAATTACTGACAGGCCAAAACTGCAAAATTGTATGCAACATTCTGTGAAAATACATTTTCTTCTAACTTTGTTTTGCACAAAACTTTTGTCAGCAGGATATTCCAGAGTGCATTGCATAAAATGTTGATTTATGGGAAGATTCCTGAAGAATGCATTTGGAATGTTTGCTTTTTTTCACTACATCCTTAAAATGTTTCAACAGCAAAGTGAAATCTTAAGATAGCACAAAAAGAACTTTATCAAGGAAGGTCATGCCACAAAATATCTGTTTAACATCAACATGGATGACACTACACTACACTCCAGGAAAGAGATTCCTATGTCCTGCTAGCGTTTGCAACATAACAAGACACTAACAGAGTTTGACTTATTTTTAAAACTCTCTTACTGTAATAACTTTGTATCCCAACTTGCTAAGATGTCTTACACACATCACATGCAATCCAAGTGGCTGTGGAGATTCACCAATTGTCATGTCATGAAAATCCAGCACTTTAATAGCAGTTCTGCAAGAGAAATAGATGTATCAGTCTTTATCTAATGGATCTGCTGCCAGAATGGTAGTGACCAGCTAAGTTTTGTTTTAAACACATTTTTTAAGTTAAACTAGGGTTATGCAAACTGCAATGTCCCACCTGCCAATGGCGTTATGATGATGTACAGTACACAGAGTGCACTGACCACCTTTCACTGTTACTGGTGTAACTAATTACACCACACTTTAGAGTGTAACATCCACTTGTTACAGATGAAGTCAGGCATGTGCTTCACTGTTGTTGGTGTACAAACCTGTCACAGATTAATGACACATTGGGTTATCACCTGCTTTGAAGCCAATGAAGATGAAGTCTAATACACAAGGTGATTCACTAATTGGCCAGAAAGACCCCAATCTGGGTCTGTAATGTCAAGTGAAATTGGCACCCACTGAGTCAAGTAAAACAAATGCCTGACTTAAACCAGTATATGTCACTGGACTACACTCAACATCACTCTTCACCAGCACTGTAGTTTTTTGTTACGCAGGCAAGACAGTTGTTCAAGCATTTCAGAATACAAACTACAGGCATATAGAAATATTATACCAAAAGTTTCAGTTTAATACACCAAGATGTAACAGTTATATTACTTTCAATAACGTTAACACAGAATCTTAACCTGGTAGATAACACTGCTGCTGCTGCCCATGAAATCACGAAATCACCCTCCCTGAAAGACGAAAAAATGTCTTTCCATCTATGCATCATATAGACAAAGGTAAGTAACTCTTACAGATTAACTCCCATTGTTTCCGCTAGGTGGCTACCTGCGTCCTGGATGTAACCAATTTAAGCTGGAGCCAAACCTATACCAGGATGATCGCATTTGCGGTGATGGGTGGGAGGAATCAATAGAAGTGTGATTGGGTAAGTATTTTTGGAGAAACTTAATTTACTATAAAAAAAATCTGTCAAATACATTACCTGATCACATTAACAATAGGAGAATAGGTAAGAGGAGGAGGAAATGTTTGAGCATCCAATCTCTACCTACATGACCCTGGAGGAGCACAATGACTGATGAACTTCTCCTAACGTGAGGTTACCACAACTGAAGATTATGTGTTTAAATTATGCATTTATACACATACAAGGATGATCCCTGTGGGATCTCGCACCTGGCTATTACCTTACATTCAAAAGTTTCCCAGGCGAATCCATCAAAAGTTGCAAATCATGCCCAGGGCTGAGGTTGTGCTGTCATGAATGGGACATGCGAACCCTCTGGGCAGCTACATGTGGCCCAACAAGATTCAGCTCTTTCCTTTACTAGGCCATGTCACGCAAACATGTGAACGTGTCTGAGATCACAGAACGGTATCCCTTGATTGATTGTGATAAGGACTAGCTTCCTGTCTTCAAAAAGGAAAAGAAAAACGTTAGCCAGTTGGGGGATGGAGGCTGAGAGTGGTGTGATGTCATTAACGCGACACCAGTCACCGAAAACGCCACTTCCCCTCGTATGCCTTCAAAGTGAAAGGTCATCTAGCTGTTGCGACCCTATGCACAATCAAAGCACTAAGCTCCTTTTCACACTGGGCATCCCTTACAAGAGCCATGCGTGAAGGAGGAGTTTCTCCAGATATAGATGTATTAATGGCAACCTCAACTCCTTGAGCAGCATGGGGGTCACTTCCTGGGTACATCCATCACCAAACCAAGCAGATCCTTGATCCAGGATCTGTCCCATAAGAGTGGGGCAATCAGAACTTTGTGCCAGCCCTTCCCCTCATTTTCTGGATCAGTTTCAGTATCAGAACCACTGGAGGGAGGCATATGCCCATATTCTCTCATCGATGGCCCAAGCCTCTGGGTCCGGGAATGGAGAGAGGAAGGTGGGTAGTCTTTTTGTTCCACCTCATTATGAATCAGTCTAGTATCAGTCAGTCCCATTGCGTGCAGAGTCAATGGAAGATGGATGGATGGAGAGACCACTCCATATGAAGCAGTTGGCCTCTCCTTGATAACGAGTCGACCAAGACATTGAGCCTGCCAAGCATGTGTCGGACTTGTATGTTTATATGATATTAGGTACACCAACGAAGGTACTCTCCTACCCATAATGCAAAGATCCATCGATTTCATCCTCCTCCTCCCTTTGTTTTGAAGAGGTAGTTCACTTCCACCAAATTGTCCAACATTACCAGAACTGTCTTCCTTTGGATGCATTCCACACAATCATGGGAGACACTGAGAATGGCCTACATTTTCAGGAAACTGACATGAAGAGCCTTCTCTTGCAGTGTCCACTTGCCACTAACTGTCACAAAGTTTGGTAGCAAGTGTGCCCACCCTCACCCACCCCCTTCCATCCATAACCCAACAAGATGGCATCTGAACAGATTGTGATTTCTGGATGTGGGGCTTCTAAAGGTTTTCTCGCTGCTAACCAGTATCTGTCTTACCAGTGAAGCAGGAAATGTTTGATTCTGGTCAAGACTGTAATCTGGTGATCTAAATGACTCAAGACTGGGTGCCACTATGCCATAAGGGCCATCCGCAGATGGCACATGTAAAAGCAGCTTAGGTATGCTGCATCAATCAGTCAGGGAGATGAAGAAAATCCCTTGCTGAAATGAACAATGAAGGCAGATGCCTTCTCCAACATATGAACGATACCATCAATACATCTGGGAGGAAGACGAACCAGGTTGATACGAGTTAGAAACTCTATACCGAGATGAACAAGATGTTGAGAAGAGACAAGATCTGACTTCTCCACATTGACTATCCACCCTAAACAGCGAATGAGGTAGAGAAGGTTGTTAATATCATGAACAAAAACCAAACTTACGAATGTTTTTGAAGTATATCATCCCAGTACAGTGTCATCACTGTGGAGGACCCAAGGGATTCAAGCCAAATGGAAGGGCCATGAATTGGTTCACTACCCCATTGTAGCTGAAGTGAAGATATTTGTATGATACAGTGTGAATATGTATATGGAAATGTGCATTGGACACGTCGAGACTGATTGCATATTTGTCGCTTTGCACAGACAGACAGACAGATGGACCTTGCCATCTCCATCTTGAACTTCAGGGCAGTAATAAACTGAGTCTGCTTAAGTCTATGTCCAGTTTCAATTTTCTGTTGGTTTTCGTAATCAGAAAAAGTCTGGATAAGAAACCCGGGGAGTCTGGTTTTCGGACCACCTCCAACACCTGCTTTATGAGCAAAAGCTCTATCACATCCAGTAAAACATCCACCCTTGTGTGATCGCTTGGGATCTCCATCATGAAGGGGGATGACAAAAGTGGAGGGGGCTGGATGAACAAGATCCAGAGCCCCTCCTAAATGACTTGGATGGCCCAATCATTTGTCGGAAATAGGTTGATCTATGTTTAGCACAACATAAGGAGTCTGGCGCCACCCTGTGGGTGGGAGTGATGACAAGTCATTCACGGTTGTTGGGAGGCTTCTTGAAGAAGAAACCTTGTTTTCTCTCTTCCCTCCCAGCCTGCCTGTGGAAGTTAGGGGCATATGGTCATCTATAACTCACCTGACCATGAAAAGGTTACCACTATTGCTGAGAATTACCCCTGCGATCTTTCTGTCACCAATCATCCCTTCTCTGCTATGCCTGTAGAGATCATGTAGAGATCAGGGCTTGCATGGAAAGGTGTGCCACCTGCTTTCTCACCTCCTCAATTTGACTCCCCAAACATTAGGGGATAAAGGTGGAGCTGAAGGGAGGGAGCGCAGGGCACTGCATGGTATGGTTTAAGACAGGGTCACAGGAGTGCATCTCTTCTTATCAAGTTGAGGTTACAAGAAGCTGTTAGAACAGCCCTACTGACCTTGACCTTGGCTGGTCAAAAGATTGCCAGAGACCAACTTAGACATGGTGTTTAACACCTGTCTGTCCACTTTATAACGGAATGAAGCAGACATGTTGATGGCAGTAATATTCTTGTCTAGGCTAGGTCCATCAGAATGATAAACATCGGTATGTGATTTGTACCAGTGTGGTGAGAAAGTTGGCGGCAAATGACTCGCTGAAATGAAGCCCCTCAAATTACCCGGGTCACAAATTTTATACTGGAGACACCCATGAATTTCTGGAATTTTTGGTGATTGTGGTAAAATTTTGAAGGATAGATGTCTGTCATCCTCATCAATGTCCACTGAGACCTTGACCTTGTATGTAGTAATGACTGCCAAAAGAATAGTGCATACAAGCAGAGGCAAAATTAGATATATCTTTACAATTGCCACCTTAGAACTAAATTCCGTCCTTTGCATGGTTTGATCGAAATGTTCAGGCAAGTCTGAGTCACCCCCCACATCGACAGGTGAATTTTCCTCCTCCTGTAAGATCTGCGTCCAGGGGTATAGCATTCTGTATGGCAATAAGGATGCAGAATCATCACCATGCATAAAAAAAGGTTCTATCTGTTGGATATGCTGGTAGTGCTGGATAAATCATGTCCAAAACAGAGCACAGTCCAGCTGGGGAATGACAGTCTGGCACAGTTGGTTGGGCAGAGCTAGGCAGCTGATTCTGGTTCACCATGTACTGATATCATGGATATGGTTGGTCTGGTTAGTCAGCCAGTGGGTTGTCCGGTCAGGGCGGTCTGCTGGGTGTAGGATGCCATCACTGTAGGAACTGTTTAGCAACATGCTGTTTGCATGTCCAAGATGACAGATTCATGACCACCAACAACGTACAGTGATTGTCCAGACAGTTGGACCGGTTGGTTCGTAGCCAGGATGGCATACAATGAACTATATATAACTTACAGACTGGTCCAGCCGGCAATGTCAGAAGGTAATCCCACATGCCCGGTTTCAATGTTCCTAAGTCCATGCTCAGGTGGATTGAGACTAGTGACCAGTGGGCTACCAAATTGGGTTAAAAATGGTCCAAGTTTCATCCAACTCACTCGTCAACATTCTAGATGACAGAGCTTGCTGTAGTACATGTATCATATGTGATTCCAGTATAGCCTCAGTGAAATCACTTGGCATGGTTTTGACTGGATCTGAAATGATCATCACTGTAAGCACTTTTTCAGGTATCCTCATGGTGTTGGGGGTGGCATCTTGATGTCCCCCATAAAAATGGTCAATGATTCCCAATTTTGATTAATACTTTCACGGCCCTTCATTTGCCTTTTCAAGACATGAAACGTCTTCTGCCCATAATGCACATAGGTTACATGGGTGTTAACATAGGTTACATGGGTGTGAGGAAAAACATTTTGTGAAGGTCAGGCATGTCTTGTGGTTGTCCTCCATGGCTCTAAAGCATCTGCACTTCTTGCACTCAACTGACATCTCTGTAATGGAAGGGAGAATAAAAAAACGAACAATAGCATACAACAAATATAGAAACTGTTAAAGCAATCAACTCGCATTACTGAGACTACCTAAGAAGTGTGTAATAAACTGAAATTTAACACTGCAATACAATTACACTGGTGAAAACTTGAATGTTAATGACTGATATCACATGGAAAATAATGACCGGTAAAAAAATGCATAAATATGAATAAATTCACTGGGAAAAATGCAAATGTTGTATCCACTCGATATATCAGCCTTTTGACTTACTATACCACAAAAAATAAATGTTGGATGGTTAAAATTAAATATAAATTGCAACGGATTCTTCGGAGGCACTGTTCAAAGTTGCAAGCAAAAGTTTAAACTGGTTACATCCAGGTAACAGGTAGCCACCTAGCAGGAATGAAGGGAGTTCATCTGTAAGAGTTACTTCCCTTCATCTATATGATGTATAGACAAAAAGACGTTTTTTCATCTTTCAGGGAGGACTGGATTCAGAGGTAGCAGAGATTAATTTTGTAATGTTAATGCGATCAGGTATTGTATTTGACAGAAAAATGTATGTCTTACCATTCACAGGTGAGTCAAAAAGGTTATAAATCTACGAGTTACTCAAAAGAAAATTATCATATAATGTATGTACATCTTTCTGTTTGGTAATACTTTCAAGAATAATAGCTGTATGGTCAGTATTCATGAAATTCAGTCATTAGAGTTTTGTTCACTGCATGTTAAAGGTCTTTTAAAAGAGTTGTGACAGAAAGGCAAACACAATACCCCTGTAAAAATGAAACCTAGTAGTACACTGGTTTGCCTTTTATTGTTATTGTTGTTGTCATTGTTGTTGTTTTTGTTGCTGTCATTGTTGTTGTTACTTCTGCCATCATTGTTGTTGTTTCTGGAACACTAATCATGTTGGTTTTGTCTTTAATCAAGAACTTTCCAATCTAATCTTCTAACTGACTGACTGGTTGTGATTTTCAAACTACAGTTTAACATAATTTCATAATTCAATTGATAACCTTGAGATGAAAACAAATATGCAAAGACTATATGAAACAACAACAAAAATAAAGTTACACAGTGATCATCCTCATAAAAAGCCATCCCTTTTGCCGATGGAAAGTGGGGTAAATTTGACATTTTTTACACTGATATGCTGGCCCCTTGCCTCATTAGAAGAGTGACTATTAAAGGAGTACTTTTGAATACAAACCCACTGGTGCCAAGGGATTCTTGCCATAAAATGTGGGTAAACACTGTTCAGGGGGGGCCGTTAATGAGGGGGACCACTGTACCATTTCTATCTATATATATATATATATATATATATATATATATATATATATATATATATATATATATATATATATCTATCTATACTGCCATTTGTACCAATATATCTGCTATGAGCCGTAATCTGATAGATTAAATAACAGTAATGACCCTAAGACAAATATGCTGGTAATTATAATTCAATAAGAACAAAATATGTTTTATAAATAGATAATCTTATTGTAAACATATCACAGCTCAACCCTCCATTTTGTGACCATGAGTAGTTCAAAGAGTTACACATGCTGTTTACAATTACAATTGTTACAGACCCTGAAATAGGTCATTTTACCAATACTGCATTTTCTTTGCATTTCATCTGCATTCTGTTTGCATTTCATTTATTTTTTGTTTATATTCCACTCACTTATACATTTCATTTCTGTTCCTATAGTATTCCATTCACATTTGCATTTCATCCATTCACATTTGAATTGAATGCATCAGCTCGACACTTCAGAATTGAATTTATCCCTTCCATCCATCAATTCCTTTCATTCTGCTTGCTTGAAATGAAATCAAATTACTTAAGTCAGGTTTTCCCATTTTCAAAAATGTTAAAAGGAAAGAAATATAGCTTCTGTATCTTGTCATATTAAAATGAAACAGCAAATGCACTTCATTGATAGTATCAGCATATAAATGCAACTGAAATAAATGTAAAAATATACTTGAATAGTATTGGTCCCAGGAATTTTATTTCTTATTTCATTTCCTTCAAATAAAGACTGTACCGATACAACAACTTTGATAATGTCATCACATTCAGTGGCTGTTGTTTTTGTATATGCCTTGACAGCTTGTATGGGGTTAAAAGTTGTCATCAATGTAAAGAATCTGACTGTGGCATATCATGCAAAAAGGGCTTTTGGATGTGAAAATTTTGTAGCAACTTTCAAATAATTGATTTTCAAATCCATTAATGAAATGCATTTTGCATCTGCACTCTCCAGTTATTGCAAAATGAATTCATAATTTTGTTTGTATTCATTCAGAATATCATTTACATGCATTCTGCATTTCATTTGATTTTCACTGGTAACATTACCTGTTGCAAGGTCTGTATACACACTTAAAGGAACACAATGTTCCTGTTTGCATTCCGCAATCGACTCATGGAGTCTCTCGATTCTCACTAATTTACCTGTGTGGGCCTGTACCAGTTGTCTGGGGGAAAAAAATTAAAACAAAACAAACAAAAAAATACAATTAAGAATCAAAGAAAACATGGAGTTGTTTGAATCATTACTTGATATGATCCTGAATGTTCTTGTGAGCAGTTTCTCTGGCTACTGGCTTTCCCATCTTGTTTAAATATAACACTGCATCTGAAATTTGTACAGAAACATTTCAAACATTTGCAAATTGTATCCTGTGCATTGAGTAAATTATGCCTCACAACCTGAAACTACATTATCAAGCAGAACATTATCTAAAAGTAAATTACATAAATTTGGTATGATGGAGTTTGGTGACTGGAAAGAAAAAGAAACACACTGTTATGGCTATTTTTATCACATACTTTTATAAGCTATTCATTCCTTGCTTGTATATATTTCAAATTAAAAGAGAAAAAGGGATATTTGAAGGTTCCTACACATTATTATGATTTTTGCTTTGTATTTTAAGACATTTCACAAGGATGTTGCAGATGTTCTTTGAATACATTTATGTTATTCTTTATCATTCCAAATAAGTTTATTTACGTCAGAATTTTGCTATTCACTGATGAATAGCACACCAAGTTCTCTATGCTATTACACTTGTCCATATACACACTGATGAATCTACGTTATTTGTGCTATTACACTTGTCCATATACACACTGATGAATCTGTTATTTGTGCTATTACACTTGTCCATATGCACGCTGATGAATCTATGTTATTTGTGCTATTATATTTGTTCATACACACACTGATGAATAGCACACTAAGTTCTCTCTGTTATTAGAATTGTTCATATACACACTAAATTAAACAATGTTATACCAGTATAAATGGCAGCTTGATCTATGGTCTGTAATCCATTTCATACTAAGATCTTACACAAGTGTTCATTTCATACAAAGATCTTATACAAGTGTTCATTTCATACAAAGATCTTACACAAGTGTTCATTTCATACAAAGATCTTATACAAGTGTTCATTTCATGCAAAGATCTCACACAAGTGTTCATTTCATACAAAGATATTATACAAGTGTTCATTTCATACAAAGATATTACACAAGTGTTCATTACATACAAAGATCTTATACAAGTGTTCATTACATACAAAGGTCTTACACAAGTGTTCATTTCATACAAAGATATTATACAAGTGTTCATTTCATACAAAGATCTTACACAAGTGTTCATTTCATACAAAGATCTTATACAAGTGTTCATTTCATACAAAGATATTACACAAGTGTTCATTTCATACAAAATCTTATACAAGTGTTCATTACATACAAAGGTCTTATGCAAGTGTTCATCTCATACAAAGATATTACACAAATGTTCATTTCATACAAAGGTCTTACACAAGTGTTCATTACATACAAAGGTCTTACACAAATGTTCATTTCATACAAAGGTCTTACACAAATGTTCATTTCATACAAAGATCTTATACAAGTGTTCATTACATACAAAGGTCTTATGCAAGTGTTCATCTCATACAAAGATATTACACAAATGTTCATTTCATACAAAGATCTTATACAAGTGTTCATTACATACAAAGGTCTTACACAAGTGTTCATTTCATACAAAGGTCTCACACAAGTGTTCATTTCATACAAAGATCTTACACAAGTGTTCATTACATACAAAGGTCTTACACAAATGTTCATTTCATACAAAGATCTTATACAAGTGTTCATTACATACAAAGATCTCACACAAGTGTTCATTACATACAAAGGTCTTACACAAGTGTTCATTTCATACAAAGATCTTATACAAGTGTTCATTACATACAAAGATCTTACAGAAGTGTTCATTTAATACAAAGATTGGACACAAGTGTTCATTTCACACAAAGAAGATCTTACAATGGTGTTTGTTTTATATTAAACTTATGAAATGAACTGAATAATAATAATAATACAGTAAACCAGTCTTGAGAAACCACAGCTATGAGAGACCACCTGTCTTGAGAGAGTGGGTTCTCCATGCAAAAGTCTATTGATTAGATAGTTATTACCTGTTATGAGACCACCTGTCTTGGGAGACCATTATTTTATGGCAAAAGAGGTGGTCTTTCAAGACAGCATATGCCACAAACTGCTTGCAAGGATATTTCATTATGTAACAATTTTTATAAATGTTGTGTTAAATGTTTCAAATTCAGGTGACTTCTTTGACTTTTTGGGGCTACTAAATTTAAGCTGGGCTACCAGGTTTGTTTCAGGAGGCTACTATCCAATTTGACACTATTAAATCTGTGTATTATTTCATGTAAGAAGTGTAGACCCCAACCACATGCTAGCAATCTATCTGGATCTATACTGATTTCTCCGGTATATTTTCACACAGAAGGAAAATTTCCTCCTCTGGCATTTTCTTAAGGCAGAATTTTCAATTTTTTCGTAGGAGTGTATGAGAACAACAGACCCCTTATAATATGTTTCAAACATGTGTGATAAATAACTTTGAATGAATTGTTACAGTTGTTTATCTTCGCTATTGGCACAGAAATGGTGCTATGTTATATGCATCAGAACTGCATGCAATAGCACAGACATTACCACTACAAGGATATGTGCCATAACAGGACTGGTGGTGGAGTGGAGGGGTAAGGGAGATCAACGTCTTACAGAATTACATTTTTATAACATATAGAACTCACCCACCCTTCATTCCACTACCAATCCCTCCCATTATGGCCCAAACAACTGTGATTACTGCAGATTACCAAAAACTGCATGTCTGCCATTTTACAACCTTGCCCAGTGCAACTGGTTAAGTGCTTTTAATAATTAGATAATCAATGAAAGTGTTATATAGCTCAACTGCAAAAAATCACTTAGTAAGCACTTCATTATGATGGCTGATGTGGAAGTATTTACATAATCAGATTGAGTTCAGTTCATATGAATGCATGTTACAGGTTTCATTACGCTCGGAAAATGACTCCACGATTTTCACATTCTTGCTCATTTTTAAATTGTGTGTGTGTGGGGGGGGGGGGGGGAATTCATTCAATTTAGCAGGAATTTGTACAATTGAGCTTCCCAGAGAAAAACACTACTACAATGTCCACAGCTGGTTATGTATCATACCTGGAAAAGTGTGATATAATTAAGGTCCTTACCAACAACATAACCATAAGGGACTACAGCATCCATCTGCATGTAAGTTTTAACAGGTGCCATATTCTTTAAAACTGCCATCACAGAATCTGCTGCCATGCGATTTCCTCTCCTTACAAGCTGAAATATACAATATTAATTGTAATGCATTAAATAATCAATTAAAGCTGAATTATTTCCTAAATAATCGTAAACTGAGAAAATGGCATGACATGATTTTGTAACCCTTAAAATGAATTATGAAAAGTATTTTCTAAAATTTAAACTAGAATGTAGAAAACAAAAATCTGAGAAGGCCTGATGAGATAACATGTAAATAACCTCGGGTGAATCTCATCACATTGTTCCTCATGCATGCGCATTGTTCTTCCCAGGGCAATTTACTGTTGTGGTCCCAATATGTTATCATTTCAACTCAAGACACTTTAGCGAACAATTATATGTTATGCACCAGTGTGTACCAGTTCTGATAACATATTATCTTTCCCCCTTTCTTTTCAACATTATTCTGTTAAATAAGGATATTTGATCTTATTCCAAGACATATCCCTGGAATGACACCTTTTCTAAATGTTTCTGGTCATGTAATTAGGGTAGTCTTAGATAATTATCCCCTCACTCAGTCCATATCTACTGTACCTTGTTTGGCTCGAGTCCCAGTGCACAACAAAAACGTTTGCTGCTGGTTCAATCTTTTCATTGTCAGTGTTACATGATTGGTTGGGGATGATGGAGTCTACTTTTAGTGTGTAATATATTGTCAATATCAGCTTGAAAGGTGTTGCACTTATTACTTTTAAAGATTGGTAAATCCTTATGTATGATCATGGAAAAAGAAAGATAGCATAAAATTACCCAGTGCCCAGTTAGCCCCATGTTGAGATCAGCTGCAGAGTTTGCTGATTCCAGTTCCAATAACAGTATATTTCCCATGAAGTAAAAGGAGTTAAGAAACAAAATTCTGTTTTTAACACTGAATGGAAGATTTCCTCTCCTTGGGTGGAAATCACTGGATTGGATGGTAAGTATTCCATATTTCTCTCTTTTGGTTTATTTAGCAGCGAGAGGGGTGGGAGTGGGGATAGGGTGGGGTCGTATAAATTTGAAACTACATGGCAAATTGTATGATTTTCAAATTTCATCTCCATGAGCTGTTCTTACTGTACAAAATAGAACTTAAGAAAAAAAAACAATTATCACCATCATCAACTTCAGGTGGTTACTGCCCAAGGGATTTTTCTCTGTCTATCCAAAAGTACTGTATGTACTCGCTTACAAGTCCAACTGCAAACTGCACAGACCCAGATCTGCTGTCACATAATGCACCAGCAGATCTGCATCTCTGCAGCTTGTTAAGAGCAATCAGTAGAACGAACAACATAGAATCTGATCTGCCAGCGCATTATGTGATGGCAGATCAGAGTCTATGTTATTTGCAGTTGGACTCGACTTATAAGTGAGTACAAATGATAAGAAAATTAGCAACATTTTTCTTCAAAGTTTCCTAACTTTTAAAACATTATTTCAAGACAATGCTGTGGGCTTCATTTACAATTCAAACGTTTTTCCAACAGTATGCAACTACTTTGCAACTGGAATAAATATTATCATAACATTCTATCAGCATTTTGTTCATATATAAAACCTGATATAATTTATTAGGAATTGGGTAGTTTTTGTGTCCATTTCTTTTTACATCAATAATAAACCCTGCATTACATCTTTCTTTCAGGCTATGAAAGGACCTTGTCAACAATGCAGATGATAATAAGTGTTGTGAGGAATAAAAGTCCAATCTGTTAATTATTGTGAGGAATAAAAGTCCAATCTGTTAATTATTGTGAGGAATAAATGCCCAATCTGTTAATTATTGTAAGGAATAAATGCCCAATCTGTTAATTAGTGTGAGGAATAGATGCCCAATCTGTTAATTAGTGTGCGGAATAAATGTCCAATCTGTTAATTATTATGAGGAATAAATGCCCAATCTGTTAATCAGTGTGAGGAATAAATGCCAAATCTGTTAATTATTGTGAGGAATAAATGCCCAATCTGTTAATTATTGTGAGAAATAAATGCCCAATCTGTTAATTAAATTCAAAGACTGCAGAGAATTTTCAAGTATAGGATACATATTTTGAAATGAGTATTATGTACACATATTTATTTATTTTAGATTTCATGGATTTTCTTTTCAAATTTCTTATCATAACTCATGTTTTAGAAAACACCCTTTCTGGCACCACCAGTGTTGCACATAGAGCGTGGATTTGTAGGTTTCCCGCAATTTTTTGTCCTATGTCCCCCCCATATTTTGACCCTGTGTGCCCTCCAGGGGATGCTTTTCATTCATGGATGTCCACCCATGTCTGTGTTGGCACTAGAAATGTCAAAAATTGCAAATGGTGATAAAACTGTAAGATGACAATGAATATCTATTTTAAAACAATGTATCAATGAAAACATTCAGAGTTGTGATAGTTGGCTGAGTTGCAATGTAAAGTGTTTGACGGCTGTTAGTGCAACATATTTTCGAGTTTAAAATCACCCCTATGGTGAGGAGGATTTAATTTATTTTGGGGTTGACAAAAGTGACGACATTTATGTGAATACAAAATTTGTCATGTAATTAATGATTTGTTAGTTTGGAAAGAAAAGTAATACAGAAAACATAGGTATTTATTATAATAAATGCTGGTAGATAATGAGTGTACGCTAAAGTTAAATGAGAGAGCAAGATCCGGAACGGAAAATTCTATGGTGCAGTTCATTTCAGGTTAACCAGATGTTTTCATGAGTTTGCTGAGCACATAAAAAAACTTTTATAGCAATAATGTAAGTGTTCAAGGAAAACATGACAGTACAGTGCAGATCACAAAGTTAAGGTGGCAAAACTGTTAAAGCAACCAAGATTATCTCATTTTATAGCACTATTAGTGCATTATGTACTATTATTTTCATTTGTCCTTCTAAAATGGTGTGTGTCCATAAGATTTGGAGGGAGAGGGACACAGTGTCCCCTGCCTTTTGGATTCTATGTGCAACACTGGACATCACCGTGCACTTACCCCAATACTATCAAAAACTCCTGGAGAGAACACTAATGTGTTTGACAATGTAAACTGACCAGCAATGGCACATGTAACTGTACACTGCCCATGCACATAATTAACTTAAGGGCTAGCAACACAAGGTCAAGAACAGGTGATCTCACCATCACATGCTGCCTTCAGACAATTTGTGCCCGACATAAAACCTGTTATACCTGAAAAAGTATCAATAGATTCAAACCAAAAACCAAAGCAATCATCTATAAATAGTACATGTTCAGTATTTACAATACAGAACAAGAGTCACTTGAAGGGACTGACCCTCTACTGGCCGAAAAGAATTTCCAGGAATTCAAAACAAGACCATTTATTCCTTTTTACTGTCAAGTGTTGAAACCATCTCTGATATTCTTCAGCACTAATAAGATTTTCAAACTAGCTGCTGTGGATGTCAGATTGGCACCATTTTCATTAGGACAAGGCAGCAGCATTTATTACACACAAGACATCATCATAAGAAGTCTTCTGGTGGAAACCTTGTGCTGATATGATTTTCTGTTTTGGATAAGTCACATTAAGAAGATTTTCAAGATGGCTGCCATGATGGCCATATTGGAAATCAGACTGGCACCATTTCCATTTAGGATCGACTAGACATCATTAGAAGTCTTTTGGTGAAAGCACAATACAGATATCAGCAGCCATTCATTCAGGAGTAGTGATAACATGATGTTCAAGATAGCCATTGTGGTGGCCATATTGGATGCCTGAGCAGCACATTTTCATTTAGGACCAACTAGACATTATAAACAGTCTTTAAGTAGAAAGCCCATGTTGATATGACCATCCATTCAGAAGAAGTATTAATAACAAGATTTTCAAGATGGCCACTGCAGGACCCATTTTATTTAGGACAAACTAGACATCATAAGAAGTCTTCTAGTGAAAACCCCATGGCAATATTACTTTTCATTTAGGATGAGTAGCAATAACAAAATATTTAAGATGGACACTATGCTGGTGATATTGGACATCAGATAAGTGCCATTTTCACTTAGTACCAATTAGACATGATAAGAAGTCTTTAAGTGAAAATCCCATGTTGATATAACCATCCATTCAGGAGGAAAAGTAATAAACTATTTTCAACATGTCAACTGTGGTGGCCATATTGGACATGACAAGAAGTTTGTTGGTGAAAACCCCTTGGCAATATGACTTTCCGTTCAGGAGGAGTAGCAATCACATAATTTTCAAGATAACAGTGGAATGTGTTAATACCACATTTTGATACAAGTTAACACTGTAACAGTGGAATGTGTTAATACCACATATTTTAATACAAATTAACACTGTAACAGTGGAACGTGTTAATTACACATATTTAAATACAAGTTAACACTGTAACAGTGGAATGTGTTAATACCACATATTTTTTATACAAGTTAACACTGTAACAGTGGAATGTGTCAAGAACAAATATTTTATTACAAGTTAACACTGTAACAGAGGGATGTGTTAATTACATATATTTAAATACAAGTTGATACTGCAAAATTCTGCTTGTAATGAAATACTGATAAATTTCTTCTGGTTACTGTGAATCACTTTAAATCTGTGTGGTATCAATTTTCCTGGGTAAGCAAGACCACAAATTTGTGTGGTACCAATTTTCATGGGTAAGCTAGATCACAAATGTATATGGTACCAATTTTCATGGGTAAACTAGACCACAAATTTGTGTGGTACCAATTTTCATGGATAAGCTAGACAACAAATTTGAAGTCACAACAAAATATGAACCAAGCTCATATTCAAAATAGTACCTCTCCCCCCACGCAGCCATACTCGATAATAAAGTATCATTCATTTGTGTGTTTGTTTTAATTACAGCAGTATTTATAATACTGAGAAATATATATAGTGACATACATGGGAGAAACATGAGGAACAACGGAAACTGATTATGATTTCACATGCAAAATTTCAAAAACTTGCAAGCACTGTACTAAAGTAATGAAAATCATGGGTTATAGTAGCCAATGCAAAATTACTCAAGATTTGTGTCCTTTTCTACTTCCCAAAGTACATATTATTATATACATTTATAATAATTAATACTCACTAAAACTGTATGCAATCCAGTGAACTTAGGAAACATCCAAGAAACTTGACAGTATTAAAATTCAAGAAAATTAAATATCAATCAGTTTGAGCCTTTTCTATGCACAAGTATCTCTAAATAATGTCAGTCACTATTTATCCATGAATATATCCAAAATAATCTATGGATTACGAAGCACTGTATTATCCATTCTTAGTCAGTGTTCCATGCCAACAATATATATCAACGTGAAAGCAATTACCGTGTCTGATTCAAGAAGTATTCACTTTGTAAATGAACAAAAAAGTTTTCACTCAATTTTTTATTTTGTTGATTACATGAACTATTCACTATTCCATTGTACAAATGGAACACAAAAGCACACAGTTATTACTAAAAATGTTTCATACATAAAACTAACTGCTGAATAGACAATCATTAGATCTGCCCTGCTTTCTCAAAACTCATTTTTATCACACCTGTCTGAGGTGACACTTTGCCATGTGCGGAAATAATCCACTTTGCATGAATCGGCCTAAATGTAGATGTCCTCATGTCATTTGAGACCTTATCTGACAGTGCATCTCCACTGTCTATGCATTCATTTAACTGAGCAATAGCCTGAACTGTGACATATAAATCTGGGGGCTGCATGTGGCTGGCACAAACAGTTTTCCCTTAAATAAAAGAGCAGCCTCTGTTCACCATTTGCTTGAAAATATGAAAGAGTACTTCCACCTTCTAATAACACTGACCAAGGCGCAGCAAACATCTACAGAGTTCACATGGTATCAGAATCTGGTCAACAGAGGACTCTTTAGGATCAGGTAGCAGGCAGGCCACAACATTGGGAGATTATACTTCAAGTTTCCCGTTTTATGACTACAGTGTCAGAAGCATTGTAATAACTGAGAGAAAGAAACATAATTTCAATACAACTGTTTATATATGGAAAAGAAAGAAGCTATCTTTTGTTTTGAATAAGCTAGGTTTGCTATCACTAGCTTCAGCATTGTAATAACTGAGTGAAACAATTTCAATAGAACTGTTTATATATGGAAAAGATACAAAATAATTGCAGTATTAATTAAAGCTATGGAAATAAACTTCTTTGCCAGTACATGAGTGCAAAAGGATATTAGCATCTTCATTAATTTAGATCTCCACATTTATGCTAAGTGTTAGCAATGAATAACTTACCTAAGCAACCTAACTACTGCAGTAGGCATTAAGCCTGTTTGATTGAAAATACATGGAAAATAATGTCGGTCTTATCTTTCATATATATATATAAACATTGTCTCTTAATATTTTATTATGTTGTTTTTTTTCTTCAAAATGACAAATCCATGAAATTAAATAGCCACATACCAAACCAAACCACAAAAAATGTTGCCCATGTATTTTAAGTGATTCACTGTATATAGCCGTTTAATTTATTTTTCAGCCCATCATTTTAAACAAATTCCACTAGGGTCCATGGATAGCTATGGCCCAGTGTCTTTGGAAGCTGTGGTGGCTCAGTGGTTAGCTTGCCAGATGCTTGACCAATTGGGTGTATGTTTGAATCCTACTATCAGATCAGCCCAGCATTGCTACCATGGTGTGTCCTTAGGCAAGGCACTTTACTCCAATTGTCTTAGCACTTAATAACCTATTTGTATTGCTGTGCTGCAAAACACCCAATCAAAACCCACAGTATTTGTCAATGCTGATGGCATATCAAAGTGAAAATTTCACTAGTCCCTATTGATAGTTATATACATGGCACCCAGTTTTTGTAATTTCTGATGATATGTCAAAGTGAAAATTTCACTAGTCCCTATGGATAGTTACATACATGGCCCCCAGTCCTTGCTAATGCTGATGACATATCAAAGTGAAAATTTCACTAGTCCCTATGGATAGTTATATACATGGCCCAGTCTTTGTTAATGCTGATGACATATATAAATGAAAATTTCACTAGTCCTAATGGATAGTTACATCTCTGTTAATACTGATAACATATCAAAATTAAAATTTCACTAGTCCCTATGTATAGTTATATACATGGCCCACTGTCTTTGTTAATACTGATAACATATCAAAATTAAAATATCACTAGTCCCTATGGAAAGTTATATACATGGCCCACTGTCTTTGTTAATGCTGATGACATATCAAAATGAAAACAATACAAAATCTTTCATTATATTACACGTATTCCCACAAGTCCTGTTGGCAAGCTATTAGTTATGTCTGTTTCTTACCAAAGCATCTGAACATTCTGCAATATCATCAGGTAATGAAGGTCCATTATAGTCTGGCAGATCCAACTTAGCAGCACCAAATAGATTCTGAAGTCGTACATTGCACACTGCTAGGTCATAGGAACTTGATACTTAAAGGAAAAGAATTTACCATATTTAACCACATATAATAGAAACAAACTTGAGAAAAGCAGAGACAAAAATGTGTCATTTCATATTGCACTGGCAAAGCATAGACCCAAATGTGTCATTTCATATTGCACTGGCAAGGCATAGACCCAAATGTGTCATTTCATATTGCATGGACAAAGCATAGACCCACATGTGTCAGTTCATATTGCAATTTGGCAAAGCATAGACTCAGATGTGTCAGTTCATTTTGCAATGGCAAAGCATAGACTCAAATGTGTCAGTTCATAATGCATGGCAAAGCATAGACCCAAATGTGTCAGTTCATATTGCAATGGCAAAGCATAGACTCAAATGTGTCAGTTCATTTTGCAATGGCAAAGCATAGACTCAAATGTGTCAGTTCATTTTGCAATGGCAAAGCATAGACTCAAATGTGTCAGTTCATATTGCAATGGCAAAGCATAGACTCAAATGTGTCAGTTCATTTTGCAATGGCAAAGCATAGACTCAAATGTGTCAGTTCATAATGCATGGACAAAGCATAGACCCACATGTGTCAGTTCATATTGCAATGGCAAAGCATAGACTCAAATGTGTCAGTTCATTTTGCAATGGCAAAGCATAGACTCAAATGTGTCAGTTCATAATGCATGGCAAAGCATAGACCCAAATGTGTCAGTTCATATTGCAATGGCAAAGCATAGACTCAAATGTGTCATTTCATATTGCACTGGTAAAGCATAGACCCAAATGTGTCATTTCATATTGCTCTGGCAAAGTTTAGATCCACATGTGTCATTTCATATTGCACTGGCAAAGCATAGACCAACATGTGTCATTTCATTTTGGCAAAGCTGGCTATGTCTTATTTAATCTACTTAAATAATGACTTGGAAAGAAGTACCTGTTTCAACAGATAAATAATTACCTGTTTTCATTGTTGCAATTTTAAATAATCCTTGAGCATGCCTGCATTAGAGGAATGTGTAAACATTGCAACAGTGAAAACAATGATTTCATCTGTTGAAATTGATACTTCTTTTCAAGTCACTATTTTGAGTCTAATACAAACAAACAAAAATTCAGTTTGTTTGCACCAATTTTACTCTGCTGACCTAGTACATGTACTGAAGCACATGAAAGCCTTGCTCAATAATTCTCTGCAAACTCCTGTGATGACATTACAATATTACATCATAATAAGCATTACTGTTTGTGATGACATTACAATGTTACATCATAATAAGCATTACTGTTTGTGATGACATTACAATGTTACATCATAATAAGCATTACTGTTTGTGATGACATTACAATGTTACATCATAATAAGCATTACTGTTTGTTATGACATTACAATGTTACATCATAATAAGCATTAATGCATGTGATGACATTACAATGTTACATCATAATAAGCATTAATATTTGTGATGACATTACAATGTTACATCATAATAAGCATTACTGTTTGTGACATGTGCATCCCAGTACAAATAAGGCATCTATTGTGCAAAATGAACTCATTTTTATTTGTCTTCCGTTTTCCAAGCATTATAATAGAAAATGAAACAGGTTCTAGTTCTAGTCATCATATCATGAGAACAGCACAGATCTGATCTGTAAATCTGAAAGAAGTGTGCATCATGGCAGATCTGGGTATATGTATGTTCTACTCGTCATTTCATGAAAACAGCATAGACTTGATATGTCAGAGTACTGTTCAATCATGGCAGATCTTGGTATATGGGTTCATGTTCTACTTATCATTTCAGGGGATCAGCACCTGATCTGTCTGAGTATTGTGCAAAATCATGGCAGATCTGGTCATATGAGTTCATTTTCTACTCACCATTTCAGGAGAACAGCATTGACTTGATCTATGTACAATAGTGCATGGCAGATTTGGGTATATGGGTTCATCTTCTACTGATCATTTTCAGGAGAACAGCACCCAATCTGTCAGAATATTGTGTAGTCAAGGCAGATCTGGGTATATGGGTTAATGTTCTACTCACCACTTCATGAGAACAGCATAAACTTGATGTGTCTATGTACAACTGTACAATCACAGCAGATTGGGGTATAAGGGTTCATGTTCTACTCATCATTTTCAAGAGAACAGCACTTGATCTGTCAGAATATTGTGCAATCATGGCATATGTGTTCATGTTTTCCGCATCATTAGAACAGCACCTGATCTGTCAGAACATTGTGCAGTCAAGGCAGATCTGGGTATATGGGTTAATGTTCTACTCACCAGTTCATGAGAACAGCATAAACTTGATGTGTCTATGTACAACTGTACAATCACCTGGTGATTTAACCAATCAAAACATAGCAAAATGAGAAGTATTTAGTTTTCATTTCTTTTTAAAATGCATTCATCATTTCATTTACATTCATTTTGCATTCACTCTGCATCTATTCTTCATTTGTTAATACATTAGGTGTACATCCACTACCTCACAAATCCAGGTCCTCCACCCCCTCCACCCTCTAAGCCTTAAAACCATATCTGGCATAGTTAGCAAGAATGGTGATAAACTGCTGTCTGCTTGCTTAGAAAGGAAGTCAAACAAAAGTAGTCTCCTCTTGGATATAAGGGTTGGCACCTCCTACCCTATAATCATCAATTATTACTGCTCTATAGGCATGTAGGGATGTAACTTATGGTTGGCACCTGATACCCTATAATCATCAATTATTACTGCTCTATAGGCATGTAAGGATGTAACTGCAGGGAGGGTTTGAGAGGGTGCGATCATATTATTTTTACATCCCCGTATGCCAGAGTCGACCCAGACTGCTGCTGAGTGACCTGCATGTGTTGCTTGTTGCTATCAGACCGACCAGGTCAAACTGAGTTCTTTGGGCTGAGAGGTCTCTGAGGTATAAACTAGAAAAGGTCAACTTTGACCTCCAACCCACAGCTTGTATTATAGAGGTTTGGGGAAGTTCTGCTCAAACACTAAGCTCATGAGTACTGCCCTGACCTCATGAGCTGAAACCTGCAAGAAATACATCTGGTATTGGGTTAGTTCTTTATATGCTGCATGGATAACCAAATATAACCATGATGACAATGTCTGTGCAGTAACATCATCTCTACATTATTTTATTGGTGAAGATGACATCTCCAGCTTCTGAATTTCTTGGTACATTTTAGGTATCACTTCAAAGTGTTTTAACTCATTATCCCTATGGCCCCAATAACGTGTCATACAAAGTGTTTTAACTCATTATCCCTGCTGCCCCAATAGCACGTCATACAAAGTGTTTTAACTCATTATCCCTACTGCCCCAATAACGCATCATACAAAGTGTTTTAACTCATTATCCCTACTGCCCCAATAACGCATCATACAAAGTGTTTTAACTTATTATCCCTACTGCCCCAATAACGTGTCATACAAAGTGTTTTAACTCATTATCCCTACTGCCCCAATAATGCATCATACAAAGTGTTTTAACTCAATATTCCATACTGCCCTTATAATGCGTCATACTTTAAATACCTCCTCTCCCTTGCGCCACAATAATGTGGTTCAATTTACCTTGCCTGTGTACTGGATGCCACATTTGAGTAGCATTATTAGTCTAGAGGAGTTAACACAGCACAGTCCATTGGTTGAGTTCCAACCATTTACTAATTATGCATGCAGTTTAACCAATCAAATTTCACCTTACATGTATAAAAGAAACATTTCAGTACAAAGGAAAGAAAATTGTATTTCAACAGCGCCAAAATTAGTGGAGTTAATTCAATTTGAAACTGATGGAAAATGAGAATCAGCTACCGGGAGAGAAAACTACCAGACGTACTCTGATGGTGAATTTTCAGGATTTTCATCCGATAAGATCAACAGTGACATCAAAATGCTAATTGAAGATAGAGAGAGTGACAGAAATAAGAGTGTTGAAGACGATGAAGAAAATGGCAAAAAGAGGAGGCGATGTTGATACTGTAGCAAACAGAACCAATGACAGGAAGTTACAGGGTAATATTCATGTAAGTCTGGATTGTTTTAAACAATATCATGTAGATCTTTTGAAGAATCGGTAAATAAAGACTTGCAGGTATTTGGGAAAATTAATTTAGTTAAGTCTTTCACTTGGTTAGCAAATGAGCATGACTTCTGGAAGAGATCTCCATTGGAACATTAAGGCCTTTTTTACTGCTGGAAAATGGCCACAGAGACAAGGCAGGCATGAAACTAATCACTACAAAATTTCATATCAGTTGCTGCTGTCCATGCTAATAATGGCGGGTTTATTCATTCTCCATCGCGCAAATACCCTATCAATGGCTGGGACCTCTTTCTGAAAGACTGACACGTGATTTGTAGAAGCCTGAACTGAAATTGGATGTAGGCAGTGCTGGGAGAAGAAAGGCCTGTTCATTCTTGGGTCCTGGATCTGATTTTCCTAGTAATGTAAGATATCTGTGACCCATCCTGACTGTGGAGCTGCTTGAATGGTGGCTGATCTTTCTTGGTCAGCAGGTCAACTGATACGGTAATCTTGAACAAGACCATGGAAAGAGCTGCAGGCAGTGGGCTGAATTCCTGTGGTAGCAGCCAAGACACTTCTTCAATTGATGCACAAAACACAGATTCCTCTGTCACCATCATTGGGCTGGAAAACGAAGACTGTGCAGTTGAGCTCTAATCTTCAATGTCGGACAAATGAGGCAATATCAATGCATCCTATGATGGGTGCAACAAAGGTGCCATGGAAGCCATCTGATTGGTACAACAAATGAGGCTAGGAGTCTGTCTTTGAAGCAAATGGACTTTGAACTGTGCAAAAATTGAAGCGAATGCAATGCTAACACTATTGATGATCCGACAACAATATGCTGTTATGGGTCTAGAAAATTAATGATATAATAAAATGACTTTCTCGACCGCTAGGCTAGACAAATTAAAAACTGTGCAAAAAAGCATTTTTTGTGGGGTCAGGTTAGGCCGTTCATCACTTTTTCAAATTTGTAGTTTCTTTTTTTAAATTTAGGTTTCCTTCCATATTTGGGGAGGGGGGGGGGAGGGGGTTTAGGTTTCTAAGGTCAAAATGAAATTTTAAGGTTTTCAGGGTTTTTGAGGTCTGCTGCGGACCCCGATTACTGACATGGAACACTAGAAAGGCGCATTAAGAAGTGAAATTTGCAAGACCCTTATTAGAAGAATGCACACCACTATTAGCAGTAGTAATAACTGATGACTATATGGTATGTGGTGCCAATCCTATGTACAATGGGAAACTACTCTTGTCCGACTTCCTTACTGGGCAACCAGACAACAAAGACAGTTTTAATTTATTTTTTATGCTTGCTGAGGGCGCCAGATTTGCAAGGTAGTGGACATACTCCTAACATATTATGATTGGGTAACGTATTTGAAAAAGATAAATGGAAACATGGATTGTATGGCATACATCCTGGTAATCTTTGTCGTGGAACAACAATGTGTGACATAGTGTTTGAAATCTCATACCATTGACAATTACACCAAATTGTATTATCCAATTTGTGTATTTTAAATTAAAATCAACACTGGATCATGTCTCATCAAAATTCCACATCTACAATACCGTATGACTTTCACTAACACCACTGCTTAGCATTTTTACGTTGCTGCCTCCACCACAGTGGCAATGAAAAAGTAATACCTATGTCTCAACATCTCAACCTTTACAGGCAACAAGGGTCTAACAAAGCACCATTACCAACAAAGCACCATTACCCAAATCTTAATGTCATGAGTACCAATAACAATAACAAAAACAGCAAAAATGATAACTATGTGTCATTAATTGCTGCTACAGGCTAGACAAAAATCTTATCTCAGATAAGACATAAAAAGCCTACCATTCTTCATGATCACTTCCTGAATGAAGCTGGGTTCCAGGACAGCGATGATTAAGTTGGCATTAACTTGCTCCAGCACAGCAAGGCACCACACCATCTCTAACCATACTGTTGGATTTTCATCCTTCAAGATCTCAATTTCATGAATGCATTTCTGTATTAAACCAAGTCGGTCCACACAGGGATAATTCAAACATGTCAATGTCCTCAAAACCGATGTAATGTCTTTATCTGGCATAATGTGCAATTCAGGCTCAATTCTAGACAGCAACATATTCAAGATGTCATAGTCATACCATCTAAGCACACCAAAAGAAGAGATAACCGAGGCAGGAATAACATAATTTGGCACTGAGGCAATCTGACTCCTAAGGTTCATAGTTAACTTGGTCAAAAAGTTGACATCATAGATGCTTAACATACTGCAGGCATAAAACAAGTTTCTTAATTTCACTACCTTAAAATTGTGATCATTATCTTTTGTGAGGTGATATACGATGGCTTTTATCAAGGGAGTGTTACGCTGCTTTTGTAAGGCTTGCTGGTACAATATATAGTATAGATCATTTGCCTTGAAGGATTCTATAACATCGAGAGCCTTTTCCTCAAGCTTAGACAAGAAATTAGAATCCTCTTTGCAGATTGCCATTAGCATGGTCACACTGCTGGGCGGGATTTCAACCCATCTTTTCCTACAAACTTCAACAGCTCGTTGAAAGATTTTTTTCCGTAATTCAGTTTCTTGGTGTTTGTGGTGCAATGTCAAAACCTGAATAGTTAAAGATATAGGCATCCTAATTAATCTGGTTTCAAGATGGTTTTCCAGGCATTCTAGTAATGGCAGATCCACCTTAAATATCTCAAGCAAGCTTCTTATGCAGATCAGAGCTGCTTCATTGCTCCAGAAACCAACATTTTCCATAATCAGATCACAAAGAATCATGAATCGCTTATCCTCTAACAGCTCAGCTGAAATCTGTGATGATGATAAATTTAGCAATCTCAACTTCTGCAAGCAGCTGATGCTAGTTTCACAAGTCTGATAACTTGACACTACTGCCAGAACTGCTCCCACACTTCCTGCTTGTTTGACCAACTCCTCGTGTTCACTGAAAAGCACAATTCAACTTTAATTCAACTTATGGTAATATATTCTCATAGCAAATGTATGTACACACTAACATAGAGTCCCAGCTATAATGTGAGAGTCACCAGTCCCCCCCCCCCAAAGGACACAGAGCACACTAGCTTCTTGTATATGGTCCTTTTTTTGTACATGTAGGATGATACAGAACATGATATATCTAGCAATAAGTATTTATAAATTATTAAATCTGTCATATAGCTGTTTTTGATTTACTTCTTAAAATTTGACTTTTCTACAACTAATTGTACACCTGCTGCTGGTACCAATATGAGTTTACTTTTATTAAACCTAACAGCATGGTTAAGCAACAGTTTAAGTCCTGTCTTAACTTATAACTATGGACGGAACTACAAAAGGAAGTTAGATACAGAAATTCTTTAGACATGTTGACAGATATAAAACAAGACTTCCATTTTGTTGAATCCACCTTTCTTTAGCTAAAAAAGACATACATAATCGGAAAGAAATATTTGTAAACATTGAGTTTAATCTAGGATGTGGACGACTGTAGGGATGGATGGCATTGAGCATAATCTCGGATGTGGATGGCTGTAGGGATGGACGACATTGAGCTTAATCTAGGGTGTGGATATATCACTTATTATCAATTATCAGCCAATCTCTCCTTTGGTAATACATTCATTCACTCTCACTACATATACAAAGCCATTCCATATCAAATATAGCACATGCTGTAATCTAATCAACACACATTTCAAGGTATTATTACTCAAAATGATTTGCTTATATATTTCTATTATTGTCAGATAATTCTAGTTCATTAGTTTTAGCAAACGCGTATCAAGACTATCCTAATTTTGTTAAGCAATGACTTAGATTAATCATATGAAACATTCAGTACAAGCAATAACTTAGATTAATCATATGAAACATTCAGTACAAGCAATAACTTAGAGTAATCATATGAAACATTCTGAAAAAGCAATAACTTAGATTAATCATATGAAACATTCAGTACAAGCAATAACTTAGATTAATCATATGGAACATTCAGTACAAGTTATGCAGAATTCCTAGAAATAGGGGCATCTGAATGAAACAACCAACTTTTGTAGTGCAAGTGACCTTTCCAGCATAGGCAGCATCATACCTGTAAGCACTGTCATTGTATACAAAAGCTAAAAGGCTGAATTCAATAAACACTTTATTTTCGAATTTGGGCTTTGGCTCTGATATCTTTCCACCATAATTAACATTCTGTACTAGTCAGATGGTCTCCAGGGAAAATAAGTGAAACAAATTCGATTCTTTTTCTTGGCACTACAATAGGAAGCAACTAACAGCTGAATGATTTTTTATAAGTGTAGAGATACCTTAAAGTCAATTCCAAACTGTGCACAGAGATTAACATAGTGAGAGACAACATTCCAACCTGTAAAGTGAAATGTACTGTAAAAAGATGGGGCCATCAATCTTGCAAATTAAATGGCTGGGTGTTAATCAAGAGATTCATGCTCCTCTATACCTACCTTGATGGGGCACAAATATATAGGTCAAGCAGAAAGAGTAAAATATCTATTTTACATAAATCAATAATAATGTATGTATATATATACACACACACACATATATACAGCACACGCATCACGTTTTTGCGATTGCCCACTCAATCCAGTGGACATGGACAGAGAGGCAGGGGATTAAGTGCCCACTACTCTTAGTGGAAGTCCACTCAGTCTGGTGGATATTGCCCCCAGTCTAGCGTAAATCCACTCAATCGAGTGGAAGTCCATCATGGATTTTATTGCAGTCATAGTGGGTTTTATGGCACCCCTCACTTATTCTATTGTATTCACTCCGTGAGTCGACACACTATACAAACAGATGGGAGAAACTCCGACACAGTAAACCAGAACATGGCAGGTATCAATTTCATACCTTTACCTGTACAGTGGTAACAGTACTTGTGGTATTTATCAGTAGCCTGGCTAAGAATACATACAGACGAACACTTGTAATGTAGAAAAAATATGAGGTTGTACATTTCTTGGATATCTTCCCACCTCTGTCCATGACAAAGCATACATCAGAAAAAAATGCTTAGCTACAACGTACATCCACACTGATTGAATACATGTATATGTACCTGTTAGCATATACAGAAGTGGAAATTTTTAAACTGTTCTGCATCAAGCGGTAACTTTAATGTTCTTTCTCAATAAATTATATTTCAGAAAGTGTTTTGTGTACAGGTTATTAATTTGTCATTGTTTCCCTTTAATTTCCATACTATTTCCAAGACCCACCTTGAAGAAATCATTGAAAGCAGTAATACATATAAAGCCTGAAAACAGATTACAAACGAAAACCGTAATATTAATATTGAACATGTACAACAGGAACACTGGAACATTAATTCATTCCAAAGTATATAAAAATAAAAAAGATACACAAGCTATACTACAAAGAGGTTCTTCTGTATTTTTACCCTTAAACTTTGAAAATAACATTGTTTATGAGAGAGTACAGCAATTTTTTTAAGGCACGGAATTGTGTACACTGTATTGACTGTTGCACTCAATCAGTGGCCATTCATGTCATAAACAAAGTGATTTCAATGAGAAAAAAGTTACTTCCCCTCCTCATTTTTTCACGAATCTACATGCATCACCACGAGTGACATTGCTACTTTTAAGTCAGCCTGTTGCTGCAGTTTCCTGCCTCGAGTCAACAACAGTCAGTCAGATCAGTCCGTACATATCATCAGCTAATGTCGTGTTTCGATGTTTCAAAATGTACAGTACATTAACTGTTGAATGAAAATATCACAAAACCACACACTTTAAAACTAAAATGATATTAGATTGTAAAAAACAAATTTGGACTGAGAAATGCATTTCATGTTAAGTTCTCATATTATCATGTAAAAGTGGTCTCTAGCGTTATATGAAAAACTAAATATAATTATTTTTATTTTCCCTATTTAGAGACCTACCATTTAACTTACATTTAGAAAGAAAATGGGTAATGGCCTTGATGCATGTCTAAACTGCGATCTTTTCGTCTAAATATCAGAAAAAGTGTATTTGTTTCAAGCTATATCCCATTCCTCTGTCTCTCTTTCTCTCCCAGCCTACACCCCGCTCACCCCCCCCCCCCACACTCTATTGCATAATAAGCAAATAGAGTAGAAGTCTTAAATTACTTCAATTAGGACAGTTCTTAGCAGCTACTGATCAATGTCATGCTTCTATGTTTCAAAATAAATACTGTTGAATGAAAATGTTTCTTGCTGTCACAAATTCAAACGCTTTAAAACTAAGAAGATATTAGTTTGTGAAGAACGAATTTAGACAGAGAAACACATTGCCATTAAGTTTTGATATTATCGTATAAAACTGGTTTCTAGTGGTATATAAAGCAAACTATATATAGTAATTTTATTTTCCCAATTAGGGACCAAGCATTTAAATGTAACAAGCTGCAATGGTCCTGATTCACATCTAAAATTATTGATATTTTATTTTATTTTCTAAAATTGCAACAAGTGTAATTTTGTTAAAGCTAAATCCTATCACACCCCCACCCCTTGTAGCACATACAGTAGAAGTTAAAGTACTTAAATCAGAATTCAAGCATGTCATGGGAATATTGTTATGAAAACACCAAGGGCTTCTGTTTGATGAAGCCACTTAAGCTTTGATACCAACCTGTAATGCAAGTGCTCAAAAGACGTGAATGAAAGAGCGTTAGATAAACAATTAACACATCAACCCTGCCCCTTGGCATTACTTTTATACACATACCCATATCCATATATGTATATAAATACCTCTTAGTAAGCGAAAGACTACCAGCTGTATGTGAATGCATTTTAGTGGGCAAGAATTTGAATATTTGCATCTTCATACATGTACTGTTCTCTTTTCTCAATAAATGATGTTTTGTAAAAGAGCTTCCTGTACTAGTTATTGATTTGTCATAGTTTCCCTTTAATGCCTACATTGTTTCCAAAACCTTCTTAAAAAAAATTATTGAAAACAGGATACCAATACCTTTATCTGTAGACTTAGAAAAATTACTGATTATTTGAGAGTATGATAATTTCTATTTGCACTGAATTCATCTAGACAGTATTGACGGCTGCTCTTTTTCAGTGGCTGTTCATGCCATCAACGAAGTGATTTTTATGAAAAAGGTTACTTTCTTCACCACTTTTTTCATGAACCTATCATCAAATACCAGCCCAGGAGTGACATTTTTACTTTGAAATCAGCCGATACGCTTGTTAACAATGGCCATTCAGGAAAGGTGTTGAGCTTCAATCTTATTTTTTAGCCGCGATGTTTCAAAAGAAGCATTAACTTCTGAATGAAAATGTTTTTGTTGTTTGTGGAAAAACAAATTTGCACTTGTAATATGGAGTGAGAAATACAATGTGGTCAAGTTGTGATCTTTTTGCATAAAATTGGTTTCTAGTGGTATATAAAATAACCCATATACAATTTTTATTCCGCCAATTAATCTTGCAACGCAGCTCATATAATACAAATCTATCCCAGCAATACAAAGCTGTGACATATTTACAAAAGCTGTATAACACTACAGGCTTTTTTTTTTTTAAAAATGCATCTTTTTTGTAATAAAATGTGTCTATTACATGCAAACATCAGAGAGGGAGAGAGTATGCACCATAACTTTTGATCGACGTTACCCATAGCTTTTATCACTAACTTGGAAAAAGGCATTGATAATTATAGAGTATGCATTTTTGAAACGTGCTACATTCATCTTCATTTTGGAATTCATCAACTTACCTAATTTGGAGAAAAAAAATTTGATTTCACACTTTATTTAAATAATAAAATAGGTAAATTGCTGCTTAGCAATTCATTTTGTATGAACAAAAAGTTAATTCATTGGGTTATTAACCTGCTATTAGTGTGTTTATTCTTATTTTCTTATTATCTGTTGTCAAATCTGGTTATAATTAACCATGTATGAACTTAATGCTTCAGAAATTTAATAGAATGAAAGTCAAATGAGTGAGCATTACTGCAATAATCAAGGTGAACCTGACAATATTCGCGACCACCTTAGAATTAATACGAATGGTTCAAAATAAACAGGAAATAACTGGGATTTACAACCTCTGAAGCCAAAACCTTTCCACCTCCAAGTCGGAGTAGTTAACTAAGTTCTACCAGGGATACCAGTTTAAAGCCATGAAAAATATGAAGCCACATATTTACAGCAATCAGTGCAATAACAGAGATAGATTTTATAACTTTGGTAAACATGTGGCTTAGCAATTTTAGGTGATGTACAAGGCATTATTGATAGATAGGATGTGTTCAGCTTGTGTGTAATACAAGTTAAACATGGGTAAGAAAGAAGTATGAAGAAGAAGAAATTCCACTTAGATAAAGCTAAAACCATACTGAAGTACATAACTGGAGGCTATTTTTATTGTACAGTAAATGCAATCGTATCTACCACTGTGCTGTTTGGATGATTATGGGCATAATTTCAGTAATTTCACATTATTGGCCTAACTGCTAAACGCAGTATAAATATACATTTGAATCCATGTTCTTTGGTTACAAAATGTTTTATCTGTATTAACGTCAACTTCTTAAAAAGGATAATTCGGTCAAAATGTAACAAATTTCTAAACTGATAAACAATATTTGCTTGACATTCAGGGGCAGTTTGCAGTATTTATTATGTGGAATGAACGAATGTACTGTTTCAAATAAATTGTATCTGCATTAACTGAAAATAATACATACAAGTTTATTTTTTAGCGAAAATATTTAAGTGATTACACTTTTTTTTTATTGCTTTCACCCGTCCATTTGGTATTAAACTTGTCAAATGACCAAACAAGCAATCCTAAGTTTATTTGTTTAAACTGTTGGTCATAGAATGCAGCATCACGTGCTTCATAGAGTCTAGTAAAAGCAGTAAATCCACGGTAAAGTAAACACGTGTCTATTTCCTGAGAAAATGTATCACATGGACATGTATATTTGAGTCGCAAGTGCTAAACAGGCTGGACTAGTAGAGGTTGTATTTTAGATAGTGCCATGTATATTTCATTGTGTGGGAACATGTTAAACAAAAAATTGAAAAGTGACTGGAGGAATGAAAAAAATAAATCACAGCATTTCTCGCATTCTTTTATTTTAGTAATGGAATTAAATCTGCTAATACATGTATTTACGTGATTTCTTTTTCTTTTTGTTTGTTTAAAAACAATCTCACTCTCTCTCATTAAAATTACTTTATTAAACTTTGTATAATTTGTGAAGCACCTAAATAGTCTCATGACTCTTTGCTAGGAAATTTATCTTTTATCTCTTGCAATACACGTATGTGAAGGTGTTTTAGTAGGGGAGTCTTTGAATATTAAATGGCATTGTGTACAACTTAAAAAGAGCATTCTGCAATGTGTACTGTAGCTTAGCCAACAGGTAAGTTCCACGCAAGGTAGTGGGCGTCCACTATTACTTAATCCAAGCCACGACGTGGACAATCCACGACGACCACAATATCTGGTCTGTCACAGACACAATGTGAAAAGGATAAAGGTCCACCGTGGGAATGTGTATTTTCACAAAAATGTGATGCGTGTACTGTATATACCATATGTATGAAAGAATATATACACCCTTCTATAGGACATGGATTGAAATGATTTACCTGTCATTGTATTAAACAGCATTTTTCACACTTTTGCATAATATGTTTCATGACAACTGGTCCAGGTTGCACCTGCTACAATTGCATGACATTCTCGTGACAATACCATGTAATTCTACATTCAGAGAGAATGAAGTATTTGAGTGCCATGAAGAATAATTCCCCAATAAATCAACTAATTATTAAATCATCTAATCAACTGACACCTATGAAAATTATCACCCCCTCCTTTCATTATTTGACCCTGTCCTATAAAAACCTTTTTGATCACAAAACTCCAACTCTCAGAAAGTACCCACATTTTTACATTTGAAACTTCTCACGGACTAGTATTAGACTAATCAAATTTTCAGGATCTTCTTCACATTTGTTCCCCCCTCTCTCTCTCTCTCTGCTTGTTAATGTTCAATGATATCAACGTGTACACCTCTTGTATCTGATTTTGGGTTTTGTGGTTCAGACCAAGTTTAGTGTTAACAGAACATGCATGCCCACCACAGTGCTAAGAAAACTGACCTAAATGGAAACCTTTACCAAGTTGTGACAGAAAGATGGATGGATGGACAAGTTATCACTATATACCATACCACTCTTGTGTTAGGGCCTAAATAATTTTTTAGAATACAGCAAGGTAAAAAGTAAATTCTCTCTCTGTCTCTTTCTGTCTCTCAAACTTTTATTTATTTAACATCACTTATGATGTTAAATAAATAAATATGTTAGTTCAGTTGTTGGCCTTGTATGGTATTAAGAAGTGGGGGAAACGTGAATATCCAGAGAAAATCACCAACTTTGGACAGGCAACCACCTAACCTTGCACATGTAGCAAATGGGGATCAAACCCAGGACTGCAGAGGTCCAAAGCAAGTGCTATTTTCCCCACTCTCTCTGAAAACTTACCTTTGACCAATCTCCTCTTCTTGGGCTTGGGCGATGGCATCTTTCGACCAGAACACCTCGGTTTTCAATCCTCTCAGAGCCCATATGGAAGGTATAAAGTTTACGGGGATAGCGTGTTGAAAAGAATAACAAACCTGGAAAAATATAAATTTAGAAAATATGTTTTATCATTCTTCATATGTCAAGACTGATGGTATTACTCCAAAAAAAATTAAAAATGCAGCCAATAAGTAACACAGTGCAATGTCCTATACACAGAATGTCTCTACGCCTCTTCTTACAAGAGCTAATTGCCTAAAGGGTCTGATCATTTTTGGTGTTAGTACATAAAAACTCTTTAAGGGCAATTAGATTCTTACATGTAGCAAGTCATTTCAAAAGCCACATGCCCTCGGTTTGTGCGGTCAAACTTTTTCTGAAGCAATGCAGTCACCACAATAAGATGCAGACATACAAACATCAGATGGTGGATGAATACTGCTAATTAGTTTTATAACTGTAACATGAAACATAGGATGATATGATGAAATCCTATAGTTTTCCATTCTATAGTTCGAATGAAGAGTAACAATTACTCAGCAAGAAAGTCAAGAAAAAGGAAATTCCTATTGTAAGTTATGTTTCCCAAAGAATACATATCTGACCACACAACATTAGGAATTAAGTTCCACCATCTCCAGAATCCAACCCTCCCAGAAAGACAAAAAAAGTAATCTTTCCCATCTATATATATAATACAGACTATAAAATTAGTAACTATGGAAGTAACTCTTCCAAGATACTATTATAATTACCTCCCTTTGTCACTGTTAAGTCACTGGATGTACTTCAGTTTAAGCTTGATCAATACATTAATGAGCATGCTTGCATTTGCAGGGAGAGGTGCGAGAGCATAATCGTGTTATTGGCTACATATTCTCAGAGAAAGACAATTAAAAATAATAATGTCATTTTGCCATCAAATGCATTATCTGATCATATTAACATTATTAACATAGATAGGGGAACAAAAAATGCACAAGCATCCAACCTATACATTGGTCACCTTTGGAGAACATTATAGTATGGGTCCTCATGTGCATGATAAAACCACTCTCCTAATGAAACGCAGCACAAGCAAATGATAATAGCTAGTGCCATATGACTGCCTTAGATAAAGAGTATGGACAAAAGTATGGCGCTTCATTACAGAGGAAAAAATTCTGGCAAATCAAGCAAACACTAAACCAATGCATCTGATGAGGCTGTACTGGTCTTAACAAGGTCTGGTGGGTGTCTGGGCAATTGCCACCAGTCCCACCAGGCTCACTTCTCTTCCCTGCGTGGCTCAATCATGAAGATAAAAGCTTGAAAAAGTCACCTGTATGTGCCAACCAACAACCTCAATGATGTCTCTAATCCAACAGTTGTGCTTGAATGCGAGGTTCATACAGAGGGCTCTTATCTTATGAACTAATATTTTCATGATGAGTATCCGATTCTGTGAGATCTAACAACCCACTAAGTGAATCACCCACCTGAGCCAACAATTCAAAAATCTATGGAGTGATGTCTTACTTTTCCTCTTTCACTGTGCGGAAAAGTCCTTGCTGGCCATGACAAACACTTCAGCATGTTTCAGGAAGTATCTGAGAGTATAAAACTGGGTCTTAAAATCTTGCCTCTCTTTAAGGGTCTAGCAAGAAGAGGGAGCAAGTAATCACTTTTTGATTACCCGTGGACAACAAATAGTTCTTGGCTATGAATCCTGGTTGTATAAGTACCGAACCATCTGAGCAGTACTGAAGAAAGTTTGGGTCAACTGTAAGGGTATGCAGTTAACTCATCCTGCAAGCTGAGGCCAAGGCTATCAGGAAGCATATTTTGTATTAAAGCACTTTCAGCAACATTCTGGTCAAAGGTCCATACTCAAATGAATTGAGCCACATAAGAGCCCATCATAGATTCCATCTGGAGAAAAATGTGAGTGGCCAGGGCCAGTTCAGATCAAAGTTTGACAACAAGTCAGATAGATCCCTGTCCTGGTCTATATTCACTCTCCCACAATTGGAAGGCATATCCCCAGATCCTATCCCAAATAAACACGCATCTGCAGCCAAGGTTTCTGGGTCCAGTACCAGCAACACAAATGTGAACAGCTTACGTCCAACCTGGCTATGAAAAGATCAATCAGATGACCCCTATGAGCATAAATCAGATAGATGATTGATGGCTGCAGAAACCACTCAATGTGCAGAGTCTGACCTCTCCTTTGTAACAAGTCGGCCTGGACACTGCACCTGGGATACGTCATATCTGTACAGCGATTCGATGCCAGGAGCACCAACATAGAAAATCCCAGACCACGATACAGAGATCTGGCAATTTGGTCCCCCCTGTCTGCAGAGATAGAGACCATGAAACAGGTAATTTTTGCCAAATCTGCAGTTCATTTGCATTTCATTTAAACTATATTTGCATTCCATTCACAATTGTATTTAAACTATTATCTTCTCATTTTAAAAATGCATTCAGATTTTCCATTTATTGTTTTCATCAATCACTTCCTTTCATTTTTATTCATTTGAAACAAAATGGAAATGCATTTACAAAAGTCAGATTTTCAGTTGTCAAGAGTATAAAGGAAAAGAACTATAGTTTTCATATTTTGTGTTATTAATGAAATAGCAAATGCATACAATAATATTTCTAATGCATTAAATTATAACTACAACTGCAATAAGTGTAAAAATATAGCTGTAGAGCATTTGTTGACAAATTTTAATTTTATTTCATTTCATTCAAATAACAACCGCCAATGATCATGTCATCACATCAACTGAAGTTTTTTTGAAGTGGTGGCTTCTACAGGAGGAAAAGTTGTATGTCAGTGTAAAAATTCTGATTCATTTTAGAATGAGCTTGAAAATAATAGATTTTCACATCCATTCATGAAATTCACTCACATTTCATTCTGGTTTCATTTATCATTCTGCGTTTGCAGACTGTTTTCTTCAAAATGTATTCATCATTTTACTTGCGTTCATTCTGCATTTCAGTTGAATTTTTCATTCTGCATTTTGCTGGCATTCACTTTGCATTTAATTTTCATTCTGTTTTGCATTCATTCTGTCTACTGTCTTTGTCAGGGCTCATGAGCTAATGTTAAGTCCAAATTGAAGTGCCCGAAACTGATACATAATCCCAAGGAACTTGCATGAAGACTAATGAATTGGGATATGAAAGCAGGAATTCGTGAAGTTGAGACTGATTGCAAACATGTCCCTCTTTACGGAAAACCACACCGTCTGTGCCAGCTCCATCTTGAATCTGGCACCAGAATAAACCTGTAGAGCTGGCTTGAGTTGATCATGATCCAGAGCCTTCTGTTCACTTTTGGCACAAGGAAATTTCAGCATGGACCTCAGTCATAGAAGGAAAGGACAATGAGGTAGTTGGCTGGATGAATGAAACCATTGTCCCCTCTGAAACAACTTGGATCATCCATTTGTTGTCTGGAAACAGGCCAATCCAAGCCTGATACAAATGAAGAAGCCTGACACATACAGGGATATTTTTAGCGGGCGACAGAAGCAGAGAGTCTCTGTCAAATATTCAGAGCCTCAGGGAAGGAGAAAATTTGTTTCTCTTCATTAAACTGTTTTCGGTACAGTGATGATTGTTACATCTAAAACATTGCTTCTGAGCGCAAAACGATTGCTGTTGATCAGAGTTTGTCTGTTTGTCCTCCTGGTAATTGTCATCTCACCTTTGGGGCTGATACTAATGCAGTAAAAGAGGAGAGGATAAAGTGAGCTGAAGACGCAATTCTTGTGCAGCTTACTTCCTCATGTCCACAATATGGCCTCCAAACAGCAGGAGAGAAGCAAAACATAATGATCATAGTGCCATGGAGCATGGAGTGATGCGACTTGAAAGAAGACAAGTAAATAAAAGTATTCCTGTCTCATTAAATAAAATTTGTATGAGGCTGTCAGGGCATTTGTCATAGGGTGGTGCACTGCCATGTGAACAACTTTTAAAATGCGGCACTGTTGACTCATAAGCATGATCGCTAAATGCTTTCTCCACAAGTCTAAAGATTGAAAGTGCCAAGTAATGCAAAGACCAGGCTGCTACTATATTTCGCACCAACTTTACAGTAAAGTGGGGCAGACATGTTTGCTGCTGCTATGTCCATGTCGAAGCTCAGAAATTCTACATGGTAGGTGTCCAAGTGCATTCTGTACCAGTAGGTTGGGAATTATGCGAGCAGCTGGCTGAGAAAAAATGTTCAGCGTTCCCTGGTTCCCAAATCTTGCTGGACAGAACATCAGTAATTTCCTTCATCTAAAGAAATGTGAGCAAATGGAAGGACAAATGGCTGTCCTCATTATTCAAGTGCACAGAGGGCCTGATCCAGTATGTTGAACTCAAAGATGGCAGTGACATTTCCCGTCACTGCCATCTTTGAGTTCAACATACGGGATCAGGGAGACAAGGTTCTATCACTTCAAATGCAGCTTGAAAGCTAAACTCAGTCCTCTTCATAGTAGCTGGGTTCATAATCAAGGTTGTCCCCACATCTACTCTGGGGGTTGTCTTCATCTAGCAAGCCTTCATTGTCCAAATAAATCATACCAAGCAGAAGAGAAGATGCCAGTCCACAGGATAAGCAATAAATTTCTAACCCACTTTCTGAACTGACACACAGGCAGTCAGTGGGGTTTGGATTATTGAGAGAACCGGCAGAACCAGCAGACAGATCCCCATAACATGCTACAGATAACAAAACTGGCCAGTTTGCGGCACAACTTGTTGCTACAACTGACTCCTGGTGTGGAGGGCAGAAAATTCAGGTGATATCGACTGAATACCCAATGTGCAGAGACTTATATGCACTATTGCCTGCTCTTAAATGTGGAGAAACGTGTACCCCTTGGGCTGCCAGAAAGATGTTGGTTGGTTTTTGACTGCAATTTCAGTACTTTATTTGGCTATATCATGCCAAGAAAATGGGATCTAAGTGTGGGAGCAAATTCTCATGTCATGTTCATGCAGTAGTTGAAAGGCAGAAAGACAGCAAAGAAGAATATCTCAAGAAACCAACATTTGCAATATGGTCTCTTGGATCAGTCTTCTCATCTGTGATTCAAGTTGCAAGGCAGCAATACATCTGAAACCACTGTATTCTCTTCTGCCTACTCCATTGGTTGGGAAGTGGTTGCAGCTGACACCAAAGTCCATGAAATCTTAGGATGGGGAGGGGCCACTGGGCATCTGCCACTAAACTGGAAAAGGACTCATTGTTGGAATGAAGTCTCTGGACTTCATCCTATGAAGATATCAATCCTCAGCATTTCTCCAAGCCTTTCAATTGTTTCCACAGAACTGCAGACCAAGTTTTATCTGCCCAACTTGCATAGGCACTAAAAGGTCTAGATGAGGTACATTAATACACCCAAGACTGATCTCATGAGTGTCCTCTGAGACTTTGAACTTTTGACACTTGGTGCAACTATTCAATTTTATTAGGGAATACAAATAGCAGAAAAACATAAAAAAATGTCTAGTAAAAGGGACGAAGTCCACAATAGCGGGAAATTATGCAAAATTACAAATGAAAACAAAAAAATGTTACCAATCCTTAAAGTAAAGATAATTCAATAAACAATACTGACTTTGATGATCGATATTTTCTTGAGAAATCCAACAGATTTCAAGAGGCATACCAATACGGTGCCTGTAACAAGTGAAGAAAAAAAAGAACGGAGAATAACCAGTATATAAGCAGGCACCCAGCAATGACAAGGGGAGGTAATTATAATAGTATCTCAGAAGAGTTACTTTCCACAGATACTCTTGTTTTTAAGTCTATATTGTATACTGATGGAAAAGACAAATTTTGGTCTTTCTAGTAGGACAGGACTTGTGAGGTAGTGGAAGTTAAGTACTAACGTTCATGTATTGGGTATTGTATTCAACGGAGAAACAGATCTTAAATCTGGTCAAAATGTGAGCCAAACAACAGCATGGAAGGACAGTCCTTGAGAGATCACTATGCACTTTTACGTGATAGGTAGAAAAATTCTGTTACAAAAATTACCCAAAATACCTCCTAAAATTTAGCAATATTTTCTTATGCACTTACCTCAAATACCAAGAGTTATCACTGCATAATGAATATAAACCATACACTACATGTAAAGTTCTCACAAATCTTCCATATACATAATGACATCAATATCGGCCTTTAATATAAGAAAACTGATTTTGTGTCATGCTTCAATGTATGCAAAGTACTTTAAAATCTGTATGTAAAGAATTGTGTCCAAACCAGTTCCAAAGCTTGCTGAACCCTGTTTAAAATCTTGTGGAGTGGGTCCTATGGGAAGCAAGGGATGATAATGATCCATTTCTTTAATAACTGCTACATTTTTTCCATGATTCTCTTCTGCAACCCTTTAAACACAAATGCAACAACAACAAAAACAACAACAGCAACAATAATCATAATAATAATAATAATACAAATGATTTCTGGATGTTAATGATATAATAAATCTTGTATGTTAAGTCCCACTGTATTTATGTAAAACTCTTTGTTTAAGGTTATAAATAATAGTCAAAGTGCAAACAGAGTTCCCTTGATCTTTAATGTGTCTGAAATCGACTCCAAAACTTGGCTAAAACTACTATTTTACCTGCAGCTTTTCTTTTAAGTACATTCAGAAATATGGCATGGCAGCCATATCGGATGTAAGACTGGCACCAACTAAGTATCATAAAAAGTCTATTGGTGAAAACCCCATGTTGATATAGCCATCCATTTGGGAGGAATAGAGATAATATTTTCAAGATATGACTTTCCATTCAGGATGAGTAGCAATTACAAGATTTTCAAGTATGCTGCTGTTATGGTGATTCTGGATGTCATATTGGCACCATTTTCATTTAAGACCAACTAGATATCATAAGAAGCCTTTTAATTAAAACCTCATGTTGATACGACCATCCATTCAGGAGTAGCGATAACAAGATTTTCAAGATGGCCACTGTGTGGTGACAATATTGGATGTCAGATCGGTACCATTTTCATTTAAGACCAACCAGACGTCATAAGAAGTCTTCTGATGAAAACTCCATGTCACTATGACTTTCTGTTCAGGTAGAGTTGTGATAATAAGATTTTAAGATGGCTGTCATTGTGCCCATATAGGATGTCAGATCGGTACCATTTTTATCCAGGACCAACAAGATATCATAAGAAGTCTTTTAGTGAAAACCTCATGTTGATATGACCATCCATTCAGGAGGAGCAGCGATATCAAGATGGCTACCATGGTGGCCATACTGGACGTCAAAACAGCACCATTTTCATTTAGGACCAACAAGACATCTTAATAAGCCTTTTAATGAAAACCCCATGTTGATATGACCATCCATGTAGGAGAACTAACATAAAACAATATTTTCAAGATGGCCACTGTGGTGGCCATATTGACCATCATATCAGTACCATTTTCATTTAGGACCAACTAGACATCATAAGAAGTGTTTTAGTGAAAACCCCATGTTGATATGACCATCCATCCAGGAAGAGTAGTGATAAGATTTTCAAGATGGCTGCCATGGTGGCCATATTGGACATCAGATTGACACCATTTTCATTTAGGACCAACAAGACATCATAATAAGTCTTTTAGTTAAAACCCTATGTTGATATGACCATCCATGTAGAAGTAATGATAACATTTTCAAGATTGCCACTGTGGCAGCCATACTCATTTATGACCAACTAGACATCACAAGTCTTTTAGTGACAACCCCCATGTTGACATGACCATCCATTCAGGAGGAGTAACGACAACAAGATTTTCAGGATGGCTGCCGTAGCAGCCATATTGAATGTCAGGTCAGCACCATTATCATTTAGGACCAACTGGACATCATAAGAAGTCTTCTAGTGAAAACCCCATGATGATATGACCATCCATGTAGGAGAAGTAGTGATAAGATTTTCAAGATGGTTGCCATGATGGCCATATTGGATGTCTGAGCAGCACTATTTTCATTTAGGACCAAGTAGACTATGGGATGAATGTGTGTGTAAAGTTTCAAGGCAATCCTCCAAGAAGCTTAGGAGGAGTAGCAATAACAAATCTGTGCTAATGGACGGATGGACAACAGACCATCCCATAAGCTCTTCTTGTCTATGACCAGTAGATCTAAAAACCATTTACATGTATTTAAACAATTTTATATTTAAAGTAGTTAAAAGTAGTCCTTTTAAGAGATTTTGTCAATTACCTTTCCTTTTATGATTTGGCCACATGGTGGAAGGACATATCTGGATCCTGTATTTAAACAGACTGATCGCAGTCCCCTGGAGATCTGAACTGACAGCATGATGATCTTTTTATTTACTTATCCCAGTACAGCCATGTGAAAAGGTTACTTTCTGTAAAATCAAATAGCATTGAATAAATGAATTTTGCCAAGGTATTTCCAGTTTATACTCAAATACAAAAATGTATTGACATAAAAATTAAAAATACTATAAGTATGCAGTAAAGCAGCACTGTCAATATGCTTTTCTGATGAATCATTAACACTACCGTCCCAACTACATTATAAATATATGCATAGGTATTCTGAGTCCCACAAAATGTGCATCCAGGGATAGGACAAATGGATAAAAATTCAAACAAATCAAGGAACAACAATTTCTTATTCCAACTAGTCTGGAAAAGTAAAAATCATTGCCGGGCTAGTGAAATTTCATGTAATTAGCCAAATTTTAAATAGAAAAAAGACAAAAATTCAAATTTGGGGGCCATATTTTCCCTACATCCCTGCAAGGCTAGTAGGTCAAAATCAGAATTGTCGGCCCCTGAAAATTCGATGCACATCTCTAGGCACCTGCAACCATATATGGTATAGTTTTAAATATCTATTTTAAATTGTGAAAGAGCATACCAGTCCTTATTAAGACCAAAATACTTTGTTTTTTTTATGGCACAGCAACACAAGTAAATTATCTAGTGCAGAGGCATTAGGCGTAAAGTGCCTTGCCTAAGGACACATCACTGTAGCCAACAAGTGCATTGCCCAAAGACATTTCACTGTAGACAAGGGCATTGCCCAAGAATATATCACTGTAGACAACAAGGGCATTACCCAAGGATATATCACTGAAGACAACAAGGGCATTACCCAAGGACATATCACTGTAGCCAACAAGTGCATTGCCCAAAGACATTTCACTGTAGACAAGGGCATTGCCCAAGGATATATCACTGTAGACAACAAGGGCATTACCCAAGGATATATCACTGAAGACAACAAGGGCAATACCCAAGGACATATTACTGTAGACAACAAGGGCATTACCCAAAGACATATCACTGTAGACAACAAGGGCATTACCCAAGGACATATCACTGTAGACAAGGGCATTACCCAAGGACATATCAATGAAGACAACAAGGGCATTACCCAAGGACATATCACTGTAGACAAGGGCATTGCCCAATGACATATCACTGTAGACAACAAGGGCATTACCCAAGGACATATCACTGTAGACAACAAGGGCATTACCCAAGGACATATCACTGTAGACAACAAGGGCATTACCCAAGGATATATCACTGAAGACAACAAGGGCATTACCCAAGGACATATTACTGTAGACAACAAGGGCATTACCCAAGGAAATATCACTGTAGACAACAAGGGCATTACCCAAGGACATATCACTGTAGACAAGGGCATTACCCAAGGACATATCACCGAAGACAACAAGGGCATTACCCAAGGACATATCACTGTAGACAAGGGCATTGCCCAATGACATTTCACTGTAGACAACAAGGGCATTACCCAAGGACATATCACTGTAGACAACAAGGGCATTACCCAAGGACATATCACTGTAGACATCAAGGACATTACCCAAGGACATATCAATGTAGACAACAAGGGCATTACCCAAGGACATATTACTGTAGACAACAAGGGCATTACCCAAGGACATATGACTGAAGACAACAAGGGTATTACCCAAGGACACATCACTGTAGACAAGAGCATTGCCCAATGACATATCACTGTAGACAACAAATACTTCTGCAAGTCGCAGATCAAAACCCAGTTGGCACTAATTAGGTTGTCATGAAAATACTCACAGGCATTGCTTTGATAGTCAATTAACAATTTTTCAAGTTTTAATACAAGAGGCCATATCACATTTATGATGATAACATTGAAACCGAATTAAAAGATAAAACTGAAATTTCACCTCAAAAAGGCTCATTTAATTGATATCTAATTTTCTCAAAGTGTTGCATTACCATATATAATCGCTTATAAATGGAGTCCAACTGCACATACCCATATCTGCCATTGAATAATGCGCCGGGACAGATCTGGGTCCATGCAGTTTATTAGGAGTAATCAGTAAAAGAAACAAGACAGACCCTAATCTGCTGGCACTTTATGCGGCTGCAAATCATGTCTATGTTGTTTCCAGTTGGAATCGACTTATAAGTGAGTATATTATGGTACCAACTTTTTCATTGATTGATATTTCATCATACATTGTTATTTACAGTGTATTGAGAATTTTTAAAAAGAAATTTTCATAAAATATGTGACTTATTAATTTTGCGAATTTCATGATGTTGATTCCAAATTTCTGGGCACTAACCACTGTTTTTACAATAAAATGAGCAATATATAAAGGTTTCATTTACCAAGTTTGATAGCAATTTTATTCATGTTCAGCAATAAGGGACCAATTTGTTTTCACATTTTCTACCAGAAAAAAACGGAATCCACACCTGCCCCAATATTATAAGCAGGTTCGTGCGTAATCCGGGCACACAAAAACAAAGGAGTATTGGGTTATTATGTTATTATACTTTTTTTCTTTAAAAGTTAAATCATACAAAATAAACATGTACATTTCAAATAATTTGTGAGTAACGGCACTGAATATATGAAATGCCTTTAAAAAATAATAATGCACAATATATGTGACTGTTACGACTCTAGGGGTAATGTAACAGAATAAAAGACACAAACAAGCTTTCAAGATTAAAATGCAAATCTTTAATTTCCTAAAATATTAAAAGAAATAAAATAGTTCAACAAACAATCAAAGTGAAAGACTTAAAATAACTTACAGTATAGAATATCCTAAAAAGTCCTAAAATGTTTTAAAGTTCACTTCCTGATGTTAATCCGAGTAATCCGGATGTGGTATTCCGAATGAAAATAACCTGTACTGTGCTGATGTTGAAAAATTCTGATTAAATCCAAAATAATCCTTGCAAGTCTGGAATCTCACAAGTTTTAGAATAATGTCCGATAATTCCACGGAGCTGTATAGTAATTCAGATGAATTACTAATTAAATAAATTCCACACTGAACTGAATAATTTCAATAACCTCTCTTCATTCAAGCAATCGTAAAGAATGATGATTCCCAAGATTATTCCCTATATATCTCTACTAAGTGCGCAGAATTAAAAGGGAATACCCTTTCTCCGTCTTTAATAATATGGTATTTCAAAATAACACAACCCTCTAAGAACCAATCAGGAACTAGGTTACGCGTCATTTACCCAAAGGTCTAGCGTACTAAAAATCTTAAATAATAAACATAATATTATTGTAGTATGGAATGTGACCTTTCAATGTTGATTTCCAAAAGTACAAAGCCAGGTCGACTTCATTTGCCCGCGCAATTGATCATGTGACCACTTATTGATCGAGCAATTGTCGTATCTATACTGATATGCTAACTGCTATTCAGACTAAAAACAGAGATCGTAAATTAGTAAATTAAATCATTATAAAAAGGTAAAAAGGTATGATTCCGTAACAGTGACAACATATAAACAACAAATATTTCAGGCAAATATGACAATACCAGCAACTATCAAACTCTATTTAGCCAAGGGAGCCACAGTCGCTACAGTTGATAAAGCATCAGACTAGTAATGCAAAGGTCAAGGGTTCGATACATGCCCAGATCTGCCCGGGTCGGCTGCCTCACTGTATCCTCATGAAAGGCACTTTCTGTGGCATGATATAGCTAATAATGTGTTGAAAGTACTCTTAACGCCAACAAAAACACAGAACAAATTATCAAACTTGCTCCAAAATATTCAAGAATTACAAATGTGGTCAAATTTTCAGCAATATTCCTCTGCAAAAAATGTATAAATTTAGACATGGTTTTTACAAGACATATGTTCTTCTTAAGGCAAAATATTTTTCTTAGTTTGTGTTGAGCAATGAGAGTAAAGAAAACAACATGGCAACTGACCCAGCCTGGTCTTGGAATTGAACCCGGCACGCCTGCATGCCAGTCCAGCATGCTATCCACTTGTATTTCACAAACAGGTCTTATAAATATACAGTCAAACCTGTCCTAATAGTCACCTCCAGTACATAGTGGTCACCTGGTCACAATGGCCATTCTAATTTCCCCTTGGCAAATTTCCTATATAAATGTCCTGTGTGTAATGGTCACATGCCTTCTGCAGTCAACAGCCAAGTGTTTCCTAAGCAACAGTGGTTTCTAACCGCCCTAAGCCGTCGCTGGAGTGTATAAACAGTGATCACTCTAAGTATGCAAATTACACTTCTGTTTGATGAGCAATGTATTGCTTAGATAAAGGCCTATCTTGTGAATGGATGTGTAAACATTTCATATCTCACTTGTATTCACCGTACTCCAGAAAAATTGTCTGTCTAACTCAAAGGTGTCAATACCTCAAGTTCGAAAGTGAGGCCTTCATGCCAGGACAGATTTTGTCAAATTTAGACAAATCTATTTGAGTGAATTTTGAGAAGCTGCTTAAATATTTTTCTATTTTCAGTAACGGTGGCCATTTTTAATGGAAAATCATCATTATGTGAAGAAATTTGAAAAATTGGTGTGAAAAAATTATGACTGCAAAAGTAACAAAGTTCTGTACAATGAAACAGTGAATAAATTAATCAGAATAAAGTAGGAGTGTCCTGTACTTGAAGACTCTGATTTCACTAAAAGACTTCTTATGATGTCCAGAATGCATACATTTGTTAAGTCAAAAGTAAAGAAAACAAGTTTGCTGATGGTAAAGTGCAGTATGATATAAAGTTTTTGGGGCAATTATTTTAAAATAGTTTCTCTCTAATGTGATCTTATGAGGCTGAGAATTTAATCCAGATATGTAATAAAATAATGATCATGCACTTTTTCATTTTCCTTTCGAAAGTTAGGGATTTGTGAGTGTATGACAGGGACTCTCAGAAATAGGCTGGGGACTCCTGAGTTCTATAAGTGAAGAGTCCAGGACTCCTCAAAAACTCCTGTTGAGAGCCCTGATGGACGTTTACAATGGTGACCAGGTGCTAAACTGGGTCAAGAAAATAGGACATCAGTTCTCATCATAACAAATAACTGGGTAGTATGAATGCTTTCATCATGCACAGCTTTCACAGTGACATCACAGTTTGTGACATTCAATCCGGTTTGCACTTGATCACACCTTTTAGCTGACCTTGTCTGAAAATGTCCACTTTAACATTGATTTCGCCTCATGTATTCCTCGGGGCGTGTATATAATGACCTTCCAAGCAATATGGATGTATGAGGATCAAATTAAAGTGAATAATCACCACTTAAAGGTATGTGTAATCAAATTTTTAAAAACCTGTATGACTTGTACTATAGTAAGGGCAGAACTCGGGGGGGGGGGGGGGAGCAGTATTGAGAAGGGGAGTATATGATGATGTTTTTATTTTATGCTAGTCTGTGAATTAGAAAAAATATTTCTTCACTGCGTGCAACATATATATCGATAACACCATGATAAATAAATGTGACCAGCTATTTTGTCACTTGCTTGGTATAGTGGTAAGTATGGCCACCTCTCATGCAAGAGTACCAGGTTTAAATCCTGCAGCACTCTTATATTTTTTCTTCAAATTTTTTGCTTATGTGTTTTTTGCCTTGAATTAGGAAAGAGAATTATGTTTAATACTGATATCTTCTATGTGAATGTATACAACACACAACAAAACAAACCGTACGCAGCTGACATTATCGTGCGGGATACCATAAGAAATCTGCTACTTCAATCTGTTATCGGCTAAAACACGGTATTGGTGCTGAGAGTAGTCTCACTCACTTAAAAAATTGAAATGTTTGATAGAACATTTCAATGAAGCTCATTATATACCCTAGGGTGTCCCCTAGTCAGATCAAGTTAGATTTAGCTTGAACATGCATGCGATTTTGTTTAACCATTATTTCAATTCATTGGTATAACAACAGTTACAGACACTACACTTGGTGTATAACATGCAAGAAAAACAGCATGAAAACTTTAAAACTTTATTTTTTTTCACAGTAACATCAGTAACAGGATATCAACATTTAAAGTAAACAACATAACTGGAAGTGGTAAACAACTTAATAACAAAATCAAAACATCTATGACAAAGGTATCACTAAGAAAAAAAACCTAACCATGAAACTTTTGCATAACAAACATAAAAGACATAGAATAATCTTATTTAGGCATTTATCTAACACCAAGAAGAATATTTAAACAAACAAAATCATTAATACTGGCCAAAAGTATTGCAAACTTCCATAAGAGTCAGAAGTACATTGTCCATAAAATTGGTTACAGACACTACAAAACTATAGCATTTCAATACAGCTGCAGAACCATACATATCTCCATAAAATTCACTTCAAAAATAATTCAACATGAACACATTGACTAGAATTATTCATTAAATGAATGTTGATTAGTTAATAAAATGATAAAACCACATTGTAACAGGTATATGTCCAATACTTGTGTTAAAATTATGAACTGGTAAATAGCACTTGAAAGTTTAATACTAAATAGTGTTTGTAAGAGTAAAATATTGAAGTATAATGAATGTTCAATAAATCATAGTCACTAAAGTATTGTTCAACCCAAGGTGCTGACTCAAACACAGACCCATATGTGATTGATCTTAAGGTTACAGACACTACACATTAAACCTTGACTTTATATTGTCATTTCAAATAGAAGTGCTTATGATTTTTTTCCAGATTTGACTTGAGCTTAGACAATTCAGCTGCATTAAACTTGAAATGACCCCTTTCATTGACTATTTGTGGAGCTTTTACCCTGTACAAGATAGCATCTAGAGCCTCTTGTGAATAATCATCTTTTTCAGGCCAAACATACATGTTGCCAGACTTTCTCATGTATTTAAGTCTAACTTCGTTATGAAGAATGTCTATTACTTCTGCTAAGTATACATCTAGAGGTCCCTTCTTTGGCTTAAGTCCTACAGCAACAAATTCTCCAGGGTGGTATTTCTCTATTGGTTTCTCTGTGTTGGTTGGTGCTTTTTTGTCAACTTTGATCTTCTTTGTCACAATGTTTTGTCTTTCTGTTGACTTCCGTTTCTTATTAGGCTTTTCGCTTGTTGCTGAGTTATGATCTTTCTGGTTACTTCCTTGTTTTCTTTTCTTGTCATTATTTTCTATTGTTGATGGATTCTTGTCTTTAAGTTGTTTTCCTTTCTGACTTAAATTATCTTTATTGAGTACTAACTTTCTCATTTCCCAGGCATTAACATTTTCGCTGAAGTTGCATCTCCCGTCAACCTTCATGCATTGCTCACAATAACAGCTCAGATTTCTTATGCTCAGTTCATAATCATTGCTTCCTGACTTTACAGCATGTAATTTTCTTGTACCTTGCAGTGTTTGCACATCAGTTTCTTCTCTATTTCTCTCAACATCTTTAACAAGGATGAACTCCCTTCTCGAAACTGTTTTAGCTTCATTATCTGTATTTTCCATTTTCAGTTTCTCTGTTTCTAACCCTAACCCTCTGTTTTTTTCTCCAGGCTTGTACCTTTAGCCTCGTCTTCTCCCTTCTAGCTTTAATCTTCTGTTCATCTTCTTCTGGCTTATCTTTGCTTCCTAAAAGCAAACAACTTCATTCTCATTTTTGTTCCTCTATGTATACGGATGAAATTTAGACTTTACAAAACATACTTGTAATGAGTACGCAATATGCTTTCATACATAAGCAAACTGGAATAACCTGTAGATTCTTAAAGAAAAGTATCTGATTGAAAAAGAAATAGCATAAAACCTGATGATTATTCAATGTTCTAGCATTTACAATGATTGCACACTTTCCTTAATAATGTAAACAACAGTCGGGTCAATTCACATGTCTAGTAGTGTCTGTAACCATTTGACAATATCAGCAATGTATCCAATACTAAGTCTGAGCTCATTGAATTCTCATAATATTTCTGTTTGAATTTACTAGTCTAATGATATGGAATGCAAAAATACTCAGTTTCAATTGCATATTGTAAGAAATCACTGAAAATGTTGCCTGTTATCAGAAATCTAGATGAAAGAAACTATAAATATACCAAAATATTACAAATTGCAGACAGACAATATGTCAAAATTTAGCCTTACACATCAATACTGTAATAGGAAACATAATTTGGCTTCATTTTTTAAAAAAAAACAGGGATAAAGTCATAGACAGTATAAAAAGGGGATATTGGTTACAGACACTACAATTTAAGAGTGTGGTTTACCATTCAATACAAACTTACCAGAGTTGTTCCCAGAGGTTTGCTTTTGTCGTCTTCCCATGTCTTAGGGATGTACCATGGTAAAGAACAGAAAAAGTAATTAGGCAGCTTCTTCTAGGATAAGAAATTCAGGTTACATTGTCTTGTAGTAAATTACTCAAACAGACAGTGCTGCAAGAATGATGCAATATTCAATCAAGAGAGTTATTGCATCACTTTTTTGCTCTTGGCTGCAGAGGTAAATAGATGATGCAACATTACATCACATAAGATGGAACTTTCTATTGAGAAAAACAATGTTTTAATGACAAGTAGAACAATACTTTTATCTTTCATTTTTATACCTGTTTGTGTAGTGTCTGTAACTTTTTTTATTGAGTTGCTGTTTTTTAATGGTACAATACAGCACCACCAATTTTGGCCAACTTGGACATCACATGGATACACATGAGCCTTTGTAGGATTTATACTTTTCCATAATGAAACAACAAAATTATTGCCATATAAACTTGTAAAGGTTACAGACACTACAAAATTTAGAACTGGAAAGTTTGACAAAGAACAAGCTCTCAATCGAATATCTTGGCTAGCCATGTGATTTAAATGGTTTTACTACTTATTATAATATAAAGTCGAGTTCTAGATGTCAATAAAAGTTATAATGAATGTTATTTTGTACAAAATGTTGGCATATAACAACAGATTAGTGTTTGAATTTCAGTGTTGAAACAAAACTTCTACTGACGGTATTTTGCTTATAAAATCCATAATATTTTACCGATTTCTTTAATTCAAGAAGCAATATTTGCAGGATAGAATTCCGCATAAAACCAGACCAATAAATGCATAATTTCAGTATGATATTTAGAGAATTCTCTATTTTATATTCAAGCTTTTTTCGAGTGAGACTACATAACGCTCAAAAATGGCCATTTTTAGAGCTTGTTTCCATGCATATCTCAACAATGGGTTACACTAACCTCTTGAAATTTTCAGGAAAGTAAGAGAGGTATATGCCAGGCTTACCAATCTTTAAAATTGGTTCATATCTTGTTTAATTTTTCTATTTCATGCATATAACATGAAAATTCCTTTATCAGCACCAATACCGTGTTTTAGCCGTATACATATTGCTTGCCAATACATTTGAGCATAAAAAAGAGAAAATTTGCTTGTTCAAGTGAATAACGGAGATATTTCATCCCATGGGTGAAAAACTCATGACTCAGAACAAGCAAATATTCCAAATATAAAGTTAATTTGGTATGCGGCTACTGAGATAGATATGCCGGACAAAATCCATAACGAAACTTTAAGTCCCAAAACACCTTAACCAGGCAAATCTGTCAACCGACACGCAGATTCCATTGTAAGTAGCCACGATGTAGGGGGCATACAAGTGACGTGATTTCAATATTGTAAGGAAACTTTCATTACTTCAAAAAATTAGATAAATAAAAAAAAAGAGGCGGAGAAGAACATGCTAGTCTAAGGACGACAGTAACGCGATAGGTAACAATCCTGCTCGAAAACGTGTAACACCTTGAAACCTTCGGGACAACAAAAGGTATTTTACTCGCTAAAACTGACAGTTTGGTATATTTATGATTCAAATGAGTTTAAAGTGTTTATGTGAAAAACTTCAATAAAACAAACCCACAATATTACTAAATATAAATAACCTGTGATTGAAATCTTGACCTTTCGTTACATGCAACCGGAACTTTCTACCGGTTGCCTGGTTCCATAACTTTAATGAACAATATAAAATAACAAAAAGAAACCAGTCTATATCAATTATAACATTACTACTACAGCTACTAGTACAAACAAATCTAACGTACTTATGTGCTGTGCCTTCGTTGTATTTTAATGTGAAGCTTATCAAAAGTTTAAATAGCTGAGTTTCACAATCGCAGATGGTAACGCGGGTCTCTCTTTCTTTAATCGAAAACGAGACTTCGCTACTTCGGATCATCTCTAGCATATTTTTGTCTCTCAGAAATAGCCAAGATGATCTGAATGCGGGTCTATAGGTCAATCGGAATATCATCGGCCTTTTCCGTTAAGTCGAGCAAGAAATATCAGATGTAATTCGCCGCCATTAAAAACTATATTTGGGTGGTTTGGTTTTGTTGGGGTTAATGCTCTTTTTCAGCAGATGATGGGCTATAGATGGCGGCAGTATATTTGGTGGAGAAAGTACCACCTACCCACGGGAAGCTACTGGCAAGCTTTTTCACATACCAACGTTGGCCGAGCCGAGACTCGAACCCATGCGGACAGAGGATAGATATCAGTGATCTGTAAAGGCGGGCGCCTTAGACCACTCGGCCACCCGGGGCTCCACTATATTTGGAAGTACTTTTGTTCACCTGGCACAAAATGGACGTGGAAAGCCACAATTGAAACATTGTCGGCTTTTTCTGTCGCAATATATGTGGTGCACTCCATCACCAAACCGATTAAATTTATGTGGGTAGCGTTGTTTAGCAGTGTGACGTCACAGATCATTACCTCATATCTAACAATAGAATGTATTCCCCACCCCCCACCCCCCCGCTTCGGGCAAAGATTATAATATGGCGGGCCAGTACCATTGTTTAATTTATAAAATGCCGTACTTAGAGGAAAAAAAATCAAAATAATGAAGCAGTAATTAGAATAATAATTAAGTGATAAATCTAGTAGTATATGTTCTAGTTAAAACATTACAAAAGAATGTGTGAAATTAAATTATAAAAACATCTTTTGAAATTGCTGGATACAAATCCCGGTTACGAAACGACTTGTGCTTTGATAGAAAATCACTCAGTGTGCAGTTGACCTGATGGTTAGAGTGTAAAGATCTCCAAAGAAATCGAAGTTATTTGATCAAAATTTAAGTAAAATTCATTGTGTATACTGCTTGCATATTTGATGCTTCCAACGGGAACAATAAAGTTGAACATGCATCATGCCTATATAACATGTCATCTCCCAACAACAACAACAACAACAAAAACATCAACAAAAAAGAAGTAAATATACTACCAAAGCAATCTTGCCTTTTCTCTCTAAATTTAGGAGCTGAATTATTTTAAAAATTGTCCCTGTAATTGAAAATCAGAGCAGAAACGCTGGACAAATGTCAGTCGTTCGTAACCTGGTCGTTTCGTAACCGGGATTTTTATCCGGCAATTTTAATTTCACATATTAAAAGTTAATGTAATTTATTCTTTTTCTCTAAGTACGCTATTTTGTAATTTAAATTTGATTGCTTGCTTTGTAAATACTTTTCTTGCTGCCTACAACATACATCAGGCTGTTCTGTTCTGTTCTTATCTGTGCATGTCTTAAACACTATTTAAACACTATTTATAAACTTATTCTTGTGATTTATTGCACTATAATACTTATGTATACAAACTCTTATTTTAAGATCCATTTTAGACTCGTTATATATTTTTCTGATTTTATTGTTTTATTGTACTTTAAACAATTTTAAAATTTGACTTCTTTTTAATTTTAAATAATAAAAATACATAATTATAAGCATTAGTAATTCTTTTCTATTAAATGTTAACGGAAAATACAATAACGTGTAGAAATACTGGGTAAGAAACATCCTGGTTACCTCACAACATATTATCGTTTAATCATTTTTTTTTTTAAGTGAGTGATAAAAAAGGATCTGTGAACTAATAGTCGGTTTATCAGTCCAGGCCCTCGAGTCTTTGTAACATTTCTGTAACATAATGAAAATTAAATGATGAAGTAGCTTGGTCTCTAACATGGGGAAAACATTTTTACTGTCAGTTAAAATCACGACATTTGCCCAGGGTGTGGGGTGTTTAAGATCGAATTTGAAAAGGTTAGTTTGTTTTACTCTATTAAAAATGGGCACAGTTAAACAATTTTTATTATCAAAATGTACTTTATTTTTGTAACTCACTTCCAAATATTTACAACTGAATCGTACAAAGATCCTATTATTATTTTTTATCATTATTATTTTTATTTATATTATTAGGGTTAAACAATGGATAGAAGCAGGAAACAGTTAGTCCATTTCCATAGCAACATTGTTTCACAACCATATTAAAAGTCCCCCTTGGACAACACACAAAAGTTGTCACTTATAAAAAGATGAAAAGAACAGTAAGGTCTACTGAACGCTATATTATCTGTTTTTCCGAAAACAATATGGACGAAGGCGTAATGCCTTGTGGGTAAATGACATCATATAATATTTATAGGACATGAGGAGCTCGCTGAACAGCGCAATTCCTACAACTACATACGAGCATTGGCGACTTCGAGGTCAATCCTACGGATCATACCTCGAATGCACTTTGCATCATCGCCGCTAAGTGCTCTGCTATCTGGCGATTTACTATCCAAATTTGGATATTATCCCCACGCCGACCAACTTGGAGGTCACGTCTTTATGTTAAGAGTAACTCAATAGTTCCAAACACTTGACCCTATTACTTTGTTTATTGGTATGACTTGCTAAGGTTAATCTAATATATCTCTTGATTGTAATTTAATTTAAACTAAGTACAATTCTTTGTAAACAAAATATGTTGTTAAGATATGTGTTTGCTAACGTAAAATTGCCCATGCTTTTTGGAGCACTTCTGTTGTCAAATCTTCATTTTCGGAGGTGCGTATTTTTTCACGTTGTTAGGCTCTTCAATTTCAGAGGTAAGGAAATATTGCTTGTAGTCCGCAATCCCATAATGGCCAAAAAGAAGCGATTAGTTTTGACTAACACCGGAACTTATTGAAGTTTGACCTCGAATGTATGCCGATAGCTGCATTCGGACTATATCGGCTATTTATGAAGCAATTATTTGACCGAGAAGTAGCGAATGCATCGAACTATCGCTGAAATAGCCAAGTTAGTCCGAATAGATGTACAGTTTTTTTTTCGGAGAAATTTCCGGCGAACAAAATGTGTGATTTTTCTATAAATTACTGCGCCGATATACATTTGAGGCATTCGGAATATCCTCGTCTCTTTCCGATGCGAGTCGAATAACTTCCACTGTCAGAAAGAGAATTGGAGGTAATGGTAGTGATACTTCTCGAATTGGTAAGGTTTTGGCGGACGAACATCGGGCTAGATGTGCGAAGAACAGAGTCTTCAAAAATTATAAGTGTTGAAAATAAACACTGGATTTCGTTTCCAGAAATTAAAGAAACACCTGCAATTTTTTAATGTTATTCCTGTAGCTTTGTAATGAAATCGAATGAAGAAATCATTAGGTTTCAATAGCGTTAAACGATTGCTCACGTTGCTGTTAAAGATGATAAATCATCTAGTCATTGGGACGTTATTGAAGTTATTTTATGACGCAATAACAACCACGTGCTTGAGGCAGTTCAGAATGGCCATTATTTACATCTGAGGTTTGTTTTGGTTTTTACCATGCGATGGAAAAGGCCGAGGATGTTCGATTGACATCCGAAGTTATTTCTCGACTTGACGGAAATGGCTGTGCAATGCTCCGGTCGTATCTATAGACTTCATTCGCAATCTCGAGGTCAATCCCATGGATCATACTTCCAATCTATGCCGACAAACTTCATAAGTTCCAGTGTTCTTCAAAACAGATCACTTCTAGTAGATAGAGAATGGAGATTGAGATTGTTATTAATGATCAGGGTTAACCCATTCTGATCTATACCACTGACCCCGCTGCAAACGCTCATGCATCCTCGAGTAAAGCGATGATTCCCCGCGGGCACACAAACATGGATCCGGGACCGCGACGGGCGGTCGGTTTCAGCGCGGTTAACCCCGCGCGGCTACTGATCAGGGTTTACTCGATTTTATGCATGCAAATCAACTACCTGTTTCGGTCCTGTCTCGCAGTTCATATCTGCGCGAAGTCGTCTAAAGTTTTCCATTTCGGCCAGCACCGTCTCGAACTCGGCCGTGGTAATCATTTAATCTTCGATGGCCACCGAGTACAACTTGGCAATTGTGTTTAGACTGCTTTGCGCCGCCGCGAGAATTTCCGAATAGACATGTATTCGTTTGTGCAGCCGTAATGAAATGATTTTTCCAGCGCCGCCAGCCACACTAGTTGCTATCGATATAGCTCCGACAACAAATCCGATTTGCGTGCCTATGATAGTTGCCGTAGTCGCAATTCTTGCTTTGAGGCTCCATTACAATTCTTCTATTAATACTGTCACCGCGAAGTCTAATTGCTCGACAGGCAGACCTTGTACAGATGCATCGGCCGGGTGCAAGACGCACACGCACGTCAAAGACCTGTTACGCGGACAAGTGCGTCTTTGTTCAATATTAGTCTGGGTTTTTCTTTCGCCGGTTGAGTTATTGTTGGTTCGATATAATTGATGGAGAATTGTATCGCGGTGGATTTGTTGGTGAGTATTACTTCACGGTTGTAGAAACAGTCTCTGGACATTTTCGCGACCGGGTGTGATCGCGTGCTAATGCGATAATTCCAAGCTGGTCTCGAGTCTGTCTTGGTACATCAGGGTGGTCCCAACTGTCGATTTCTATCTGACTCTCATAGATTATATTTGAGTGTATATGAGGGTCTGTTAACGCCGTTGTCACGCAGATATTCATCAACAAGCGGCACAAAGTCACCATCGATGTTGGCACTCCCTCCCAGCTGATCAAGCACCCCGTCAACATTAAATTCCGCAAGATCGTCATGGTTGTTCGGAATCGATCACGTATATGTAATGATAAATCTTAAACACAAACGCCAAAGACGGTTAAGTACCCGTCCGGATAGACGTTGAATCCTTCAAAATGAATGTCATCTCCGGCGACCAATAATATTGATACTGCATATGTGAAATGTTAAACATTGACGTGCTCGATTGTACTCATCACTGGTGATCTAGTACGTTACTGACCATTCAACAACATCATCATTACACCCCACCTGCCTCTAAATCCGGCTAAGATGAACAAATACGATCCAGACTCTCGCACCTTTAAGAGATGAGGTTTATTTTTATCAAAGTCATTTCCGACGCCTATGAAAACAAGTTGACCAGAAGTAAATCTGCCTTTCTTATACCTCCTGGTATCCTTATTCCATGGTCTCGCGCGAATTGCTTGAGCTGATTCACGGTAGGCATGCCCGTATACAATGAAAACATCATCTAATTGCAATTAATTTTTGTAGTATCATTTTTACTTTACCAGGATTGCAAATGGCAATCGCTTAGATCCTAGATATTATTTCATTGACTTCATTGTCTTTTTCCTCGACGCCATCGTCAGCTTTTTCCACATTTGTGTTGGCAAGTCTTCGCCGGCGCGCGCGATAATACTCAGCAACGGATCCACATGGTCGACAAAGCTGATTTCGCGACTTGACTCCGATGCCGCATTTAAGGCATGGTCGAGCACAGGTACAAACACGTAACGCAAGCAAGTGGAATATACAGTATTTAAAATGACATGTTCTGCAGCAAAGTTAACGCTTTTTAAGACAAACACCTTTGCATCTGTTGCGTCCCAATGCCATTGAACTTTATATATATATATACACACCAGGCTTGTATTCCTTAATATCAAATACTGTTCATCTATCCTCCCGATTCAGGGTCTGTTTAACCCCATGCGGTACTTTATCAGATTTTTCTGCACTGGATCGTATACGATGCTACGATCACAATCCGTAAAACACGTTAGACCCATGAGGATAATGTTAAAAGGGCAGGTAGCGTCTCGTAAGCAAGCTTTTGCCACGCGGCAGACTCCGCAGCTTGGCATCAAATAATTTCAAGCGGGTATTTGGCTAAATCACTGCACACTTGCCGCTGCGATAATGTATTACGCCAACTCCTAAATGACCATGCATTGCACATTGATATCCAAGACTTGAAAACGTGTTGCAGTACTTGTCTCTGAACTTGAAATTCCCTACAATTACCGTGCCGTTCCTGAGTGTTGACTTTATGGGTTCTGTGTCTAGGCACTGGAATATCTTTTCACAGAAATCTCGCCATTTCTTTGGGCTGTGTATCATTTCCTCATATTTTTGTCACCGCAAATGAATGTATTGTCGTGCGCCTTTGGAGCTTCCATATATTACATGCTGAAGGCATTTTACTAATTGATTTGCTCATTGATGTGATCTTCGCTGTCTTCGCTGTGCATTTCGCTGTCTTTGCTGGGCATTTAGCTGTCTTTGCTCACCGGAGACTCAGTTAACGTCGGCAGCTTGAAGTTTTCTTGTAAAACATCATACAATGGCTTTTCGTGCTCCTTGTTATATTCTTCGCCAAGTTTTCGTTGTGCTCGATTCAACGCGATCCCTAACTCGTTTAATTTATGAAGATACTCCGCATACGCATTTGAAAAATCATACAGCATATTTTGAACCTCAAGCTAAATAGCTATTTAATCTTTCCTGTGACGTTATAAATGCACCATTGCTTGGACAATTTAATTCCCGCATTAGCCACAGACGCAAATTCTTGCACAATACTGTATGTGTCAGATGGTGAAGCTTTCGAGGGCAAAATATACAATATTCCACTACAATTTTCTAATAGTAAATCACTTATTCGTTTTAGGCGCGTATCGATCTGCCTCGGTGCTGCAACCAAAACTGGCTAATACAGTAACCGCGCTAAAACCTATCTACTGAAGATTTGACAACGGAAGTACTCCAATGAGCATGGGCAATTGTTCGTTTAGCAAAACGGCATGTCAACACATTATTGCGAAGAAATTTACTTAGTACAAATTACAATCAAGACATATATTAGATTGACCTTGCCAAGCCGTAACAACAAAATAAAAAGACCAAGTTGTTTGGAACTATTTTGTCAGACTTTTAACATACATACATGTCCACTGAGCTGGTCAGCGTAGGGATAATATCCAAAATTGGTTAGTAAATCGCCAGTTAGCAGAGGTGCTTACTAGCGGCGATGTAAGTTAGCGCTTCTGTTATATGGCGATTTAATATTCAGTTGATATTATCCCTACGCCGACCCACTAGGCTGACACGTATGTATGTTAAGAGTCTAACAAAATAGTTCCAAACACTTGATCCCCTTACTTTGTTTTGTTATAATGACTTCCTAAGATCAATCTAATATGTGTCTTCATTGTAATTGGAACTAAGTAAATTTCTTCATAAATGCGTGCCAACATGTGTTTTTGCACAACATAAAATTGCCCGTGCTCATTCGAGCATTTCCCTTGCCAAATCTTCAGTTTCGGAGGTGAGTAGTTTTTGTACGTTATCCTGCTCTTCACTTTTGGAGGTAAGTAAATGTTGCATGTAGTCAGCAATCCCAATAGTGCTTGAATGGAAGTGATCGGTTTTAAAAAATACCGGAACTTATGAAGTTTGAAATTGGCTTTACTAATTGGAACATGCTCGGACCCAGTCACAACTTCTGAAATGTGGCCTACGGTCAATCCAATCATAGAAATAGCTTAGGTGGTCCAAATAGATCCCGGTTTCTTTCTTTTGCGAAGAGACTTCCGGTGAACAAACTGTATAATTTGCCTGCAAAATTGCTACGCCGACATACATCTTGTTTTTATTTTTTTTTTTTTTGTGGTTATGGTCGATTATTAATTTTTAAATTTGACTAAATACACTTTTTAATGGGGTTTTTTAAATTAAAATTCTACTTTTTGCTCTAAAATTTTAATTCTTTTCAAAATTATGAAATGATTTTTGGGGGGTATTGACTAAAACCCACATTTTAAAATATTTTCACCAACATTTCTAAAGGTTACTATTTGAATTTTAAATTTTTATGAAAACAAAAACACCCAACCACCCTTATTCTCCAAACTTCATGACTTCTAAAATTGTACCCTCTAACTTTCAAACATCTTGACCTGAACCTGATTTATTAAATTATTCAAACTAAAAAAACCTGGAATAAAAAAGCCAGCGCGTCACGTCGCGAGGCGCCCACCCCCTCTGACCCGGAACAATTTTATTCTTTTCAAATTCATTATGCAGTAAATAAAAATTTTGAATATTCAAAAAATACCTACATATATTAGAATACAAACTTGAAGGTTTTATAAAAGTTTAGTGTGTTTTCTTAGTTCGAGTATAAAGATCTCAAAAATTAACTAAGTAATAAAAAGCCATGACCCCCCCCCCCCCCCCCCCCCATCCACCCACGCGATCGAGCACAGCGACGCGAAGGGAGGAAGGGACGGGGGAGGGAGAAAGATGATCATTACATCCCCCATTTGAATTTTGTCAAATTCTGTAAATTAAATAACACTAAAATTATAGACGCAAACGCAGCTGTAGCCGTAGGTAGCCTTGACCTTTAGTTTTTTTTTTTATCATCACCATAGCTAATACACGTATAGATCAATTTTGTTTGCGGATAAATACATGTAGCCTTAGGCATTTGTAATTTATTAGACTATAGTAAATACATGTGATATAACTTTATGAAGATAGTATGAATCATTTATAGTTAATCTAGTTAATTATTATTATTGATTGGTCTAGTCCGAGTTGAAAATGTACAAGGTTTTTATCAACCTAGCTGTTGCTAATTTTAAACCAAACTGCATGTAAAGATTTCAGTTTACATAGTGAATAACGTATTTCCCTTTGTTCTCAATGTACATAATACATTTGGTACAAGTGGTTTTGTACTCTTGTAATCGCTATTCAGCTTCTATTGCGATTATGTAAATTGTTAATTAATCTGGAGCTAAAGGGCACTACTTAAAAAAGGCATGCAAGTGTAATGGAATTCACAAATTATTGCATCCTTAAAAAAAGGCATGCAAGTGCATTGGAATTTACAAATTATTGCATCCTTAAAAAAGCCATGCGAGTGCAATGGAATTTACAAATTATTGCATCCTTAAAATAGGCATGCAAGTGCAATGGAATTTACAAATTATTGCATCCTTAAAAAAGGCATGCGAGTGCAATGGAATTTACAAATTATTGCATCCTTAAAATAGGCATGCAAGTGTAATCGAATTTACAAATTATTGCATCATTAAAATAGGCATGAAAGTGTAATGGAATTTACAAATTATTGCATCCTTAAAAAAGGCATGCAAGTGTAATGGAATTTACAAATTATTGCATCCTTAAAATAGGCATGCAAGTGTAATGGAATTTACAAATTATTGCATCCTTTAAAAAGGCATGCAAGTGTAATGGAATTTACAAATTATTGCATTCTTAAAATAGGCATGCAAGTGTAATGGAATTTACAAATTATTGCATCCTTAAAATAGGCGTCCAAGTGTAATGGAATTTACAGATTACTGCATCCTTAAAATAGGCATGCAAGTGCAATGGAATTTACAGATTATTGCATCCTTAAAATAGGCATGCAAGTGCAATGGAATTTACAGATTATTGCATCCTTAAAAAAGACATGCAAGTGCAATGGAATTTACAGATTATTGCATCCTTAAAATAGGCATGCAAGTGTAATGGAATTTACAAATTATTGCATCTTTAAAATAGGCATGCAAGTGTAATGGAATTTACAGATTACTGCATCCTTAGAATAGGCATGCGAGTGCAATGGAATTTACAGATTATTGCATCATTAAAATAGGCATGCACGTGTAATAGAATTTACAAATTATTGCATCATTAAAATAGGCATGCGAGTGTAATTGAATTTACAGATGATTGCATCCTTAAAATAGGCATGCAAGTGTAATGGAATTTACAAATTATTGCATCCTTAAAATAGGCATGCAAGTGTAATGGAATTTACAAATTATTGCATCCTTAAAATAGGCATGCAAGTGTAATGGAATTTACAAATTATTGCATCCTTAAAATAGGCATGCGAGTGCAATGGAATTTACAAATTATTGCATCCTTAAAATAGGTATGCAAGTGTAATGGAATTTACAGATTATTGCATCCTTAAAATAGGCATGCAGGTGTAATGGAATTTACAAATTATTGCATCCTTAAAAAAGGCATGCAAGTGTAATGGAATTTACAAATTATTGCATCCTTAAAATAGGCATGCAAGTGTAATGGAATTTACAAATTATTGCATCCTTAAAATAGGCATGCAAGTGTAATGGAATTTACAAATTATTGCATCCTTAAAATAGGCATGCGAGTGCAATGGAATTTACAGATTATTGCATCCTTAAAATAGGCATGCAAGTGTAATGGAATTTACAAATTATTGCATCCTTAAAATAGGCATGCAAGTGTAATGGAATTTACAAATTATTGCATCCTTAAAAAAGGCATGCAAGTGTAATGGAATTTACAAATTATTGCATCCTTAAAATAGGCATGCAAGTGTAATGGAATTTACAAATTATTGCATCCTTAAAAAAGGCATGCAAGTGTAATGGAATTTACAGATTATTGCATCTTTAAAATAGGCATGCAAGTGCAATGGAATTTACAGATTATTGCATCCTTAAAATAGGCATGCAAGTGTAATGGAATTTACAGATTATTGCATCCTTAAAATAGGCATGCAAGTGCAATGGAATTTACAAATTATTGCATCCTTAAAAAAGGCATGCAAGTGCAATGGAATTTACAGATTATTGCATCCTTAAAAAAGGCATGCAAGTGTAATGGAATTTACAAATTATTGCATCTTTAAAAAATAGGCATGCAAGTGTAATGGAATTTACAAATTATTGCATCCTTAAAATAGGCATGCGAGTGCAGTGGAATTTACAGATTATTGCATCATTAAAATAGGCATGCAAGTGCAACGTAATTTACAGATTATTGCATCCTTAAAATAGGCATGCAAGTGCAATGGAATTTACAAATTATTGCATCTTTAAAATAGGCATGCAAGTGCATTGGAATTTACAGATTATTGCATCCTTAAAATAGGCATGCAAGTGTAATATAATTTACAGATTATTGCATCCTTAAAATAGGCATGCGAGTGCAGTGGAATTTACAGATTATTGCATCATTAAAATAGGCATGCACGTGTAATAGAATTTACAAATTATTGCATCATTAAAATAGGCATGCGAGTGTAATGGAATTTACAAATTATTGCATCCTTAAAATAGGCATGCAAGTGTAATGGAATTTACAGATTATTGCATCCTTAAAAAAGGCATGCAAGTGTAATGGAATTTACAAATTATTGCATCTTTAAAATAGGCATGCAAGTGTAATGGAATTTACAAATTATTGCATCCTTAAAATAGGCATGCAAGTGTAATGGAATTTACAGATTATTGCATCCTTAAAATAGGCATGCGAGTGTAATGGAATTTACAGATTATTGCATCCTTAAAATAGGCATGCAAGTGTAATGGAATTTACAAATTATTGCATCCTTAAAAAAGGCATGCAAGTGTAATGGAATTTACAAATCCATTTCAAAAATGCAACCCGTCTGATAGCAATTTTTTTTTTTTTTTTTCATCTTTTTTTACTAGCAAGTACTGGCTCACGTCCCATCCATTTATATATTGTTGAAATATTAGAACACAATGAATCGCATTGACGTTGATATTTTGTAATCAGTTTCCCTGCGTTATACGACTTAGACGTCACCACCATATTGTATCTTTCCCGAATAGTAATGATGTTTTATCTCGCCTTTATTACCCGAGAAGTAATCGTGTTATTTGCAGCATATCTGTGTTATATCATGCTAATTCTATCTCTAATTCTACACTGTCATCATGAATATGTCATAGTCTATCAAAAATACTCACAATCATCCTAATATGTCATAGGGAATCAACGTACTCGCAATCGTTATGAACATATCATAGTCTATCAAAGTACTCTCAGTCGTCATGATATGTCATAGGCCATCAAAGTACTCGCAATCGTCATAATATGTCATAGGCCATCAAAGTACTCGCATTTGTCATGAACATGTCATAGTCTATCAAGGTACTCTCACTCATCATAATATGTCATAGTCTATCAAAGTACTCCCAATCATCATAAGTATATCATAGTCTATCAAAGTGCGCTCAATAGTCATGAATATGTCATAGTCTATCAAAGTACTCTTAGTCATCATGATTATGTCATAGTCTATCAAAGTACTTTCAATCATCATGAATATGTCATTGTCTATCAAAGTACTCTTAGTCATCATGAATATGTCATAGTCTATCAAAGTACTCTTAGTCATCATGAATATGTCATAGGCTATCAACGTACCCTCAATCATCATAAATATGTCATAGTCTATTAAAGTATTCTCAATCGTCAGGAATATGTCATAGTCTATCAAAGTACCCTAAATCATCATACATATGTCATAGTCAATCAAAGTACTCTCAATCATCAAGAATATGTCATAGTCTATCAAAGTACTCTCAATCATCATGAATATGTCATAGTCTATCAAAGTACTCTCAATCATCATGAAAATGTCATAGGCTATTAAAGTAATCTCAATCATCATAACTATGTCATAGTCTATCAAAGTACTCTCAATAATTATAACTATGTCATAGTCTATCAAAGTACCCTCAATCGTCATGAATATGTCATAGTCTATCAAAGTACTCTCAATCATCATAAATATGTCATAGTCTATCAAAGTACTCTTCGTCATCATGAATATGTCAAAGTCTATCAATGGACTCTCAATCATCATAAATATGTAATAGTCTATCAAAGTACTCTCAATCGTCATGAATATGTCATATTCTATCAAAGTACCCTCAATCGCATGAATATGTCATAGTCTATCAAAAAGTACTTTGAATCGTCATGAATATGTCATATTCTATCAAAGTACTTTCAATCATCATAAATATGTCATAGTCTATCAAAGTACTCTCAATCATCATAAATATGTCATGGTCTATCAAAGTACTCTCAATCGTCAAGGATATGTCATAGTCTATCAAAGTACTCTTCGTCATCATAAATATGGCATAGTCTATCAAAGTACTCTCAATCATCATAAATATGTCATAGTCTATCAAAGTACTCTTCGTCATCATGAATATGTCAAAGTCTGTCAATGGACTCTCAATCATCATAAATATGTAATAGTCATTCAAAGTACTCTCAATCGTCATGAATATGTCATATTCTATCAAAGTACCCTCAATCGCATGAATATGTCATAGTCTATCAAAAAGTACTTTCAATCATCATGAATATGTCATATTCTATCAAAGTACTTTCAATCATCATAAATATGTCATAGTCTATCAAAGTACTCTCAATCATCATAAATATGTCATAGTCTATCAACAAGTACTTTCAATCGTCATGAATATGTCATATTCTATCAAAGTACTTTTAATCATCATAAATATGTCATAGTCTATCAAAGTACTCTCAATCATCATAAATATGTCATAGTCTATCAACAAGTACTTTCAATCGTCATGAATATGTCATATTCTATCAAAGTACTTTCAATCATCATAAATATGTCATAGTCTATCAAAGTACTCTCAATCATCATAAATATGTCATAGTCTATCAAAGTACTCTCAATCATCATAAATATGTCATAGTCTATCAAAGTACTCTCAATCATCAAGAATATGTCATAGTCTATCAAAGTACTCTTAATCATCATAAATATGTCATAGTCTATCAAAGTACTCTCAATCATCAAGAATATGTCATAGTCTATCAAAGTACTCTCAATCATCATAACTATGTCATAGTCTATCAAAGTACTCTTAGTCATCATAAATATGGCATAGGCTATTAAAGTACTCTCAAACGTCATGAATATGTCATAGTCTATCAAAGTACTCTCAATCATCATGAATATGTCATAGTCTATCAAAGTACTCTCAATCATCATGAAAATGTCATAGGCTAGTAAAGTACTCTCAATCATCATAAATATGTCATAGTCTATCAAAGTACTCTCAGTCATCATAACTATGTCATAGTCTATCAAACTACTCTCAATCGTCATGAATATGTCATAGTCTATCAAAGTACTCTTCGTCATCATAAATATGGCATAGTCTATCAAAGTACTCTCAATCGTCATGGATATGTCATAGTCTATCAAAGTACTCTCAATCATCATAAATATGTCATAATCTATCAAAGTACTTTCAATCATCATGAATATGTCATTGTCTATCAAAGTACTCTTAGTCATCATGAATATGTCATAGTCTATCAAAGTACTCTTAGTCATCATGAATATGTCATAGGCTATCAACGTACCCTCAATCATCATAAATATGTCATAGTCTATTAAAGTATTCTCAATCGTCAGGAATATGTCATAGTCTATCAAAGTACCCTAAATCATCATACATATGTCATAGTCAATCAAAGTACTCTCAATCATCAAGAATATGTCATAGTCTATCAAAGTACTCTCAATCATCATGAATATGTCATAGTCTATCAAAGTACTCTCAATCATCATGAAAATGTCATAGGCTATTAAAGTAATCTCAATCATCATAACTATGTCATAGTCTATCAAAGTACTCTCAATAATTATAACTATGTCATAGTCTATCAAAGTACCCTCAATCGTCATGAATATGTCATAGTCTATCAAAGTACTCTCAATCATCATAAATATGTCATAGTCTATCAAAGTACTCTTCGTCATCATGAATATGTCAAAGTCTATCAATGGACTCTCAATCATCATAAATATGTAATAGTCTATCAAAGTACTCTCAATCGTCATGAATATGTCATATTCTATCAAAGTACCCTCAATCGCATGAATATGTCATAGTCTATCAAAAAGTACTTTGAATCGTCATGAATATGTCATATTCTATCAAAGTACTTTCAATCATCATAAATATGTCATAGTCTATCAAAGTACTCTCAATCATCATAAATATGTCATGGTCTATCAAAGTACTCTCAATCGTCAAGGATATGTCATAGTCTATCAAAGTACTCTTCGTCATCATAAATATGGCATAGTCTATCAAAGTACTCTCAATCATCATAAATATGTCATAGTCTATCAAAGTACTCTTCGTCATCATGAATATGTCAAAGTCTGTCAATGGACTCTCAATCATCATAAATATGTAATAGTCATTCAAAGTACTCTCAATCGTCATGATATGTCATATTCTATCAAAGTACCCTCAATCGCATGAATATGTCATAGTCTATCAAAAAGTACTTTCAATCATCATGAATATGTCATATTCTATCAAAGTACTTTCAATCATCATAAATATGTCATAGTCTATCAAAGTACTCTCAATCATCATAAATATGTCATAGTCTATCAACAAGTACTTTCAATCGTCATGAATATGTCATATTCTATCAAAGTACTTTTAATCATCATAAATATGTCATAGTCTATCAAAGTACTCTCAATCATCATAAATATGTCATAGTCTATCAACAAGTACTTTCAATCGTCATGAATATGTCATATTCTATCAAAGTACTTTCAATCATCATAAATATGTCATAGTCTATCAAAGTACTCTCAATCATCATAAATATGTCATAGTCTATCAAAGTACTCTCAATCATCATAAATATGTCATAGTCTATCAAAGTACTCTCAATCATCAAGAATATGTCATAGTCTATCAAAGTACTCTTAATCATCATAAATATGTCATAGTCTATCAAAGTACTCTCAATCATCAAGAATATGTCATAGTCTATCAAAGTACTCTCAATCATCATAACTATGTCATAGTCTATCAAAGTACTCTTAGTCATCATAAATATGGCATAGGCTATTAAAGTACTCTCAATCGTCATGAATATGTCATAGTCTATCAAAGTACTCTCAATCATCATGAATATGTCATAGTCTATCAAAGTACTCTCAATCATCATGAAAATGTCATAGGCTAGTAAAGTACTCTCAATCATCATAACTATGTCATAGTCTATCAAAGTACTCTCAGTCATCATAACTATGTCATAGTCTATCAAACTACTCTCAATCGTCATGAATATGTCATAGTCTATCAAAGTACTCTTCGTCATCATAAATATGGCATAGTCTATCAAAGTACTCTCAATCGTCATGGATATGTCATAGTCTATCAAAGTACTCTCAATCATCATAAATATGTCATAATCTATCAAAGTACTCTTCGTCATCATGAATATGTCATAGTCTATCAATGTACTCTCAATCATCATAAATATGTAATAGTCTATCAAAGTACTCTCAATCGTCATGAATATGTCATAGTCTATCAAAGTACTCTCAATCATCATAAATATGTCATAATCTATCAAAGTACTCTCAATCGCATGAATATGTCATATTCTATCAAAGTACTCTCAATCATCATAAATATGTCATAGTCTATCAAAGTTCAAGTTTTACATCTGACATCTTGAATGAGGCGTTATGAGCTTGTCATGGTGTACCGTGTATGTTAGTGGAGTCTAGTTTGTAATTTTAAATAAACACGTTTCTAATTTCCTCAAAAATGTCACCTAGCATAAAAGTATCCTTCATAACATCATAGTCATGTGGATCGCCTAATATATTCAGGCGGGAATGCTTCCTGACATCAAAGCTAGTATGTTAAGGCGGGAATCCTTCATGACATCCTGAACAAACTGGTGTTCTTTTTCGGGTGTATTCAAGCTGCTTAGAGACAAATATAACTTGCCTATTAGAGCGATAACTGTTTCATCAGACAAATATAACTTGCCTATTAGAGTGATAACTGTTTCATTAGACAAATATAACTTGCCTATTAGAGTGATAACTGTTTCATCAGACAAATATAACTTGCCTGTTAGAGGGATAACTGTTTTATTAGACAAATATAACTTGCCTGTTAGAGGGATAACTGTTTCATTAGACAAATATAACTTGCCTATTAGAGGGATAACTGTTTCATTAGACAAATATAACTTGCCTATTAGAGGGATAACTGTTTCATTAGACAAATATAACTTGCCTATTAGAGGGATAACTGTTTCATTAGACAAATATAACTTGCCTGTTAGAGGGATAACTGTTTCATTAGACAAATATAACTTGCCTATTAGAGGGATAACTGTTTCATTAGACAAATATAACTTGCCTGTTAGAAAGATAACTGTTTCATTAGACGTTTGAAAACTATTCGTGTATGGGTAAATGTCTTTTCTATTGTATTTTGGTGTCATGTCCATAGCATGTTTTAGTGTCTCTGTAAACTGTTCATCAAACTCCAAACAAACTCCTCTGTCATATGAACCTAAAGCTGTATACTAACCGTATTGTCTTTTGGACTGTTATTTCGTTTCCGTATATATATATATATATATATATATATATATATATATATATATATATATATATATATATATATATAAACTTTTTATTGTTTTATGTTTGCTTATAGATGATGACACCAATTGTAAAAAAATCTTTAATTGCAACGTTGTGGTACCTTCTATCCTTATAGTCATTACGACCACAACGCTGAAATATAATTAGCATGTCAATATGCATTGTTCTCTCAATTTCAGTCATTCTAACAAGATTGATGTAGTTTATGTCCATACCTCTGTCACCCCCTTCCAATATTTCATTCACATTTACTGATATATCAAATTCATTTTCAATTTTTAATACCCATCTTTACCGGTCGTAGTTTAAACCAGTGACTGTGTCTATCTAACTTGTATCTTGAAGATCTATGTACATGTCCACTTAGTGTATTTAACACAGATTCCAGATCATAGAGAAACTCATGCCAATTTTTTTTTCCACTTTTATACAAACTTTTTTGATCTTAAGCCATTCAGGCTAATCTATGTATGAGTTTCACCTAAGTGGTTGATACCTATATGTGATATTAAATACTCAACCCTGTCCAACATCCATGTTGTACTTCCACTTATTTTGTCTGTCCACATTTGGTCTGTAAAATGTCGCATAAATGTTAAATGATATTATTAATTTCACCTCAATTTAATATCTTTATAATTTAATATCTATATAATTTAATATCTTTTGAAGTCTTGTTTTTGGTAAAAATGTATATACTCAGGCTGATCTCCCCACTGTGTGCGTCTCTTCGTAAGTCTGATAGTAAAATCTAACTGGCATTCACGGAGACAACTGGTCAAAATTTTATGCTGAGATTTTCGTCAAATATGCTTCAATGTCATTAAAATGCACACAAAAATCTTGATTGTAACCACCTTAAAATATATACTCATTGAAATTTATATTAAATTAATACTCATTGAAATTTATATTAAATTAATACTCATTGAAATTTATATTAAATTAATACTCATTTAAATTTATATTAAATTAATCTCTGAGTCTTGTCGTTTTGATTGTGTTTCAATTTTGCTTATTCGTAGTCTCAATTATATTTAGTTCGAACTCGTACTATAGGTGGCTGTATTATTTATAACTTGTTTTGGTCCATAGATTTGTAAAGTCGTTCTATTCATTTATTTTTTAAGAATATATATATATATATATATATATATATATATATATATATATATATATATATATATATATATATAGAATTATTTCAGTCTCTGTTCCAGTATTTTGCAAATACTTTAATATATATTTATATATTTGTACTATATTTATCTACACATATTTCAGTATAGATTTAACTGTTTGACATGTGCATTTAATATTTTTAAATTTTGACATGTATCATAAATTTTAGCAAAAGCCCATCTTCTATCTCTGGCCTGACAAACTTTGGTGGCGGCCATGTTTGGATTTTAATGTGTGCATCTGACCACCCATAGGGATAGAAGTCATTGCTCTTTCTCACGTTGAATTGGAGGCTTGCCGTCGCATGTTTCTTATGCCAAATCTACCGGGATGGCGCTGAATCACTTTATTTACACGGCATATAAAACTGTTCTCTTGAGATTTAAGGTGCGACGCAGCTACACATAACAAAAACCTGAAGCAATATCAGCTCATGTCCCGTGACACTGATCTGACGTCATACTCTCTTTAACTTAGGACCAAACAATCACACTATACTGTCATACTTTAAAAAATGAATCGATGATAGGTAGCAGATGTGTTCAAATATTAAAAATGATAATTTCCTTATATACTGTTATTGCAATTGTTAATTTTATAATGGTATATGTATATATTTAATAGCACGAGATCCATTTTTTTATACAAAGGAGATGCAGTCAAATACTTTTTGAGCTTTTTAATGAGTCTTTTTGTGCTTTTTAATGTTTTTTTTTTTTTGTTATTTAGATGTTTGAAAAAAATCTAGAAAAAGTAACCAGGGGTGGGCTGTGCTAGACCGCCAAAATCCATATTATTAAAAGGAGTAGTAATTCTCAATAGTAGAACCAAAATAATATTTACGTTTTTTATATTAGAGTTGTGCTTTGCAAATTGTATTCATACTGTCATTGGTATTGTAATTATACTAATTGACAGATTGTAAACAAGTGCTTTACCAAATGTGCTATGCCTTTGTTATCTAGCTTGCTGAAATAGTACTTTACGTCATTAACTAACTCAGAAAAAATCACGATCAGGGGTTTACCATTTTAATTGATACATTAGAAAAATCACGATCAGGGGTTTACCATTTTAATTGATACATTAGAAAAATCACGATCAGGGGTTTACCATTTTAATTGATACATTAGATGATATATGGAAGATGTTGACTAATATGCAGCAGATTGATAAACCATTTTTGTTATATACATATACATAAAAAAGATCTGCAGCTAATGTTTTCTGCGACGATTAAATATTGACATCTACTTGAGTCTTGTGATTCGTTATCACCACAGTCCATACAACTGGAACTACTTTATTACTACAAACCGACCCCACCACCTCATCCCTGACGATTACGGAGACGAGTAAACACTAGTTCTTTCGTTACAGGCTTGAAAGAGTGAATGTTTCAGATAATTAAGCATGATTTAACATTTGTACAGCATTGATTAATTAAGTATAGCTTAGAATTTGCACAGCATTGATTAATTAAGTATAGCTTAGAATTTGTACAGCATTGATTAATTAAGTATAGCTTAGAATTTGTACAGCATTGATTAATTAAGTATAGCTTAAAGTTTTTACAGCAACAAAAGTCCTAGTCTTCTTGGCAATGTTTGAAATACATAATAAACTACCCACTAGATGTCATCTGTAGACTGCTGACCGTCTATGACTTTTTTATCGTCTGCAGCCTATTTGAATAATGAAATCTCACTAAAATCATTTGATGTGCAAAACTGATGAATTCCAACATCACTGTCAAACACAAGTTTCTATAAAATTCTCCAAAATAAAGGAAGGCTAAAATTCTTGACTCTGACGCTGAGTAAATCCACTTACGTTCTGTGTATCAAGATATAGATATTCATATCCATACGCAGTATAGGGCACTTCAACACCTATTATTTACCCTCTTAAGCTACAAAATAGTTCCAACATTTAATTTAATTAATTGTTTCTTACTTGAAAGTATATAATAAAATCTTCGAAATTAAAGAGCTTGACAACATGCAAAACTACGCACCTCTGAAACTGAAGATTTGACAGCGGAAGTGCTCCAATACGAATGGGCAATTTTACGTTTAGAAGAAACACATGTTAACACTTATTTTTTTACGAAAAATTCTACTCAGTTAAAATTACAATCAAGACATATATTCGATTGACCTTAGGAAGTCATGGGGAAAAAAAAGTAATAGGGCCGAGTGTTTGGAACTATTTGGCGAATCTTAACGTACAGACGTGTCCTATTAGCTGTCGGCGTAGGGATAATATTCAAAATTGGATAGTAAATCGCCAGAAAGTTGAGGTGCTTTCTTAGCAGTGATGGTGCAGTCTGATCCAACTGTCTGCCTTTCACCACGCATTGCAGCAGTCAAGGTTCTGCAATGCTTGCACTGTATTATTATGTCTCGATTTCTGTTTATGATGATAAAATGGTAACGCTTATTTCGCAAAACTCCTTTCGTTCTTTACGCATATCAAAATGAATAAAGCGATCCTTGTTTGTTTTTTCAGACAATAGATGATGGAGTAACTACCTATACTATTAGGTATTTTACTATGTTGTGCGTACGCAACAATGGAATTTTCAAGTCCTCGTTTCCAGAATAAGGAGTTTAAGAGAATGAGAAAAGAGTTAGATATTTCATTATATTCTGGAAACTTATAATTTATGCTCAGTGCGCAAATCGTCAGATATGAATCATAGAAAGTAAATTCCTTTAATCGAAATTACCTTGTATTGATAAAAATCAAAATTAATAAACTAAACTTGAAAAGCGTTTAAGACTTGAATGAAAATGATTTTTTCCTGCACAACAACTATTTTTAAATAGAGGGCTGAGGCTTTCTTATCAATGCCTCTTTCTTTATTTGTCGCACCACTGTAGAAAAGATAAGCAAGGTAAGGAATATTAATTTTTACTGAGACCAGTGTATCAAGTAAAGGGGGAGTGGGGGGGGAGTCATAACAGCTTCAATAACGTGAGGTTTCGTAACCCTAATTTTCCCAGATCCGTAATTTAAATTACCATCGTCGAGAATTGTGACCGAGCATATCGTAAAACTATTATATATAACAGACAAGATTATAGAAAATACTGAAACAAATTTAGAGTGGATTAATAAGGCAATAGGATAAAATTTAGAGTGGATTAATTAGGCAATAGGATAAAATTTAGAGTGGATTAATTAGGCAATAGGATAAAATTTAGAGTGGATTAATTAGGCAATAGGATAAAATTTAGAGTGGATTAATAAGGCAATAGGATAAAATTTAGAGTGGATTACTAAGGGAATAGGATAAAATTTAGAGTGGATTAATTAGGCAATAGGATAAAATTTAGAGTGGATTAATAAGGCAATAGGATAAAATTTAGAGTGGATTAATAAGGCAATAGGATAAAATTTAGAGTGGATTAATTAGGCAATAGGATAAAATTTAGAGTGGATTAATAAGGCAATAGAATAAAATATTGACGAATCTTTACTAGCATCTCAGTATTACTCCGTGACGATGGTAGAGAAGTTAGAAGGATGAGATTCCATATAAGAAAAGTAGGCACCAATGACGAAGTTTAATTATTACTGGTAAAACTGTAAAAAATACCTTTGTAGTTTTCCAGGTACAGAATTTCAAATATTTCTAAAACAAGGATGTATTGAAACTTTATAATTATAGCAGGTTTATTTGCAACCTAAAAATTCACAGAAGCTAAATATATGTAATATATATATATATATATATATATATATATATATATATATATATATATATATATATATATATATATATTGTGTACAAATAGTCTCTGAAGGTTAAAAGCAATGACATGACATTACAAAAGAATTTTTGGAAGATTCTATTCGTACAAGAAAAATTATATATATTGCATTGATTATAACTATATATGTCACCCAGCAAAGAAACAGCTATATACTTTACTAGCTATTGTTTTGGACCAAACTTCTATGTTTATTATATCAACATTTACCACATATTCTGTTTACCTAATATCAACTCATGAATATGCTAATAAGCTGTTATCGGCAGAAGTTCTTGAAAAACATAGATCATCAGCCACAGCATTTATATACACGAGGAACAATAAGTGACCAAAGACTGTGCCTTGATCCATACCAGCATAAACTGGTATCAGGCTAGATTAAGATTTACTGAAAACTGATAGACAGATATATTTGAAAGATAATCCGAAAACAAGGTAATGAGAGGAGTGTCTACCCCATAACAGTTTAGTTTATGCAAGAGACCCTTATGTCACACACCACCAAAGTCCTTGAAGACATGACACATATCTTCCCAGTTATCAAGTGCTTCACAAATGCAAGGATACATTTCTATCAAATGATATACAGTTGAGGCATTTTGATACATGTAAATACAATTATTGGTGTGTAAATGATTATAAAGGTATTTGAAAATAATCCTTACTGTAAATTTCTCCACCCAACTTAATAAGGATTTTAACCTTTTTTATGTAAGGGCAAAATACCAGATTTTGCCATATTGCTGGATAAATATTCTCTGCAAAAGAACAATTAATAATATACGCAAAGATTTGGCTGTTGAAAGCAGTGCTCTTTTAAGCAATTGGTAACTTCTTTTGTCACCTCCACAAAAATTACGAGTTGGAAGTGGGTTTAAAATATCTTAAGCTTCTTGTTGACATAAATGTAAATCGGATAATTTCTCATTTGTCTGTATCTGTATTCGGGAAGAATCACGTGTGATTCATGTACATTTGCAACAGAGGCTTTTTATTTTAAAAAAGCGATTCATGCATTCGGTGTTCTCATGGCTAAAAATACTGTCAAATGCAAATTGCTACCACTAGTACAGTGAAATGGTGGTATGGTGATTGAATATATTTAACTGCAGACGGATTCGACTCCAATAATCTTTAGAATATGTACTGACGTTATCAATATTTTTATAACTATTCATGAATTTGTCAATTGCAAATTTATTTTTTATTATAAACCTGATTGAGAAGCCTTTTTGTTTTTCCTAGTCCCTACAGTTGTTAATTTTCATGGCTTTCTTTTTCAATCGATCATGTTTTCTGGTGGAAATTCTAAAGCTACTGTTATAACAGCGTTTATCTGAGGGTTTGATTGAGGCTAATTTGGAAGGAATGCACTTATTCGACAGCCAAACTTTCCGTCTGAAGGAAGGGTCGAATTGAGGCTAATTTGGAAGGAATACACTTATTCGATAGCCAAACTCTCCATCTGAAGGAAGTCGAAGATGTATAATAAAGCAGTGTTTTTCAAATGTAGCTCTACGGTCGTTGATATAGGCCTCCACATTATTTGTTGATATGTAGCTTTATAATCGTTGATATAGACCTCAACATTATTTGTTGATATGTAGCTTTATAATCGTTGATATAGGAATCAACATTATTTGTTGATATGTAGCTTTATAATCGTTGATATAGGAATCAACATTATTTGTTGATATGTAGCTTTATAATCGTTGATATAGGAATCAACATTATTTGTTGATATGTAGCCTTACAATCGTTGATATAGGCCTCCACATTATTAGTTGATATGTAATGATACATTGGAATATCCAAGCCGAATTTCCGTGCCACTAATGTCAGAACCAAATAAATCAAACTCTTACCATTACTGTCAGACACAATCACATTTTACTCTGCATAATTTTAGACATACGTGTTCCAGGGCCTCCTACCACCTTAATCCGGCCTTATACATGTTCATAAAAATTGTATTAACTGCCAAGTTCAAATTTCCAAGATAAAGACACATCGCACTAATACAACTGGTATTAATTTGTTTTCCATTCTTCATTCTGAATTTCAAAATATGCTTCGAAATGTCATATGCAACAAATTCAAATTATGCTGTCATAAAGGTCCACTTTTTCTGAACAAATTTTTTAAATACCTTATCAAAGATTTTTCAAGAGAAAATTGAGTACTTTAACCGGTTTAGAAGATCATTTGAAACATTACAATGTATTCATAGCATCAAAACTTAGATATAAAGAAAGAACTTACAATCTTCATCATACTGCCAAAAGGAATCACGCATATAGAACTTTAAATCATAATTCTGAAAGTCTTTCTCTTGTTACGAATCTCTGTATATCCCAATAAAGAAATAGAGCATGATAAATTTAAAGAGAAAATTGACAAAGAATATATACTGAAATAATTATCACCGGAGCCGTGTTTTCGCGGTGTTCTGACCTTTGATCTCTGGTCGGCAGTTTGGAGAATATGGGTCTGTACATGACAGGATTAAGACCTTTATAGCCCCCCCCCCCCCCCCCCCCCCCATGTAATTCAAAACAAAAACAATAGTAAACCGTAATTTGTTCTCTTTTTTTTTTTTTTTTTTTTTTTGTGCCCCTGCTCTGCTGGTGTCCTAAGCACGTGCTTAGTCTGCCTTTTGGGTAATCTAGCACTGTGTCTGTGTGACGTAATTGGTCCAATTAAAAACTAATCGAGGTTCACATTTTACCGAAGCAACATGGCGGACAAGAGGTAGCACTTTCGTTTGTGAACTAGTCAGTGTTGTTTCAGGTTTACTGATTAAGCGTCGGGACGAACAATTTTAATCAGAGCGCCGAAACATACCCCCGGTCATATTAGACGCTTGGGTACTGTTGTGATCCAAAGGATGATATAATTAAACATGCTATCTAAAAGCCGATATTGTTTTAAAAAGCTATCTATTTAGTTCAGTTTGGGCAGCATTAAGGTCCTCTTGTCTAGAGAAGGGTTTGAAGTAAAACAAACAACACTAATTTATCATTCTGTCTGAGAAAATATTTTGTAGTTATAATCATATACATCACTGGGTTGTAATTTATGTCCTGTTGAAAGACGCATGGCAATACTATTTTAACCAATGATCAATTATGCCATGTCCATCTTCATTTCAAAGCGACAAACACAGAGAGTGTTTATTGCCAGTAAATGTAAACTTCTAGCATAGTTTTAGTTATATACACAGAGAGAGAGAGTGTTTATTGGCAGTAAATGTAAACTTCTAACATAGTTTTAGTTATATACACACTTTTTTTTACGTATCTAAGAGAGGAAGTAACGTTGATATAATTTAAAAAGGAAAGTTCACAAGGTTAACTTTCATAGACAAAGTTTTTGCTTTTGCATGTTTTGCCTTGCCCTTCCTCTTGCCAAAATTTTCACAATTTAAGTTTCCCTTCATATATAGCTATGATGAGTACAATGATAACTCCGATGAACATTCCTATATTATTGCACGCAAACTCCAGCATTGGTTTATCCGTTTTCTTGTGGACCATCATGGGAATCTGTAAAAAAAAACAAATATTAAATTGTGGACAACTTTGTCATGTCTATTTCTCATAATATCTTGTAAACAAAATAACGTTGTACAAAGAATATAAAATATTTGGAATATGACTATAGTAAGCGGCCACAGAGTGAAAATTTTACGATATTTTCACTAACGCATGCTTATAAATTATTATGCAATAAATGGACAAGTTTGTAATACTAATATAATAATAACGGCATTTTTTAAGGCAAAAATTTGAAATTTTTAATGTAGCGTCATACTCTTTTTTTGAACAAATATGTAAGGAAACCTGATTTGAATGTGTGACCATTGTATGCTGAACAATACTTAAGCCACGTCTAGAGTGAATAGTATCAGACTTGTATCCTCAGAAATACTCTGTGTTTGAGTTTATATTGACACGATACTAAAGCCACGACTGAATATTATCAGAATTGAATCATCAGAAATACTATGTTTGAGTTGTATATTGACATGATACTTAAGCCATGACTATAGGGAATAGTATCAGAATTGCATCATTATAAATACTTTATATTGCGTTGTCAACATTCATCAATCTGTGCTACAAATTCGAGAAAAGTGTTTTCTTTCCATTTGATATGGTGATGACAGAAAACTGATGGATGATATTGGGGGAAAAAACAACCAATTTAATAATTTATTTGCACCAATACGTACCATGTCTGTTAATGAAATGTACAAGAACAGTCCAGCTGTAATGGCAAAAATCCAATTTCGGACCTCAGGATTTGTGGAAACAGCTAATCCGACGTATAGACCAATTACGGCCGTCAGTGAAGACAGGAAATTGAAACCCAGTGCCTTCTTGAAAGACATACCGCTCGTTAAAAGTATGGCAATGTCACCTGCAATTGAAGAGAGACAGAGACAGAGAGCGTGCTTATATTTGTTGTTGTTGTTGTTTTTTTGTTTTTGTTTATGTTTGGGTTTTTTTTATTTTTGTTTTGTTTTTTTTTTTTTTTGGGGGGGGGGGGGGGGGGGTTTTAGAGAAAAGGCAATACTTGGATGGTTATAGCATGCCGCGCAAGTAAAGTAGAGTGCTTTGCCAGAGGGCACACCACTGTAGCCGATCTGGGCTGATTCGATGGTGAAAAATGAACCCGTGGTCATTCGTCACGAATACGAACCCTTAGCCACCGCGGTTCCTCAGAGAGAGAGAGAGAGAGAGAGAGAGAGAGAGAGAGAGAGAGAGAGAGAGAGAGAGAGAGAGCATTAAATATCTTGATTTATACGTGTCGATGGGTTTATTTTAGCTATTGTGCCGAAAAGCAGGACATTTTGATCGAAATTGGAACGTTGCGATCAAAGACTTTAGGTTTAGATATATTTTTAGGTTATGTTGGTATTTAATTGTTCTTTCTTCTTAGACTACAGTTATTTGAATCTGTCTTTGATGTTGTAAAAGACTACAGCTATTTCAAGCTGTCTTTGATGTTGTAAAAGACTTAATTATATAAATTTTACAAATATCTAAGGACAGTAGGTTAGACAAAACTACTAAAGAATCGCTTTTTAATGTGACCCGACACATTAGTAATCATAAATAATGATGGAAAGGAGAGATGGGGAAAAATATGGGGGTATGACAGAAGAGGAGATGGATGAAGAAGAAGAGAAGGAGGAAGAAGACTAAGATGAGGAGAAGGACGATGACATCATGGATGGAGAGGTTAATGAATACAATTTACACAACAAAGAAAGCAAGAGAGACGTATGGAGGTGTAGAAATATAGACGAACAGACAGACAGACAGACAGACGGACGGACGGACATATTTACCTAGTTCATGTGGTATCTCGTGACATAAAATTGTGATGGTGGTTGCCACACCCAGCATGATGCTCTGGGTGAAGGCGGCCCCAACAGCCAATCCGTCTGCAAATTTATGGATCGCATCGCCAACAATAACCATGTAGACTATGGAAGGCAAACCACCTAGAAAAGGCATTAAAATTTTAGTTTCGATTAGGAGTTACTTCTGTTTCTTGGAGATTCTTTTTAATTTTACAGTGATGTCCGAGTAACATTTAATTTGAAATAAATGTTACAAAATGATTTTCTTATTTCTTTTATTTTTAATTTAAAGGGATATTCCATTAATATAAATAAAGTTTATGTTCTTTTATACTTAAGAACCAAAACAATTAATGTTTATAATTCGCATTTTCTACTTAAGAACCAAAACAATTAACGTTTATAATTCGCATTTTCTACTTAAAAACCAAAACAATTAACGTTTATAATTCGCATTTTCTACTTAAGAACCAAAACAATTAATGTTTATAATTCGCATTTTCTACTTAAGAACCAAAACAATTAATGTTTATAATTCGCATTTTCTACTTAAGAACCAAAACAATTAATGTTTATAATTCGCATTTTATACTCAAGAATCAAAACAATTAATGTTTATAACTCGCATTTTCTACCGCTGTTTATCTCATTTATGAAGAAAAATTATGAATATATAAATGAAACAAAAATATATAATCTCAGTGTGACATCCTTTGAGGTCTTTATGTTTATTAAAACTTCCACTTTAACACCGAAGGTGTTGTGCACTTTTGAATGTATCAATCGATCACCATAATTTAATTCATTCACTCGTGCTCTGAAATAGACGCTTTAAAAGATTACGTAATAAACAGTATTTTTTTCGACTTTACGTCTCTTTTATTCATAGTGTTTATCATTTGATATGCAATATGCAGATGTTATGATATCACTGTCAAATTGTAAACTTTTAAGCTGAATTACATTTACAAAACAGATCTTTAAGAATAGGTTTCTCTTTTTGAAGCGTTTATTTTCATATTCTAAATTCATAATCACATCTAAATTCTAAATTCATAATCACATTGACGTTCTATCTTTCACGAGATTTAGAATTTTAAAGAAGGTTGAGTTTAATGAAAATTTCGCATAACTGCTCACGTGAGAGAGCCTGATCGATTAGTGTAATTGTGTATTCTTATAGGTCACGTGAGAGAGCCTGATCGATTGGTGGTATTGTGTATTCTTATAGGTTTGCTCACGCGAGTTCCGAATCACCTGCAAGTATGCGATAAGGCTACACATATTGTAATTTCAGAAAATAAGACAAAACTGTCACGACAGTAGATCGACTGAGATAAATCTGCAATTTGTTTATGTAAATATTATTAAAAACACATGGTGGTATCATCCAACTTTAGGGGGAGCAGGTTTTTTTCTTTCCGAGTAAACAAATAAATCAGAAATTAATAATTATTCTAAATATAAGACTAGAGACACCTCACTGCCCATTTCGGTAAGTACCCTAAAGTGAGGATAAGTTATCAGTAATTATATGATATTCATTTCTTTCGATTTGTTTATAATCAATGTTCAGTGTTTACATGTTAGATGAACTCGGCCCTTTCTCTTAATGCAGAGTAAGCTATACCATTACAACCGCATCCGTGCTCAGCAAAACAAAATATATCGAAATGCTAATGATTTTTTTTTTTTTTTTTGGTGTGCTTTAAAAAAATAAAAAATGTATTCTGTTAGGTGATATGGGATTCGAACTGGAAACCGTTGACTCTTTCCCATGTGCTAATCCAAACACAACCAAAACGTTGGATAAATATAATAACCATAAAGACATTATAAGTCTGAACCCGCTTTTTTCATTTTGTTTAAAAAGTAACTTTTACGTTAAGAGCACAAATGAACACCTCCCAAATTTAGCTTTAACTTTTTTTTTTTAATAAGAGTCTCTGAGGCAAAATTGAGGATGTATTACCATGTGGTCTGTGGTACAAATTGTGTTAAAGTCACGCAAACCCCTTTAAAAAAAATCAACCAATTGACTTTATTTAATGCTTTATTTAAAATAAAATTTAAGTTGCAATCACACATTTTGGCTTGTTAAGAAAATTCAGAAATAAATCATACAAAATATCTCGAAAGATTTAGTGTTCTCTAAATTAAATTGTTGGGTTCAAAACTGGGGGTGGGGTGTTTTGTTTTTGCGACAAATGGCTATTAAGTTCAGCTTTGTCCTCTGATTCGTACTAAAAACAGTGATACATCCCAAAGTACTTACCTTGGTTCCCATCCACAGTAGATGTGAGGTCGCCATGTGAATGGCCATGACCAGTTTCACCAGACATCTGTAGGGGGGCACTGGAACCATGTCCGTTCTAGTTCAACATACACGTAATTTAAATCAATGGAATATTTAAGGAAACACTAATTTTATTGTATGTCCCACTTTCGGCTGTAAAACTTAACTTATCAATTTCGAATGATCGTTTAAAATTGTCTTGAGAAGGAACAGCGGTGACTACGTGGTTAGTATTCCTGACACTGGATCAGAAGACTGCCGACGTAATAGCAGGGAATTAACTCTTGCATAGTGACTACAATTATCTCTCTTATGAACAGCTATAATAATAATAATAATAATAATAAAAATAATAATAACAACAACAGCAACAACAAAAATAATAATAAATGTGAATAATGAAATGATAATGAAACCATTCGTTCAGCTTATGTATTAGTACCAAATACAGGGTTCCCTCGAAAAGGATGAAGCATTGACTTCGGATTCTGTCTATAGTCACGTTTGAATCATTTTCACCATGTATGCTGAAAGCGACGAATCAACAGAGGAATTCTAATTTAGCAGAAAAGAATAATGTTCGTCTCGTTTTTGTGTAAAGTTTTACCCGATTACGGAAAATTTGGCACACCTGTATTATAGCTGTTGATATTTATTTTCGAGATCTCATTTTGAGACCGCTAAATCGCCAAACTTATCCATAGCTAGAACGATGCAAATAAGCAAACAGCTGTACTGTACTAATAGTAGATGAAGACTGGATGCTGCAGAGTCGTGATACTTTATATGTCGTCGCAGTAAAGGAATAAAGGGAAGAGGACAAATTATTCAAAGTCAACGGCCAGATTGTCTACAACATTTACAACGGCCAGCCTGGCCTAAAACATCCACTGTTCTTTCTTTGATAAATGACGAGATTCGAAACTGAGAGCTATCCAGAAATTGCTTGGCCGAGATTATGTTGAGAACAAATCTTGCATCGTTTTTTTATTTGAAGAGACACTTTTGAGATAGATAAAATTGTTACAATTAGAAAATAATTATGAGATAGATAAAATTGTTACAATTAGAAAATACTTTTTCACATACATACCCTTATCCTGTCAGTACTTAATATATGCACATGAAAGTATAAGCGCATGCCTGATATTATACATTGTACTTTAAGACAAATCTTCCTTAAGATTAGGAGATGTTCATGCCTAGGAAATCCAAATACTTAAATGAACATTTAACCTATTTACATACCTAGACAAGGAGTTTATTTTGATTCTGTATATTCATTATTACACGATTCCTATGGCAGATGCTTTTTCATTGGTTGACACAACGTCATATGTTTTGCAATAATTCATGATATCGCTCTGTTGTGACGTCATAGCGTATTAAAGTCATGATGCAGCTGAAATGGTATTTCCTCTATACTGAAACATGTTGAATTTCATTATTTTCCATTAAAATTTGTAATAAAATATGTATAGACCTGTATCAAATAATGTAATAAAATATGTATAGACCTCTAATAAATAATGTAATAAAATATGTATAGACCTCTATTAAATAATGTAATCAAATATGTATAGACTTCTATTAAAAAATGTAATAAAATATGTATAGACCTCTATTAAATAATGTAATAAAATATGTATAGACCTCTAATAAATAATGTAATAAAATATGTATAGACCTCTATTAAAAAATGTAATAAAATATGTATAGACTTCTATTAAAAAATGTAATAAAATATGTATAGACCTCTATTAAATAATGTAATAAAATATGTATAGACCTCTGTTAAATAATGTAATAAAATTTGTATAGACCTCTATTAAATAATGTAATAAAATATGTATAGACTTCTATTAAATAATGTAAGAAAATAATTATTGACCTCTATTAAATAAGGTAATAAAATATGTATTGACCTCTATTAAATAATGTAATAAAATATGTATAGACCTCTATTAAATAAGGTAATAAAATATGTATAGACTTCTATTAAATAATGTAATAAAATATGCATAGACCTCTATTAAATAATGTAATAAAATATGTATAGACCTCTATTAAATAATGTAATAAAATAGGTATAGACCTCTATTAAATAATGTAATAAAATATGTATAGACCTCTAATAAATAATGTAATAAAATATGTATAGACCTCTATTAACAAATGTAATAAAATATGTATAGACTTCTATTAAAAAATGTAATAAAATATGTATAGACCTCTATTAAAAAATGTAATAAAATATGTATAAACCTCTATTAAATAATGTAATAAAATATGTATAGACCTCTATTAAATAATGTAATAAAATATGTATAGACTTCTATTAAATAATGTAAGAAAATAATTATTGACCTCTATTAAATAAGGTAATAAAATATGTATTGACCTCTATTAAATAATGTAATAAAATATGTATAGACCTCTATTAAATAAGGTAATAAAATATGTATAGACCTCTATTAAATAATGTAATAAAATATGTATAGACCTCTATTAAATAAGGTAATAAAATATGTATAGACCTCTATTAAATAATGTAATAAAATAATAATAGACCTCTGTATTTTAAATCATGTGATAAAATAATTATAGACCTTTTATATTAAATCATGTAATAAAAAATGTATAGGCTTCGCGTCGGTCAATATGAGGTTTACTGGTTCATGAAACTTGGTATTCACATTAATAAAGGTCAATAATTGTACAATATGTCATAAATCTTGCAATACATATGTAGTGGTTATTATTTCCAAATGGTAATTGATAATGGGTGGTGCTAATTTTACTTCTTTGTTTCCTTTTTGACTTTTAAACCAAATGTGACCGGTATAGTACATACCAGTGAAGACTTCTCAACAATGGAGATATCAGTCTGCAAATCGTCGTGGAATTCAACCTGCTTACTTCCCTGTCGTGTAAAGTTTTATTAGAAGATGGTTAGAACACTGAATGCATTAACATCGTAAATAGTGCATACACCGAGATAGATAGATAGAGAAACAGACAGACAGACAGATACATACATACATACATACATACATACATACATACATACATACATACATACATACATACATACATACATACATACATACATACATACATACATACATACATACATACATACATACATACATACATACATGTTAGATGAACTCGGCCCTTTCTCTTAATGCAGAGTAAGCTATACTATTACAATGGAACTGAAATTTTATAACTTTATTTATTATTTGTAGAAAAGTGACAAAAATATCAATACAAAAGTATGGTACAATTTATAAATGTACTATAACCTCTATGGTACTTCTTTTGAACTATGTATTTATCAAAATATTTATAAAAAAAATTCGTAGTTCTTAATTCTAAAATCTGATATTACAAAATGTTACAATCTTAAAATCTTTGTACAATAATTGTATAAAGGGGCATAGTTCAATATTAATTCTGACATGTAACGTCTATGGATTCAATGTGTTGATTTGTCTCTATTTCTTCATATATGGTCTACCATTTATTAAGAAGAACCTGTATCCACCTACACCGCTTCCGTTGGCGGGTGTAGTTTTACTTTCACTATCAACGAAACACCTCAGCTCACTAGATGTAGTTCTGCGCATGCTCAGCAGTTAGCATTAAGCGTCGAAAAATGGGGGAAATCCGGTTATTTCACACCCTGGAAGATGAACTATTCTATATCTGTAGGCTACTCTATTAAATTTAGGGTGTGTGTGACGAGTATAGTATTCATTTATAATATTATATTTTTTAGAACAAATGAGAAAGACAACCCAACAAAGGAAGTACTCTTCTAACCAAAGAATAAAAACAGCCCCAAAACACAAATCCGCCAAAAGCCAGATCTGATGAAGAGGACGCTCAAGTGTACTCTAACGAGCAGGTCCACCCTCCTAAACCCCCACCGTGACCCCCAAAGAAACTTTCACGATTTAATGCACTAAGGTGAGTTAATGTGCATGGATTGTTGCTATTATTCCGGGTGGGGGATGGGGGGGGGGGCGGGCAAAGTCAAAATCAAAGGTGATATAAATATATATATATATATATATATATATATATATATATATATATATATATATACTGCACGCTGGATTTTGAAAAAAAAAAAAAAAAAAAAAAAAAAACCTACGGACACCCATGGGTACAGAAACAGAGGAACAATAATAATGGTTATATATAAATAGGAGGAATATAATTTTGGTATGAGGTCAAATGGCGAAGGACGGTTCAGAAGGATGCCACCATGGAGGAGTCACTTGATGATCGGATCCAATATGATTAAGATGTCTCGTAAGTAATCGACCATACTCATTGGTCCTTTATGCCTAGCAACTCTTGAGATATAAATATTTTTTACAGCAGGAACGTTTCTTTTTATTTTCCAGCTATTTTTTTTTTTAAAATACTCACCCGTTGCCGAAATATTATCATCACAGACTCGAACATGTAAAATAGCCAGATTCCTGAAAGAAAGTGATGAAAAGTTCATTTGTTAGTGATGAGTCCTCATTTTCTCCATCTCATAGCTCCAGGTAGCGTTCTCAAATTATATACATTTATCAATCTTTCTATCAATCAGTCTATCCATCTTGTTTTATGACGACATGTTGCGTTAAATATAAAATAAATGCAAAAGAACAAATATTATGAAACAAAGAACATAGAAAATAACAAAAACCAAATAGTCGATGGAATATTTAGTCAGAGATATATAGGAAATGTTTACAGTTATAGTAACAATGCAAATGGTATTTGATAAAGACGGGATAAATCAGAGAGAACGGCAATTTTGAATGTATTTTTTTTAGCTCGGCTTTTGCAAGGTTCTTACAACACAATCAGACGTTGATGGAGATAACAGGAGCTGTGTGCAGTCATCCCTGGAAGAGACTGATGTATGTCAAAGCATCAGAGTTCAGTAAGACGTATTGCAATCTTTGGATAAAAGGATGGAATTAATTTTCTTTAGTGCATCCCTTCGACGCTGCTATTACATTTCTCAGTTGGAAACAAATGAAGACGCAGGTACACAAGCTTTACAATATTCAAATATATTTCTGATTCTTTGATTCAGTACGCTCATAGGGCTCAAGAAATAAAAGGATGAAAACAGTCAACGATTTAAGCTTCAAAACATTATGGGAAGAAAACAATATTGATTTTACCTCCGCAAACTGCCAAACCATACCAGACATATGGCTGTACAGCGCTGTTGTCCTCTCCGTGATGCATTTCTTCTTCTTCATGATCGAGAGCTCCGAAAACCTGAAGAACATTTTTTCTATTTATTTCAAAATTTTACAACATAGACAAAGTACAATAATTGAATTACCGTAAAAAGAAAAAACACAAATAACAACACTGATTCTTTCTCTCATTAATTAGCATAACTATTTTTTTCTTAAATCGTGGGGGTGGGTGGGGTGGGGGGATTGATAGAAAGCATTAGAGTGAATGTCAGAGGTCTTTTAAGTGAGTAGTAAACATTTCATGAAATTTGAACAAGAGATATATGTATATAGAAATTTGAAATTATATTTGTTATATACTACAAGCCACATAGTTGAACCACTGGAACTCTGACTCCATGCTTGACTGACCCAGCACGTGGAGTAACAATGCGATGAGGTAAAAATTGACATCTAGCTGGGTGATTAAAATAAAAAGCAGTCTATTAAACTCTATGTTATGTAATTGTTGATTGACAGTCACCGCACAAGGCAGAGAGGTCGTAGTAACAAATAATCAGCGGTCCATTGAACTATCTGTTCTGTGACTGTTGATTGATAGTCGCTGCTCTGCGGGCCACTGGATTATCTTTTATTTGATTGTTGATTGACAGTCGCCACTCTGCAGGCCACTGGATTATCTGTTATGTGATTGTTGATTGACATCCGCCGCTCAGCGGGCCACTGGATTATCTGTTATGTAAGTGTTGATTGACAGTCGCCGCTCTGCGGGCCACTGGATTATCTGTTATGTGATTGTTGATTGACAGTCGCCGCTCTGCGGGCCACTGGATTATCTGGTATGTGATTGTTGACTGACAGTCGCCGCTCAGCGGGCCACTGGATTATCTTTTATGTAATTCTTGATTAACAGTCGCCGCTCTAGACAGAGAGGTCAGGAAATCAAGTGTGAGATAGAACTTTCTATCTGGACATTAATGTCACCCACATTTTATCATAATGATGAAAATATTTAATATGAGCTGAGGTAACAACTAAATAACGATATGAATTATTTATATAGGTGCATAGCATCATTAAATACTAAACATAAAGATTAGATTTAAACATTAATGAAAATTCCACTCTTGAGCTTCTGTATATGAAATGCAGACACCTGTTGAAATGTATGTTTTCTATGGTAAGTAAGAAATTCAAAAAGAAAGTGATACAAGTTACCATTCGCCTTTCTCGTGGATGTATCTAAATGTTGTATATCTCATTATATATTAACTAAACTAGAACATATAGGAACAAATATATATTCTGTATTTACACACGTTGTCAGGGTAACCCAACTTTGCTGTTGCATAATTCGCAGACAGATAATCGTCTACTTTGTTTAGTCAAAATCGTACGAAGTTCCACATTATTCATCAGTAAGTCTGGGTCGCATTTTTAGTATGCTATACACGAGGATTTACCGTATAGGAGTATATCGATGGTTCCCAGTTACCTCCCTTTATAAAAGTTACAGGCGAGGTTCGAAACCAATCTGTCTCTAGCAATAATGGGGAGCATAGGCTGTATATGGACTATGCTTGATCTAGTAGGTGGGTCTTACAGTGACCTAGACGTACCAAACAAGGTGTAAAGAATAAAAACGCCAACTTTTTAATTTCATAGGCTACTGAATAGGAGCTTATTGACATCCCTCTATAGCCAATTAGCACTAAAAGGTGATCCATTAGGTGTAAGGATTCAACTGTCAAATGCCAATGTCTGACATCCATTCAGATCACGACAAAGATCAAGTTTTCTCAACGACAACCAGTATCAGATATATAGAAAATCGACCGCTTCTACAATGCTTCCTGTTGATCACGGTTACATTCTACCAGGTATTCAACAAGGTCCAAATAAACGGTTCCATTGCTACGAGGTATTCAACAAGGGCCAAATAAACAGATCCGTTTCTTACTCGCTCTTAACGTAATTTCGGTATTGTAAACATAATCAAAGCCGTCAAAGAAAGAAAAGAAAAAAGAAACTTATGCGAGGAGGCATGGTAAGTTTTCAGCTCCCTAATTGAAAATACACTTATCCATTAAATGTAAGTAATTTTTCAACTCTGCAAAGTATCTCCTAATTAGTAATAGTAAATTGTATTTTCACACTGTTAGTTTTGAATCACCCTTTTCGCTCTTTTATGTTTATTTTCGTTCATTTTTGTTAATATTCGTTTCTGTTCATGTACTTTTTGCTCAGTTTTGAAATGTAAGCACCGCGGCAGAAGTATGGCAGCTGCCATTACTAGTTATTATTATTAATTAATAACAACAATTACTTATTATTAATTAATGACAATTACTTATTATTAATTAATGACAACAGTTACTTATTATATTAATGGTTTCGATGTTTAATAAAGATAACAAAAAGATGGAGTGATCTATATCACCCACCCCGCTAAAATATATGTTCGGAGACAGAAGGGGATTTGTCGAAAATGATAAACACATGAAATAATTTTTTTAAATTTCTGAAAGATAGCTATTTTTTTTAAAAAATAGAATTTCCTAAACAAAAATTAAACCGGAGAGTACTGTCGCAATTTGAAACTAACTTTTTTTTGTAAGACAATTGGATGGAGAGAAAAAAGATGGAAAAAAACCAGCAAGGAATAATTAATAGTAAAACGTACATCTAGAATAATAGTCTGATACAAATATCTTGAACAATTTTGGATGTACGATATGAAAAGGAAATTGCAAACAATAACTGGACAATGTACAAGAAATTGTATTTAACCTCGGTTGTCTGGGTAACATAAAAACAAAGCGGACGAGCTATTTTACCGATCCTGGACAGATGAAGAAAAACGTTAAAAAATATTGAAACTGAAGAATTATAAATAGCAAAAGGCATACATGTATATAGTTTCCATGGATATCTTGAACAATTGTAGATTTTTGCTCCAGAAACGAAAACGTGTTTATTGTGGATAGATGGGTGGATAGAAAGATGAAAAAAAACTACATCTAGAACAGTTTGGGAGTTATGCTCCGAAAAGAACAGTGTGAATAATAACGGGATGGATGGACAGATTGACAAAAACATTAACAATAGTGGAAGTGAATAATTCAAAAAGGCACATCTTAACCCCATGTCTGATATGTATATAAGTTTGATAGGGACATCTTAAACCTTAGAATAAAATTCTAGTCCAAGCTTAAACAGTTTGAATTCTTGCTCCGTAAAAGAAAGTGTGTCCGTTGGAGGAATGGATGGACAGGATAATATCATTTTCTTTTTAAGATATTAAATCTGACGATTTGTCAATAGCAAAGGGCACATCTAGATTAGCCTGATATATATATATATTAGCAATTATCATGGGGTTATATTGAGTGGTTTTGGAGTTTTACTCCATAAACGAGAGTGAATGATATATAACTGAATGGACGGATGAATGATATTTAACTGGATGGACAGATTAACGATATATAACTGAATGGACGGATAAACGATATATAACTGAATGGACAGATTAACGATATATAACTGGATGGACAGATTAACGATACATAACTGGATGGACAGATTAACGATATATAACTGGATGGACAGATTAACGATATATAACTGGATGGACAGATTAATGATATATAACTGAATGGACAGATTACCGATATATAACTGAATGGACAGATTAACGATATATAACTGAATGGACAGATTAACGATATATAACTGGATGGACAGATTAACGATATATAACTGGATGGACATATTAATGAACAAAAACGTAATTAAAATATTAAAGAGTTCCTAATAGCCAAAGGAATGTCTAGATCTTTTTTTCTAATATGTAAATAAAGTTGCACAGAGAGATCTTAATTGGTTTTGGAGTATTGATCTTTAAAGTAAAGGATGGATTATAAAGGGGGAGATGGACAGACACATAGACAAAAACATAAAAGATATTGAAACTGAAGAATTCTGAATAGCAAAAGGCAAATCTGGACCACAAGTCAAATATCTGTACCAAGTTTAACAGATTTATCGTGAACTAGTTTGGAGTTATGCTCCAAACAACGATGGATGAAAGGCAGGACGGAACTTATTTATATATTCCCACCAAGTTCGTTGGGTAGGAATAATTATAACTAATACAAACGAAGTAGGCAACGTGTTTTACTTTTTATAAATATATACTTTTATAAATATATACTTTTCATGCCATTTACTGAAACACAGAGTGGAGAAACTGATTTGAAAGTTTGCAAAAAAAATACGAATCAAGCGCTATTGTTACTCCTCTGAACGGATTGAAATTTGCAAGATGTATAGAGTCTATCGGTGATATTTCAGAATGGACACCTGCAATGATGCTGTTCTAGCATCATTTGGTTTTACTCGTTTTCTACAGTTTTCAAACAAATTAACATCACTCGGCATGTACCTCAGGTAATAAATGAATTAACGCATCTGCCGTTAATGTTCCCACTGCAAGCCCCACAAAAGACGACATCATCACGTGATAGAACCTCTTTTTTGCAAAAGGGATGATAAAAGCGCCGCCAATTGAGCACAGGCAGCACAGTATAATACCGATAGTCCCATAGCCATAACCTGAGGAAGAAAAATATTGGTGTCATTGATAATTGCTTGCTGAAGAGATTCAGTTAATGTGTTCTCATTTTCAAATATAGTCACAATACATCGCTTAAAATAACAAGATTTCCTCTGATGGCAGGACTGGCAAAGGGGTGCATAGGGCAAACGAGGAATTCTCAAGACCCCATTCCAACCCAATCACTCCTCCCGAAATCCCCAACTTCTATTACGCGATAGCTTCTATGAAAATAAGTACTAGCAAACGCTAACTATTGTCACAAAATTTTAGAGTGAACTTTTATGTTAGTTCGATTTCTAATTAAAACAAAATGACAAGATTAAAAGATGCTATAAGCATCACAGATAAGAAAAATGTATTTGATTATACCGTCTATACTCTTTTATAAGTCCCGTCCAACTGCAAACTGCATAGACCCATACCTGCCGTCACATAATACACAAACAGATCTGGGTCTATGAAGTTTGTTAGAAGTGATTCGTCGATCAAACAACATAGACCCTGATCTGCCAGCGCATTATGCGACGACAGATCATGGTCGATGTTGTTTGCAGTTGGACCAACTTATAGGCGAGTATATACGGTTGTTGTTGTTGTAAAAAAAAACCTAAAAGACCCAGCCCCGCCACAATGAACAACAACTTCATTAATTGGACGAACCAGTATAAAAAGGGGAGCAGTCTTTCACTATTTTTGATCAATGATAAGAAAAGATTCCCTTACTCCTCCTTAATGCGCAACGATTTTATTAATTGCCCCTCCTGGTTGCACAACGTGTATGCCCATTGCTCCTCTTTAATGCACAACGATTATGTCCCTTGCTCCTCCTTACACAATAATCACTGCGTTTGTCTTTGACATGTGTTTTTTAATATCTTTTGACCCTCTTTCAAGAATTATGAATACACCAGTTTTTAACTTTATATCCAAATTAAGTCACACACACACAAACACACACACACATATATATATATATATATATATATATATATATATATATATATATATACACATATATATATATATATATATATATATATATATATAAATATATATAGAGAGAGAGTGAGAGAAATAGACAGATAGACAGACAGATACACGCACACACAATTAGCAATATATGTTAGCAAATGTCAATATTCATGAATATATATTTAATACATATGTGCCTTTTGGTTTAATGTGTGTGTATATAATTGTGTGTGTGTGTGTGCATGAGAGAGAGAGAGAGAGAGAGAGAGAGAGAGAGAGAGAGAGAGAGAGAGAGAGAGAGAGAGAGAGAACGAGAACTCACGTTCAGCATCCGTTGGTACGTGCCTGCCTTTACCACTATCTGTTCTGCTGTTACAGGAACCGGAAATCTTCTGCTGTATAAGTGAGGGACAGATATCCCGAAACTTATCCTCCGTGATTACAGAACTGGATGCAACATTAAAAATGGCTAACAATTGGTTACCAGCGTAGCAGCGATTATTCTGAAACAAATGTGGAAAAATACACAATGGTCTGTTTAAAATGAGAAAGAATTCTAACAAAATACATACATGACAACGTAACAAGTCATTCTGGGTTTCCTGCTGAGCATTTTTTCCTGCTTCATATATATTGTTCGTATGCACTAAACTGCTGAAATGGAGGCATGCTTTTCTCTTAAAGAAAGCATAATTTCTTAACAGGACACAAATATCACATTCTTGTATAAAGTGTCACATCTTTCAAGTTTCTACTTATTTGTACAAGTTAAGACTATAAATCCACGCCACAATGACTGTATATATATTTGTAAACATTGGTTGGACTAGACTTGTTGGTTGATGCTAATCGGGTTTTCGTGTACACGTGCGACCCATCGTAATTTACTTACCCATGTTTTGTCGTTCTCCACAATCGGACTTGTGGTAGAAGTTACCTCCCTTTTTCTTCTGTGCACGTGATCAAGAAAATCGGCCTCCATAAAATTCTCGACCATTTCTTGACCTATATCCAGAAGCTTCAACATTGTCATGAAATCTGAAACGAGAAGGGTTCGACAGCTGCAAAAACGATTTAACTAGTATTGAAATTATTGCTTGTAATAATGCATGCACTAGGCAGACGTCCTTATTTCTGCCGTCTGTGATCTAAAGACGAACTGATTTATAAAAACTTCCTACATTCCATTATTACGCATCATCTTTGCTTCAGAATATTTTAATCTCGATAATTTAGAAGCAAATTGTTGTTCGTCATCCTTACGATCAGGTTAATACGAGCCAACGAAACAGACTACTGCCCCGAGGATAATTTAATTGCCAAAAATAACTTTTTGATCCCTGATTATCAAATCACTCTGTTTTCCTGTTTAAGGTACTGAGTGATTATCAAATCACTCTGTTTTCCTGTTTAAGGTACTGAATGATAAACAACGGGCTAGAGGTTATAAGTGTATATTATCTTTTTTTCTTCAAACGTACCTCTTTCTAACAAATATAGGCACTACAAGAGGTGTGTATTTCATGACGTAATGCACAACTGTTTGCTCCTTTTCTTGGATACCGCAAAAGATGTTCAAATACTATAAATACTTGCCATTTATTATTATCAGATAGATGTTCAATCCCTATAAATACTTGCCATTTATTATTATCAGAAAGATGTTCAAATACTATAAATACTTGCCATTTATTATTATCAGATAGATGTTCAAATACTATAAATACTTGCCATTTATTATTATCAGAAAGATGTTCAATCTCTATAAATACTTGCCATTTATTATTATCAGAAAGATGTTCAAATCCTTTAATACTGATGTAAACGATAACATTTTTTTAAAGTCTCACAAAATGACATGTGACGTAATTACTGTCATGTATAATACACCGAATGCGGTCACAATTTGACACAATTACCGTCATGCATAATACACCAAATGCGGTCACAATTTGAAATGATTGCATAATGTATCGAATGCGGTGAAAACTTGACATGATTACTGTCATGCATATTGCAACGAAAACGGTCTCAATGTGACATGATTACTGTCATGCATAATGTACCAAATGCGGTGAAAATTTGACATGATTACTGTCATGTAAAATACACCGACTGCGGTCACAATTTAACATAATTACTGTCACGCATAATGTACCGAATGCGTCACAGTTTCTAACTTTAATTCATGCTGGAAAATATGACATTTGGACCTGGTTTGGACTTATAATCGTATTTGAAGCTAAACTGTCGATACAGATTTCAAGCGTGTCTCCTATAAGAGATATCATGTGAGATCCTGGCTAACAAGGTCAAATATGATATATATTTAAATATCATAGATCGTACTATGATCAAAGTCAATTAATAGCCCATATGTTCCACATAAAAATATGCTAATAGAGTAATATGATTCAAAACAATGTACACCCCACATCTTCCACTTAAAATATGCTAATAGAACGATATGATTAAAACCAATTTACACCCCATATCTTCCACTTAAAATATGCTAATAAAGTGATATGATTAAAATAAATGTATACCCCATATATTCCACTTAAAATATGCTAATAGAGTGATATGATTAAAATCAATGTATACCCCATATATTCAACTTAAAATATGCTAATAAAGTGATATGATTAAAATCAATGTATACCCCATATATTCCACTTAAAATATGCTAATAAAGTGATATGATTAAAATCAGTGTATACCCCATATATTCCAGTTAAAATATGCTAATAGAGTGATATGATTAAAATCAGTGTATACCCCATATATTCCACTTAAAATATGCTAATAGAGTGATATGATTAAAATCAGTCTATTCCACTTAAAAATATACTAATACAGTAATATGATTAAAATCAATGTACAACATATCTTCCACTTAAAAATAAGCTAACAGATTAAGAAACAGTATCATATTAACAAATTATGCAATTTACACCACATTCTATTTTGCAAATAAATTGTAATCTGCATATATGCACTGCAGTGCAAATAATCAACATTTTTAAACGACGTAACTATTGGTAACATATAATACGACATTTGAAAACAATGGTAACTTGCAATACTTTTCCCAAAGAAAATTAATTTCTGAATTTGTAAAGAGAAACTTTACTATGCTCTGTCTTTTGAGAAAAGTATATATATTTGAGCAATTTTATTATAATATTACCAGTAAATACACTGAAGACCACTAACAGGTGGTTTCACGACCAAATGTGTTATCCCGGTTAAATAAAGGTTATTATTATTATTATTATTATTATTATTATTATTACCTACCTGATGTCTGTATCCTATTATCCTGAGAATGAAAATACTGGAATAAATTTCTTGAGAAGAATTGTCTCCTCGGCAGAGTTCGACAGACGGAAGACAACCTGGACCCTGTAAAGGTGCAAGCGGATCAATACAAAATAGCACTAAATATATACGACCTGAGCAATAAGAAATAGCACTAAATGTATACGACCTGAGCAATACAATAGCACTAAATGTATACGACATGAGCAATACAATAGCACTAAATGTATACGACCTGAGCAATACAATAGCACTAAATCTATACGACCTGAGCAATAAGAAATAGCACTAAATGTATGCGACCTGAGCAATACAATAGCACTAAATGTATACGACCTGAGCAATACAATAGCACCAAATTTATACGACCTGAGCAATACAATAGCACGAAATCTATACGACCTGAGCAATACGAAATAGCACTAAATGTATACGACCTGAGCAATACAACAGCACTAAATATATACGACCTGAGTAACACAATAGCACTAAATGTATACGACCTGAGCAATAAGAAATAGCACTAAATGTATACGACCTGAGCAATATGATATATCACTAATGTTACGGAATTATATACATTTTTCCTTTATAATAATAGTATAGTTTATTAGTTTATGATCTCTGTTCTTAGTCTAAACAGCTGTCGTCTTATCAATATACATAGCCTCGATCAATAAACTGTTAGCTTGTAGCTTTAGTCATGTGACGTGTTTTGCGCGCGAAAGAGAATGCTGAACTTTCGACCTAGTTCTCGTACTTTTAGGAGTAAACATTATAAGGTCACATTCCCAGAAGGAATCAATACAGTGTTTACTGTTTAAGATACTGGTGCTTGAGAACCTTAGCAGAATCACGCATAACCTGATTCCTGATTGGTTCGGAGAGGGTTGCATTATTTTGAAATAACCTGTTTATTGAAGACGGTGAATGGGTTTTCATTTCGATTCTGCGCATAAATAATATATATATATATATATATATATATATATATATATATATATATATATATATATATATATATATATATATGAAATAATCCTGTGATTAAATATTCTTCACAGTTACATTTTAAGAGAGAGGTCATTACGAAATTGGTTCAGTTTGTTTGTGGGATATATTTATTTGGAGATTCATCTATTATTAGTACAGTACATTTAGGATTCAGTACTGTCTTAATCTGAATTATTATACAGCTCCGTGGAATTATCGGAAACATTTCTAAAACTTGTGAGATTCCAGATTCACAAGGATTATTTGGATATACTTAAACTTATCAACATATTAGCACAGTCAAGGCTATTTAATTAGGAATACTACATTCGGAATATTTGGATTAATTTCCGGAAAAGTGAACTCTAAAACAATTTAGGACTTTTAAGGATATTCTATACTGTAAGTTATTTTAATTCTTTCACTTTAATTGTTTGTTGAAATATTTTAATATTTTAGGAAATTAAAGATTTGTATTTTAAATCTTGAAAGCTTGTTTGAGTCTTTTCTTTTGTTACATAACCCCTAGTCGTAACACTAATGTACAAGACCTGAGCAATAAGAAACAGCACTAAATGTATACAGCCTGAGCAATACGAAATTGCCCAGAAATGTATACAACCTGAGCAATATGATATAGCATTAAATGTATACGACCTGAGCAATATGATATAGCATTAAATGTATACGACCTGAGCAATAAGAAATAACACTAAATATATACGACCTGAGCAATATGATATAGCACTAAAAAACAATCCTTTATTGTAGAACGCTCTCACCTAGCAACACGTGATAGACTATGAGAGAAGAAAGCTTGTCTACGTCATCAATATGGAGAACGTCCTCAATATCTATTCCCATCTGGTCGTACAAAGTACCGGCGCTGATACACTGAAATAATAATAATAATAATAATAATAATAATAATAATAATAATAAAGATCAACAGCAAAAATGGAAATATGGAGACTGGAAGAGCTTTCTTCCAAATTAAAAATAAAAATTAAATGCTGACAAAAGGCAGTCCAGGCTTTGGTTCTGTTCAATAATTTTTTGGGATACATTTTGAACCTTACCTTATGGAAATTAAGATTTAAATATGTTTAAATCAAAAGGCGAACACCCATATATGTCACAAATTATATAGTTTGATAGCATCGTGTTAGCAAACGGGCGAGTGTTCAAGCCAACGGAAAATTCAATATCAAGGCATCGTAAGATTTTATGAACAAACAGTAGGACCCTACTTTTAAATGTTTTTGTGACAAACCTCAAATGATTTCACTATCTTCTTGTCTCTCAATATATGTGTTGATACGAAAGATAGTTTTTCTTTTATTTTCAAAAGATAGCTGGATAGATACTTTTCTAGCTGTTTGAGAAAATAATTGTATATCTTTTTTTTTTGTATTCAAATGTACTGTGATATTGGACGAGTCCCGAACAATACATTTGCAACTGACCATTATCTCTCCATACATCTGAAAAACATGGATATATATGATTTAGCACACGGCAAATTTTTTAACAAAATGTTAAAAGTGCAGTGTTTGCGATGTTAGATGGACATTAGCATTTTGAATTGTATATCAATCCTTACTTCCCCTGAAAGACAAAGGGCAATTCGAACTTTGTTGCCTGTGTGTATCCTTGGGAAAGGCCTTAGCTTCATTTTCTCGGCATGATACAGTCCTTAATATCTGAAAAGTGTCTTTAAAATCTACAAAAGCAAAACTTTGCTGCACTCGCTCATTAGCGCTCACTTTATTGCTTCGCGTGTATTGGTTAATGCAATCACATGAGTAAGTATACATGACAAAGGACTCGACAGGTCAAAGAAAAAGTTGCAAAGGTCATTTGACCGGCTTTGCCAGTGGACGCAGGTACACTTTCTTGATGCCGATATGGAAACATAAACGGTAAAGGATACAATTGATCGAAATTCACCAATCTTGTGGATTGTATGGAAATATTTTAGGACCTGCCTGGTGATTCAGATGTGTCTCCATTGATGAAGAGAGAAACGGACAGAGTAAGAAGAAAAGTCAGTGTTCTAGAGATTTCATGAATGCAGTGGCGTAGCAAGCGCCCAAACAACCCCTGCAACTGCTTGTGTAAGAATATAAATGTGTTTCGGCCCTTTTATTGTTTATCATTGTTATTAATCTCTCTCTCTCTCTCTCTCTCTCTCCTGGTTCGGGGATGCAGAAAAGGCCCGGTGCGTTCACCATGCCGTAAGAGGCGACTAATGACGGAAATGATTTATGTGATGGTATTCTAACTAAGATGGTGTTGGACATTTTAAAAGAGTGAGGTTTTATATAAAAATCTGACTTCCTATTTTTAGGATTTTACCTTTTTGCCTTTATCTTTGTTTCATATACCCATTTACTTGGCACAATATGGCCAGGATTGTGATTATGTGCCTTTAGACACTCTACATACATATATACATACTCTCTATCTCTCTCTCTCTCTCTCTCTCTCTCTCTCTCTCTCTCTCTCTCTCTCTCTCTCTCTCTCTCTCTCTCTCCAGTTATCCCAAAATAGTATAGCTATCCAGGCATACAAGTACTGAAACTTCCAATAGAAAGATAGGCTGCTGTGAATTAATAATAATATACACTTACCAACATAAAGAAACGAAACAAATATCAACTCAAAGTAATACTAGGTACTTTAATCATTAAGTCTAAATTTGTGACAGTGTTGGATTCTAAACTTGCAGCCAAACAATTAAAAGGACATTTCCTATGTGGATGACGTCATCTCATATGTGTAACCTTGCAAGCAGTTTTTCGTGAGTCTCGTGAACTGTTTCGATTGGGTGCTTCTCTCTGGTCACGAAGAGATTGTTTTGTCAGTAGACAGCCTGGGAGGATTAAAACTGAAGCATCATCCATTAATTTAAATATCAAGATCAACGTCATGAGACTATCTTTATGCTACGTGCAACTTAACGCGTGTCGTGGTGTTCTCTTATGGTACGTCTTAGTCAATTAGTCTCTTATGGTACGTCTAGGTCAATTGTAGAACAACAATGTCCCTCAATATATTTTCTACTGGGACCAGAGAGAGAGAGAGAGAAAGAAAGAATACCTTTCTCTTTATAAGTTTAATCTTTTCGGCACGGTCGTCATGATCATCTTCATCAGAATCGTCATCGTCATGATCATGTTTGTCTTTGCCATGGTTCTTCATCACAGACGTTTTATGATCATCATCATGGTCATCTTCGTGCTTATGTACCATATCATCTAGTTTTTCTTTCACACGTTCACGTAAGTTTTCTTTATGGTCATCATCGTGTATCTTTTCCAACCTGTCTTCCAATACATCTTTTGCCTTGTCGACCACGTCCTTTACAGCTTCAGCTATTTTGGAATCACCTCTATTATCTTCATGTAAGTCGTCGTCATCATCATCGTCGTCAAAAAAGTCCTCAATAGCTTCCAATCTTTTCTGTAAAATTTCCATTCGCAATTCCATGACATTTGTGTCACTTCCAAGGAGTTCAAGCACGTGCTTTCTGAAAAGAATATCATTATGGCGAGAAAAAATATCTGTCAGTGTAAGTTTGACTTGAAAATGAATACCTTCATTTGTTTCTTTGTTTTTCAAAGAGACCTAAATGCAATATCGTCCCGACAGTTCGATCAAAAAGATCTGTAACTGCCTATATTAAAACCATTGCATTTCCACATGGTTGCAATTATTTTCCTACCTCATATTTTGTCTGTATGTATGTACACACACACACACACACACACACACACACATATATATATATATATATATATATATATATATATATATATATATATATATATATATATACACGTTAAATCGTTTTCAGTTAATTGTTGAATATGTGGGTCCAAGGCAACTGTCAGTCAAGGGATTATGGAGCTTTTGTAAAATGGAAAAGAAAGCATATATCCTATTATCGAGTTTGTACCATGTTATTAATGGAGGAGGGGTCTATGTTTTTACCAGTTTGGTCGGATTTCGGAGAAGCAGGGGTTCCATTCACTCCAATTGGACAACTTTCTCTGGTTTTTAATAAAATAAACAATAATTCACAATTATTATTGAAACAAGACGGGATGGTTTACAAACAAAGTTGCAACATGTTTATATATGACTTATGAACCTGTTAATTAAGATATTGACGGAGTAGACAAAAAAGAAAATACATTTAGCATGATTAGGTATAAAATACATTTAGCATGATTAGGTATAAAATACATTTAGCATGATTAGGTATAAAATACATTTAGCATGATTAGGTATAAAATACATTTAGCATGATTAGGTATAAAATACATTTAGCATGATTAGGTATAAAATCCTTCATATATTGAGAAGTATACAACGCATGCCTGATAAGGTACATGGGGGGAGGTGGGGCGAGGGGGGGGGATTATTTTTTCATACTGATAAGTGTATATAAAAGTGCAATATTTATACTTGTTAAACTGAATGATATATGTATTTGTTATAATTAACTGCTCAATTTGAATAATTGAATATTGCAATAAATACTATATTCTGAAAGATTGTTGAGTTGCTGTTCCTATAGGGGTATCAAGTTATAGAATATTTTGTTTTAATACAGTTGAAAATTTTTATGAATTTTATGTTCCAACATTATGTAAATTCTTTTCGGTAATAATTACCCGATCTTCAGGTTTTTAAACTTTATACGTTGTTCTTGAGTTAAAGGGAATATTCATTCTACTATTAATTTTGCGCATCTCTGTACGTCAGTCAAACACTAAGACGTGCCGATATCTTGGGACCGCCGACCAATGCTATCATTGGCAAAGTTATGAGGCATCACGTGATTTACAGTCGCACTGGAAGCTTATCGGAGTTTTGAGCCTAATGTCCGTCACCTAGCTAACTGCCACTCTATGCTGTATGTCAAAATTACAAATTCAAATCTTTATAGCTTCAACATTTTTCAACTAATTTCTTGTTTTCATGAGGTTTTCTGTATATAATAAAAAATGAATATGAATCAACAGGAGGTAAGTATATATATGTATATGACGTGCCATGCTAACAAGTAGGCGATAAGTCAAATACTCGACTGTCATACCGCCGAAACTAATTGATTACCTGACACTCCTGACTTATTGTTCATTCAACTAGTAAGGAGTGAAAAAAAATCTGAAATTTTAGACAAAAGTTGTCAAGTTACATTTAACGGGTTCATGTACATTTGTATTTTAAACAGGGAAGGGAATAATATGAGTGCTAGACGCCTATTTCTTAATTTCTCCACGTGCAAATTATTGGTACAAGATGAACATTTTTATCAATAAATACACCCCCACCCTCGTAAAAAAATTCGACAAAGATATAACACCATAGATTTCGACCTCAGTTTTAAATCATTTTAGAATTACTTTCTAATAGACTTGCATTGATTAATTCACACATTCCCTTCAATTCAATACTGGAAAATTATGTATATGTATATGTATATAGTTTATGTATATGTGTATTATGTATAATATCGTTTGCATATCTTAATATTTTAAGCACATGTTCTTAAGTTTCACTTTGCATATTTATGAATGAATTCATCTACAGCACCTTCAGAAATGATGAGTAGACTCCAATTTGTTCTCTTTAAATAACCATCTTTCTCGCTGTCTGCTTGTCTGTCTGTCTGTCTATCTGATTTTCTTTGAAGTAAGAAACCTATACCCATCCCTTAAACTTCATTGTTTATTACATTTATAACAAAATTTCAAAATTTCTAGAAGATGCACGGAATTTAAAGGTAATAGAAGCTGGGTTTATTAAAATCATCACATTCAGCTCGTGTCTTCTATTAAAAACTAACAATTATACCTGAAATCCTCAAGATTGTCATCCACCTCCACCTCCAAATGACAAAACTTGTCCTTTTCTAGAGCGTAGTTCAGCATCACAGTGGACACTCTCTGGAACACGTTCTGTCCTATAGCACCGTGTATGTATCCTGAGGTGCGTAGCAATGAGCTTGTGTTCAAACACTGGAAATAGAACACACACACACACACACACATATATATATATATATGTATATATATATATATATATATATATATATATATATATATATATATATATATATATTGTGATGTAAAAAAACAAAAGCTGTCTAGTCGTTTATTTTTTTTGTTTTGATGGAATACAATTTTGATAAAGTTTCAATGGTTTGTAATATGAAAATCTTTGTATGAGACTATTGACTCTCTTTGCTATGCAGGTAGTTCGAGTTCGAACTTGGGCAAAGTCGATGGACAATCTTGCAGATTTTTTTTATGGGTGGGGGGGAGGTTAATCCGTGGCAAATCTGTGTGTCGCTATAAGAAAATTAGACTCTTTTCTCGGTTTTCTTTCTATAAGTTCACATCAACTAAGAATTCGCATTTCCATAAGTTCACATCAACTAAGAATTCGCATTTCCATAAGTTCACATCAACTAAGAATTCGCATTTCCATAAGTTCTGATCACCTAAATTTCGCTTGTAAATGCAGTCTCTACTGCTAATGATTTAAAACCTAGAATGTATTGTGCGAGGAACCATGTCAAAGATGGAAACCTTATCGCATTATAATTACTCATGAAGTAACTAACTCTGCTGATGTTGAGTGAGTCATCATGTGTCAAGACATAGTTCATTGCTATCTAAACAGACATATCAAACAAAGTAAAACTGTCATAAACCGACGTGATTCATGTTGATTAATTTACCCTATTGTCCACAGTTACAAATATGTAATGTAAAGACAGAATGAACATGTCAGCTACATGAACGAAATGGTGGAAGAAGTCTCTAGATATCGTGAAACATTTGATCAGGGAATAATCGCACAATAACAATGGCGTAGAAAAGAAACACTGCATATGTTGTTTTTGTGTCCGTTTAGAATTGTATGTTTCCTTCTCCTTTACAAACAGGTGGATTTATGTTACAAATTTCTCATTTGTCAATACGCCAGTGTGTCCATCTTGTTGACGCAATTGCTTCCGAAGATTTTACTCCTGACTGAAGCCTTAACGTTAAATTACTAGAATATATACAGTCGGTTATTTTTTGCGTGAAAAGAACGGGATTCTGTGACCTGTTATCATTTAGTCCTTAAACATCTTGACCTAATATCTGATTGACATAAGATCTATTCTTCTCTTTTCAAATACCTCCAATTTTTGTATCAGGGACCTGGTCAGGGATCAAATCGATTAAAACCAAGTCTGTTTTTTACCTAGACTACATCTCCCCATTTATCACTGCCATGCAATGAAATCATGAATGAACGAATGAATCAAGGAAGGAAAGAAGGAAGATACGAAGGAAGGAATGAAAGAAAGTAGTTTAGTAGTGTAGTATCACTAGCGCAAGTCTGCTATTGATTTTTCTTTTCAACCTACGCATTGGTTCAAACTCTTGTAGGAATATGATGTTCCCCTACAACAACTCTTGACCAGAGACGATAACACTAAAATAAAAATCAAAAATACTAGTGCAATTGCGGAATATAATGTTTCATCGCTACACGACGTTTCTTCGAAACACCTCTCTATCGAGAACGACAATACTAAAATGCAAATTTTAAAAACTTTCAGCGCTAATGCAGCGAACACCAAATATTAATTTGAAATTATTCTTTTTTATATCTCTGTACTATCACTATCGCTAGCACTGCCACTGAGTTTAACACTATTAAATTTGTGCTATGCTTCAAACTTTATAACACAAATACAGGGAATTAGTCAAAGTGGCCTGATCCTAATGTGCCAGGCATCCTTTATACAATTTCATTAGCCTGGCATGTTGGCAGTGAAATTACAAAGAAAAAGTGAGGATTTCACGTTAAAATGTGTAAGTACAATACAGTTTAAGTTATGTATCATTCTGTCAATGTGTAAGTACAATACAGTTTAAGTTTTGTATCATTCTGTCAATGTGTAAGTACAATGCAGTTTAGCTTATGTATCATTCTGTCAACGAAATAGGATAGTATTTCTTTAGAGCCCTGTCTTCTTGAGAGCGGTATGCTAAGGGCTTAGCGCCTTTGGCTATGACTTATATTTGTTTAGTCTGTCTACTTACAATTAGAAATTTATTATCATTATGATTTATTAATAAACTCGTTATTATAAACATGCATATAGTGTATGCCTATATATCAAAGAATGTTAGTTTATTAAGTAAACTAGAATGCACGGGGAAGTATTTCTCACACAGCTGATTACGTCATATAAATCAATATACTCTAAGCGAGGTCCCCCCCCCCCCAAAAAAAAAAAAAAAACAACCAAAATATGGCAGGCCTTCGTTCTGTTATTTAGTACATTTATTATTTTATCATTGTGTTATTTAGTACATTTACTATTATATCATTGTGTATACTTTATACGCCCTAATCTGAGCATACCTACATAAATAGTTACTAATATCGTCAACTACTCTCAAAATACATACTAAAATACTAAAATCTCTCTTGATGGGTCAAATATGAAGAACATTTTCAAGACTTATATATATTTAATAATTATGTGCAAAATTGATGTAAATTACAAATCCGCTTTTCTGGTACAATTCGTTCCCACCAAATTGCTGATATTGAGCTCAGAAGTTAATTTAGAGTGACGTAGTTCAAAATTACCAACTGCCTTACCTCCCTTGCATAAGGAATTGTTTATTGCTTGCTGTAACATACAAATTACAGAATAAATAGTTCGTCCTTTCTGTATAAGTGTATTTATGGTATGGTTCATTTTTAATATAAATAACGGTTCGTATATAAATAACGATTCGTATATAAATAACGGTTCGTATATAAATAACGGTTCGTATATACAGCTCACGGGAAAACATGCAAAACAATAACGTAAAAGAAGTCCTCTTGCTTTGTTCCTTAACTTTGTTAGGGGTAAAGGCGCAAACAAATATGGTTCGACCTATGAAACTGCACAGGGGTAGACCGGAAAATGTCGTCAAGAAGTTTGAAAGTGCAACACATTGTCATCTTCGTTCTTAGCTTATTAATAGTGAACGAATTATTACAAATCAGTTTGAACGAGTCGTAGGGATTTCGACATAGATGCAGACAACAACTGAAACCCATTTTACTTTGCGATGATGGGAGAGATAGTGGGTGGTGGAGAAAGCAAGGGAAACGAATGGAAAATAAAATAAATAAATAAACCTCGTCTATCCATAAGAAACAAAATTGAAATAAAAGCGAATTTCTTCATTGCGTTTGTCCTGCCTTGACAAGTAACTAAGGAGAGATATACAAGCTATAATGTAGAACAGGGGTGGCCAGACTTTAGTGACATGGGATCTACTTTTCACCGAGTCATACTAACATGGTCTACCAGCATGTCCCCCGCCTTCACGAGACATCGAAACATGTTGCAAAGTATTGAATTTCTTTTAATAATTAAATAATGTGGCTATGGATATATCAAACACTCTTACATAATGTTTTACAAAGTCTATTAATAAATGTACATATGTCAGGTGTGGCCAGACTTTAGAGACATGGGATCTACCTTTTACCGAGTCATACCAACACGGTGCGGTCTACCAGAAACTACTTGCGATCGACCGGTCGACCGCGATCTACGTACTCGCCACCCCTGATGTAGAACATTGCTGAATATTATTATGTATGAGTGATATTTAAAGGGTTTTCCTCATTTACTGTATCCTGAAAGAGTTATTGTGGAAAAGTCTTTGCAAAATATGTTATTTGATTAATTAATTCCACTTAGTGACTAATCAAACGGTTACCAACAATACATTCTATAATCAAGAATCCACTCATCCACTGCACAGTATAATTACAATTCTTCACAACAATGCACATCACTGAATTTGTCAAATTTATTTTCATTTATTTAGATATCTTTGGCTAAACAGCATGTATTTTACCTATATACGGTAGCTTTGGTCATTTCCAATTCTTGCAATTCCCTAAAATTACTCCTTATATTGTTATCTCGACTTAACGAATTTAGAGTTCCACAGCTGCATCACTTCCGCACACGTATCAGGGGCAGGTAATGCCTGTTCCAACTATAGTGAGGTTATCATTTTTAGATAAGTGGTGAAATTTCAAAAATAACTTTAAAACTAAAATTTCCATATTTGACATTTAAAGATACCATCGGTAAATAAAAACTTAATATTTACAACGTGCTGTGGGCCCTTGTCTTTTGTAACATTTGCAACGTGTCAAGGGTCCCTGTCTGTTGTTATTATTATCTTGCAGGACATATAATTATTAATGTTTGAAACATAACTTGAAGACTTTGCTGAGTGTGATTGCTTTCACTAATACATTTCTCGTTGGCCTTGAATAAGGTTGAAAGGTTTGCCTCTAAAGAGAACCTCACGCGCGATTTATCGTCACTTGAAAGACCTTGGACTTAGCGCGTAGACGATGTGAAAAGAATCTATTCGAAGCTAGGTACAGATTGTTGCGTAATCGAGTGGCTGGAGAAAAAAGGTGCCCAACCGAGTAGAGTAAATAAAGAGAATGTACTATATGCCGTATACATATTCAGTTCTGTACAACTTTTAAATATTTCTTCCCATTTCAATGAAATGGCCACAATTCACTTGTGAATCTAGTTTTAATCACTAGGAAAGTTTGTAACCGCACAACCCACACCCCCACCCCAACCCCGTAAAAGAACAAAAACAAATAAAAACAATGTCCGTTTTAATAAAAGAGATATAAAAATGAGCAGGATAATCGTTCTCCTTTTTTCCAATGGCTTAATTTTATACACACAATTATTCACTGTAGTGGGATCCTGTGAGTTTGAATGTTTTCTTGCATTTATTTTTTCCCACCGAGTTATTTTACATACCAAACAGAAGAGGATAGGAAATATAAGTACCACACATATGATTCTCCGTCATTCTGTCTGTCTGTGTGTTCATAAATTTGGTTTTATATTTAGAGGGAAGTCTTTGGGTAGTAGAATATGCATTTGGTATATATTTAGAAGGGGGGCATTAAGTGGTAAAACATGCTTTTGGTATATATTTAAAGGGTGGGCTTTAAGTGGTAAAACATGCTTTTGTTATACAGTAGAACATGCATATTGTATATATTTAGCGGGAGGGCTTTAGTAGTAGAATATGCATTTGGTATATATTTAGAGGGAGGGCTTTACTAGTAGAATATGCATTAGGTATATATATTTAGAGGGAAGACTTTGGGCAGTAGAATATGCATTTGGTATATATTTAGAAAGGGGGCTTTAAGTGGTAAAACATGCTTTTGGTATATATTTAGAGGGAGGGCTTTAGTAGTAGAATATGCATTTGGTATATATTTAGAAGGAGGGCTTTAGTAGTAGAATATGCATTTGGTATATATTTAGAGGGAGGGCTTTAGTAGTAGAATATGCATTTGGTATATATTTAGAGGGAGGGCTTTAATAGTAGAATATGCATTTGGTATATATTTATAGGGAGTTCTTTAAGTGGTAAAACATGCATTTCGTATATATTTAGAGGGACGTTTTTGGGCAGTAGAATATGCATTTGGTATATATTTAGAGTGAGGGCTTTACTAGTAGAATATGCATTTGGTATATATCTAGAGGGAGGGCTTTACTAGTAGAATATGCATTTGGTATATATCTAGAGGGAGGGCTTTTCTAGTAGAATATGCATTTGGTATATATCTAGAGGGAGGGCTTTACTAGTAGAGTATGCATTTGGTATATATCTAGAGGGAGGGCTTTACTAGTAGAATATGCATTTGGTATATATCTAGAGGGAGGGCTTTACTAGTAGAGTATGCATTTGGTATACATTTAAAGGGATTGCTTTAAGTAGTGGAACTTGTTTTGCTTGACTCTTTTGCTCTTTTGTTCGCAACTGAATGCAATATATTACGTTTCAACTTAGACGCATTTCTTCTGAAATTTATCAATTTGAAAGTCGACATTTATTGATTGTTTTCAGCAATGATGGCGTCGATGCATTTTTGATATCCCTTTTTCTTTTTTTCAAATAAATGAATCACTAACACATGCCCGAACCATATCAGATGTTAGGTAAATATTTAAGTCATCATCTTCAAGCTATTTTCTTGTCAACGTAAACAAAGAATTTAAAATTCGGTAGCGCCAGATGTGCGACCTTGATCAATTGGAATGCAGAGCATTTGAAAAAAACAACAACAAAAAACAAAACAACAGAGATACTGATATTTTAAGATTCCATATGCAATCCTAGTTTTATTTTTTGGAAAACTATGAATGACAACAGCTGCCGAAAGTAACTACCAGTAACCAGTCTATATTCGCGAAATATCTTTCGAATTCAAAATGTGAGATTTTAAAAACTTAGAGACAAGCGGTTGGCCTAGCGTGATCATGAGGCAGATTTTAGTTAATTCCGGTCTAAAATTTTTCAAAACGGATCTTTTTCATACTCATTTTATCTATGTGGATTTTCGCTTTTCATAAAGTATACAGAAATATTGTAATTAACCTAGGCCCTAGGGTATATGCTATTTGTATTTACGTCTCTGTTTATATCTTTGTTAGATTTTAGTGATTATTTGTTGATTATGGTGAATCGGTGTTGTGAAGATATTTCTCAAACCGAGTAATTAGCTAATATCTAGGAGCAGACGTCATAATGTACAGTATTCACGAGACTTTATGGAAGCATGGGTTATTTTCGCAAAATTGACCCTGCCTAATTTCTTAACATAAGGAAATCTCAGGATATTCTAATGTATAAGTTTTTAGTAATATGAGATAGGAATAATTCTTTGAATTAGGCGTTTGGGTCGAGTTTTGTAGTGCATGGCGTAAAGTACCAATCTTCGGCTTGGAAAGGCTTACTGATGATCATATAAATGTGAAGCAAGAAAAACCGTATTATTGCAAAATTAGAGTTTCGTGATGTGTGGTCATTAGGTGATGAGAGAAAAATTATTTGTAGTATTCGCGCGTTTAAGAACCCTTTAGTAGACAACGACTGTTGTATTGAGGTCACTGGAAATAGAGGAAACAATGGACCTCAAGCCAGACTCACGCAGGTGTTGGTTGATTCGCTCGGTAGTGAGACCCTTGCGTGTAACAATATTATAAGCAATGTAAAATACTTTATGAACAGATTTTCTCTTGGTAGTCTATAGGGCGCACTCTAATTAAATATATTACTCATAAAAATGTTTTTAGAATAACATATAATATGTACCAGGATGTAAAATCGTGTATTAAGTTTAATGGTGATCAAACAACTTTTTTTCAACTAAAATAATGGTCTTCGACAGGTGAAAAATAAGTTTTATTGTTTCCTTTATTTCTTAATGATTTAGAACTATTTTTGTGTCAGAACATGTGTCATGAAAACTATTTTTGTGTCAGAACATGTATCATAAAATTCAATTTTACTCTCCCTCTCTCCCCACGAAGAAGTTACATTTGCTACTTGAGGTTTTAATTCTTCTTTATGCCGATGATACTCTTAAACTAGCTGACAATGAAATAAAATTCCAATACTGCAAATATTGCAAATGAAACATTAAATTATAGTAAAACCAAAATCATTTTTTTTTTTTTTTTTTTGAGTTGAAAATGTCAAGCAGTTCCAATTCTTTTTGAATGGTTAAAGTTTAGACATATTTAATCATTGTAAATATCTAGGTGTACTTTTGAATGGTTAAAGTTTAGACATATTTAATCATTGTAAATATCTAGGTGTATTTTTGAATGGTTAAAGTTTAGACATATTTAATCATTGTAAATATCTAGGTGTATTTTTGAATGGTTAAAGTTTAGACATATTTAATCATTGTAAATATCTAGGTGTATTTTTGAATGGTTAAAGTTTAGACATATTTAATCATTGTAAATATCTAGGTGTATTTTTGAATGGTTAAAGTTTAGACATATTTAATCATTGTAAATATCTAGGTGTATTTTTGAATGGTTAAAGTTTAGACATATTTAATCATTGTAAATATCTAGGTGTATTTTTTTTCTTCTCAAAATCAATGAACTTTTTGAAGGTAGCGAATGATCCTATTGCCTGTTGCAAAGCTTGATTTCACTCAGGTGGCAATGCGCAATAAATGATTGATCGCCGACTCCGTCCACCTGTCGGTTAAATCTTAACAGATTGCAACTAACATTAGCCCGCTGGACACTGATATATGTGGCTAGGTATCAGTGGTAAGTGTAATAGCATGATTGTGTTTTGACGATTCTCTTACAATGAACATTTTCAACTCTGGCCATCTTGGCAACTTGGGTATGGGCGTGCGATGTGGTGATCGGAATATCGCTCAGCCATTTACGTCAAGTCGAGAAATAACCTCGAATATAATTGTAGGAATACATATTAATTTGATGGGTTCGGTGACTCGCCTCCGGTGGAGTGCACCAAATATGGTGCAACAGAAAATGCCGATAATGTTCTGATTGTAACTTTGTCTCCTTCCACCCCCATATTGTGTCTTATGAACAAACGTAATTCCGAATATAGTTCTCAATGGCGGCGAATTACATCTGAGGTTTCTTTCTTGACTTGACGGAAAAGGCAGAGAGGATGTTCCGATTGGTGATATAGCTGTTTTCATCACAATGTAACGGCTTCTTACCCTTTTCTCGCCAAAGAGAAATGTAACCATTAAATAATGGCATAAAGTAGAAAAAACATGTTCTTTACTTATTTAGAACTCTAGAAACAGTTTCAGTCTTAACAAAAGTTGTGAAAATTTGTATCCTGTTTGGTTTGACAAGTGCTGTTTTTTACATGTATTCATAATAAAACTGTTGTTGTTGTTGTTGTTGGTGTGTTGTTGTTATTGGTTTTTTTTTTTTTGTTTTTTTTTTTTTTTTTTTGGGGGGGGGGGGGTTGCTCAATATAATTATTAGAATACACTTTAGGTATGACAAAAAGCATGCTCCTATTTCAGTTGACCTAATCTCGTACCTATCTACAAAACGTTTGTAAGTAACACCAATTCGAATCGACCGTGGCGTTTGTTTATCAAGTGTAGACGGATAATACCACCAATTCGAATCGACTGTTGCGTTTGTTTATCAAGTGTAGACGGATAATACCAAACTTTTTCACGGCAGAGATAATAGTGTATATAATGTTTCCAAAAATAGCTGCCATAAATAAACTTTTTGCTGACACAGCAGATCTTTCAGTAATTTTTAACGTAGGCAGGTGTCATTTGTAATCCGTCACTTTCTTTGTAAATCGCGCATTTTCAGAAATGCACTTTACTCAACAGATGCCCGGCAAGGATAGCCTGTAGTTGTCAGATTTCACGTTTGATCAAGGCAGCCATTCCGTGCGAAAAGAAAGTACCGTTGACCGGTTTTCCTTAGTCTAATATCCATTCCAGCCTATCGCAGAATATGCAATATGTCTTAAAGAACTTTGTATGGAATTTGCCAAATGAATAAACTAATTAGATAGCTAAATAACATTTAAATCCTTATCTAGTTAAATTAGGTTTCGAACACTTCTAAAAGTTAGTGAAAGCTGGACAGTTGTTTATCCTAATGAACAGGTATACGATACTGTATCGGTGTCACAGAATTTCGAATAGCAACAGGTCATGTAAATTGAGGCACTGACATTTTGCATGATTCATGTGGAAAACTAATCGTACAAAAAGATAATACTTGAAGCCTACTTTTTATTGTTTATAGTTCGTTGGGATTTTTATTTGGCATTTCTTAATGGCGCTTCCTCATTGATTACATAAATGTATACTAGAGGGTCTACAGTCTTGACATATATTTTAAGATCTGTTCACCCTGTGAGAGAGAGAGAGAGAGAGAGAGAGAGAGAGAGAGAGAGAGAGAGAGAGAGAGAGAGAGAGAGAGAGAGAGAGAGAGAGAGAGAGAAGGAGCAGAAGATGATGATATAAGCCTAAATATAGAAATATAGATTTGAATAAAATAAATAAGGGCAGACATATTTCCTAAATGGGAAACAAAAGTAGTTCCAAAAGTGATATTGCCACTGTGGCAATAAAAGTGGTATCGATACTGTGGCGATATTATTTTTCTCCCACTGATACATTTCAATATCTCATTATGAAATATATAATAAATATCAAATACCCATCTACAGAATACAACCTAGGCGTGAAAAAGGGGCAGCAGTTTTTGCCGTAATATTCCTGGATTGATATCTGAAAAAGTCTTTTTGCAAATAATATGGTTAGGTGGAGACTATATGCATTCATTTTTTTTTTCAATCTCACGTTTTCCTTGGTTTAATTCGGCATCATCTTAAGGAATTTAATTGATTTCCTAGCAATCATACAACTATCAGAAACAATCCCAAAATATATAAGGAAGAAAGCAAAGAAACATACCAACCAAGAAATGTGCAATATAACAGTATAATCAATCGAGTGTGATGCTGATATTCACGAGGCTAATGTTTCTTGTAAACATTGATATTCATGAGGCTAATGTTTCTTGCAAACACTGATATTCTTTAGAAAAAATATTATGAAATAGACAAAAACCTACAATAAAACATGCATCGGTCATATATGTCCTGACGGTCAAACTGCGCTACATCGGTCATATGTGTCTTGACGGACGACTAGGCGCTACTCATGCTATGGAGGAATACACGCAGTCTGCACTGATGTTGCGTGACATGTTGGAAATGATTTGTAAAGGGAACCGTGTGCGCTCGTCACATGTGCAACGGAAGTGTTTTTGCTTTGCGTGGAACATAAATTTCTTCAAATAATATCTAAAATATATAAGTCATGAATTCGTATTGTCAAAAGTTAGTCTTATCTGCCTTCTTTGATTTTATTCTTCTGAATGTTGACTTTTCCGCTGAATTATACTTATGCAGCAAATTATGAGAAACCGGAAATAGAAAAAAACAGAAAGGAAGTTTGTTTAGCTGGACCACTATGCAGAAGATCTGTGTTACCAACTTATTATCAGAGCTGCGCTCGCTAATATGAAATAGGTACAACCTATGACGTGAACGCAGTCACAGTAATTTGGACTCATTGACAATTTACCCTGCCACTAAGAGTAAGTAAGTCATGACCCAGGTATGCCAAGGTCATTACTAAGGTATGCCACTTAAGCTGCCTCCAGATAGGGCGCCGTTCGCTGAGTGGCAAAATTGCGCACACAGATATTTTTGTTCATTTCGTTGAAAAAATAAAAGCGAATGGTGCGCAATGCTAGTGTAATTTCACAAAAGGAATCTTTGTTCTCAATACACGTTCAATGCATATTCTGTGTTGCAGCATATTGGAACATATCAAAATGGACCGTACAAAAGTGTGGTATTACCTTCTATAGCAGTATGTTTAATGACCCTTGGATTTATTCATAGCAGCATGGTGATGGTGCATGAATATGAAAATAAGGTAGGTCCATCTAGTTGATGTTTTCCTCCCTAAATCTTATATTGATGTAATGAAAGTATTGACAATAAAAGTGTAAGTGACTTTTATATAATATTAAGACTTTAAATACTGAAAATTCATTTTCATTTTAATTGGTGTTGACGCAGGTTTACTTATAAACAAGAAGGGGTGTTACAGACTAATCTTTAATGGTAAAGTGAAGCATGTAAATGTAAATTCAATTGTAAAACGAAAAATGTGTGGTCCGTTAGACTGATTTTTCTTTTCTACGTACCTTTAACAAACAATTGCTGATCGTTCTATTACTTGATAAGAACTTTTACGGATGTTTTTTTTTTTTTTTCATTTTTTTCTTTCTTCATACTAAGTTTGTTTTTACATTTGACTAAAGTTCATAATGTTTGCATATTCAGAGCGATAATAGTTGTTATGTCAGTGACAATGGTTTCGTTTTACTTACGATTGTGTGTAGGCATCCTGTTGATGTTCTGATCCCTAGATCCAAGTTTCTACGGCAGGTGAATTTATCGAAAAATTTATCTACAACATCATCGAAAACATCGACAGTAAAATCTTCTGGTCTTTCTATCTTGAACATGGATAATATTTCCTTGTATGAATCAAGAATTGCATTGTCCTCGTAAATGTCCAAACTGTCACGTGCGTCTTTGATCCTTCCAACCAAAGAATCACAAAATCCGCCAAAAACCTGGATGAGTGCTAAAAACAGTATTGCTTTCATTCTTCTCCACATAGTTTTGTCATCAGTGTGATGTTTTAAAGGTATTATCCGAAAAATGAATGTATAAAGCAAATGTAGTAATCTCCCTACCAGGTATTTTGCTGTGTGTTCGTCTGCATACGACCGCCACTATATATGCAGTTGACATTCGCTTCTCTCTGCTCTGGCGATAGGTTAATTGCTGTCATTGAACGTGAGGCCTCTCACGTTGACGACTATTCATCAATCAAGTAAGTTATTTTACATAAGGTATGTCGTTTATAAAGTATTACCAATGAAAGAAGATAGAGATGACAGACTGCTAGATATCATTCCACTTAAAGATGAGACGGAAGAAATGGACAGATGAAATGTCACGCACGCAGTAATATATTTCATGTCAACGTCACGTCATGGAAATGTATCACATGTAAGAGGTTGTAATTGGCATGCTGTACACAAAACTTTAATGGTATGGTTCAAAAGAAAAGTGATATAGACACATTTAACTATGTAGTTCGGCCTTTGTCCTCCATTGAATAGTATAAACTCGCAGTGATGTATAATTACTATTCATTTAAGCCCCATTTTCATAAGAAAACGTTCAAACTTGAGTGTGTAGTAAAAATTAAGTGTAGTAAAAATTAAGTTGTGTACTTAACGTTTAATGCTTTTAAGAGTAAAAATCAAATATTCTTCAAAGCAACAACTTAAAGAAAAACTGATGTTTATATTTTTAGAATGCATAATATAATGTTTTAGAAATATGTTAAATATAGAGTGGATTTTGTATTGAAATATATTATATTCTAAAAGTTAAGACTTTAGAGAAAGACCACAATCAAGTTTTATTAAGTCGAGAAAATGTTCAAACCTTTTACAAACCATCAGGAGCCACTTTAAATGTGTGCGCGTCTAATTTTGTATGTGTGTGTGTATATATATATGTGTATGTGTGTGTGTATGTGTGTGTGTATGTGTGTGTGTGTGGGGGGGGTGAAACCAAGAAAGACTGATGATGCTTTTCTTCTTCTTACTGTTCAGTCTTATATCCGTCGATACTTCGTTCTTTTATTTAGAGTTTTGTTTGTTTTTAATCTTTTTTTTACTCATTTCCTCAACGTTCTTCATTTCTTTACTCATGTTGGTGTCAAAATAAAATTGATGAACGTGTGTGCACATCAATATTTGAAAAGCGACTATCGAATTCGAAATCCATTAACGCAATGTTATTGAACATAAACGCATACTTCCTCAGTTGCCATGTCTTGGTTTATGAGCATCGCACGGTTCTCAAAATCCTTTTTATTAAAATATAGAAGAAGAATAAAAATCAGTGCTGACGATGTCTTTGAGTATGTAAGACTTACGGTATACGGTGTGTCCTGTATCTCTGACGATGTCTTTGAGTATGTAAGACTTACCGTATACGGTGTGTCCTGTATCTCTGACGATGTCTTTGAGTATGTAAGACTTACCGTATACGGTGTGTCCTGTATCTCTGACGATGTCTTTGAGTATGTAAGACTTACGGTATACGGTGTGTCCTGTATCTCTGACGATGTCTTTGAGTATGTAAGACTTACCGTATACGGTGTGTCCTGTATCTCTGACGATGTCTTTGAGTATGTAAGACTTACCGTATACGGTGTGTCCTGTATCTCTGACGATGTCTTTGAGTATGTAAGACTTACCGTATACGGTGTGTCCTGTATCTCTGACGATGTCTTTGAGTATGTAAGACTTACCGTATACGGTGTGTCCTGTATCTCTGACGATGTCTTTGAGTATGTAAGAAGACTTACCGTATACGGTGTGTCCTGTATCTCTGACGATGTCTTTGAGTATGTAAGACTTACCGTATACGGTGTGTCCTGTATCTCTGACGATGTCTTTGAGTATGTAAGACTTACCGTATACGGTGTGTCCTGTATCTCTGACGATGTCTTTGAGTATGTAAGAAGACTTACCGTATACGGTGTGTCCTGTATCTCTGACGATGTCTTTGAGTATGTAAGACTTACGGTATACGGTGTGTCCTGTATCTCTATTTCCAAGTTTCTACATATCATTCGGCTATTCTTGCAGTAAAGTTCGGTTAGTACAAAGACGGATAAGCAGCGGTTAGCACGAAAACGAATAAGCAGCGGTTAGCACAAAGACAGATAAGCAGCGGTTAGCACAAAGACAGATAAGCAGCGGTTAGCACGAAGACGGATAAGCAGCGGTTAGTACGAAGACGGATTAGCAGCGGTTACCGCGAGGTAAATTTTCATACCCAATAAGTGTACTACAGACATTATAACAGTGATCCAAAGGATTTTTACAGATTCAACAAAGTACATTTTTAGGGTACAGAGAGGTTTGTTATAACTGTATTATGAAAATCAGGACAAGGCCAAACTTTGTTAAATCACACACTCTTTGCCCGGTCTTTGCTGGAAATCGAAGCATTCATTTTTTGTATGAGGTTATCCAACAACTGCGTTTAGTCGTAAGATCTGTTTGTAACTTTAGCATCGCATTACAACCCATCAAGAATCCATCAAACTTTGTAAAATATTTCTAAAATAACAAATATAAAAGTAGAATAATGTCTTGTGTTGGTTGATTTAATAAAACAATGCCGCATCTGCAGTATTCGGAGTTATTATGCTCTTCTTTACAGATTTAGTTCGAACCTGTTCACCTTCAGCACCTCGAAAATGCAACACTGATTGCGTATCTCAATGAAGTGACACCTCTCTTGTCACTTTGACTGGAGGACAACATGCTCTTACTATCTCGCTTCTTTCTGTCTCGAAAGTTTCCCAGCCAAACAAACCTTTTGGGAATCATGGTGAAAATATAATCCTTATGATCAATTGGCAGCCAACGCACATTTCAATGATAATATGTACAATGATCATTTCATTTAAAATTCGCAACCGGAGTTATAGAAAATAGCGTTTTCATTGTGATAGAGAGATTACAATTTTGGTTGATTGCGCATCGAAAGGTGTCTTGCACATGTAAACACCTTGCGACATGGCGCCATTTACAAAGAACAGTATCTGTCAAAGTGCTCTGTACATATAATGATGAAAATACTTGGTGTATTTATGTGACTATTATCTGACTCCTATAGATATATGTATACGCATACATAAATTATATGGGTAAACTGAAAAGTGGCATTTTTGCAAAAAAAATGTGGGAGAGGGTGTCCATGGTTGAATGCCATGGTTGAAAGAGTTTGAAATTTAAATGCGTTTAGATCACGGGCGTAAGATTTATCATTCTTGACCAGAATGGAAAAAATGTACAATGAAATAAAAATCAAATAGAAAGGAAATTAAATCATTTATGTTTTGGACACATGTCTACATGCTGATATGTATAAATATAAAAAAGAAAATGTACACACTTGAAGATAATTCAGATTTGTTAATTACATATATTGATAAGCCATAATAATGTAAAAATTATAAAATACAATGAAATAATAATTATGATATGGTAAATCAATCATATTGGGTATAATTAGATATTCAGAGCTGAGAGAAAGTAAATTATAAGTCAATATTCAGTAAATATGTGTTGTATAAAACAAATATATTATTTTGATCGTACTCTAATTAAAAAAAGCTGAAACTGGCATGTCATAATAGAGGGAGCGATAAACTTAAAGTGACCCATAGATAGTAAACTTAAATCAGCCCCTTAATAAAAGCTTATCGAGAAATAAAATAATTATGTACTGGAACTTTCAATTAGTACAAATAAAATAATTATGTACTGGAACTTTCAATTAGTATAAATAAAATAATTATGTACTGGAACTTTCAATTAGTACAAAAAAAATAAGTATGTACTGGAACTTTCAATTAGTACAAAAAAAATAAGTATGTACTGGAACTTTCAATTAGTACAAATAAAATAATTATGTACTGGAACTTTCAATTAGTATAAATAAATTAACTGATGCCACAGTATTTACAACTTCCTAAATCTACTTGCATCATTACTTAATTTACACATGTCAGATTTTCCAGCTCTATGCTAAAAAAAATCTAGTGCTTGAAATTTATTTTATTTACATTTATTCTTTCAATTTTTAAACATATATTTTTAAAATAATAGTCAGGTGTAGGTTACATGTATTATTGTAAGTACAACACTATTTCTGATGGTCAATAACTGACATCAAAATTTAGGATTAGAGATTCCCACATTGCAACAAGTGTAGTATGCATGATTAGATAAGAATTCAATATGTATCCTGCTAAAGATGGTGAAGATAATATACACGGGACTACATATATCCAAATTCAGATTTCTAATTGCATGTTTTATAATTTTATAATAAGCTTTAGAGATAGTGATTACTATAGTTATTTTTTCATCGTTAGCCCAATGTCCACTGTTAATAGTAATTTTCTAAAACTGTAAACAGTGTACTTATGACAGTAGATAATATTATAGAGAATTAACAGGAGCAACAGGATCACCTATCCCTTCTCAGGAAATACAAAACGCCAAGCAGGAGAGGATACGGAAGAAATACTTCCAAGGCCTGCCGACACAGTACATGAATTAGTGGGTCTCTGCCGGAGACTGGAGGAGAATCTAGAACTCTGCAAGAAGATGGTAATTTAAGTCTTTTTTCAGATGATAAATAGTTCAACTGTTTGGAAACCTTATTAACATTTTGAACCATAATATGCACCATGCATGTATCTTACAATATATTCATTACTACATGCATTTGGCCACTCCAGTTCGATATTGGAGTGAATGGTATTTGTACGTTTCAGCGATCCACAGTGGTTTGTTCGTTTTATAAATTGTGGTTACTTGTATAACATATTCGGTGGATGTATGCATGGTGTAGTCAAAGACGCACGATTGCAAGAATCGTGCTTGTTTAAAAAAAAATGGCGCCACAAAATCAACTGGATGCTCAAACACGGCGCATGATATTTTCAAGCTCTACCTTTTGTTCTGCATTAAACTCCTCCATTGTTCAGAAAATTACTCCTTTTTCAATGGGTGGTGGTGGGGGGGGGGGGAGGGGAATTTCCCATCTAATTGTTTAGTTTCAGAACTGCCCCTGGTGTGTTGTCTTACAGATTTTATTATTGTCAAATTTTATAAAGTTTCTGCAAAATATATTTGCATGTAGAACCATAGAGAAAATCAAGTTTGAAACATATTTTGTCAATCTGAATAAAGAATGGACATTATTATTATTATTATTATTATTATTATTATTATTATTATTATTATTATTATTTTCAGATTACTATTTGAGCTGGTAATTATAGAGTGGCGAATAGTATCCGCAGTATGATGAAAACACTCAGGTCGAGGACAGTAATGGGAAGGCTTTTTTTCCAGAGCGTAAGATCTGCTCGGTTTTAATAAGTATGTATGATATGATTTACAGTTTCTATTTTTGATATTACTAGCCACATATATTTAAAATAATGGAAACTATGTGTTTGTTCACATATGTACTGCAACTACATACAGGTAAATAACTTCAGACCAAATTTCAATGAATGTATTTGACAAGTACTCCACTAATTGTTGATGAACATTAAAAAAATTAAGTTTTTTCTACGTAGTGAAACTTATTTTAAAACGTATTTGTAACTCTTGCAGGAGTCTACCTGAGAATCAATGGTAAGGTCAAGATCAATAAAGCAGAAGAGGCAATATCTGTGACTGTCAAGTATGTCCCAACCAAACGAGGTGGCAAGAATAAAAGTTTAGCCATTTGAGCTCTTCCTTTATCAAAATTTGATTCTTTTTTGTCTTTATATGCATCATATTTCCAAAAGTACTTGCGTTCCTAAATTACAGATAATATCGAATGCTGTTCTTATTGCCTGGGACAATCCAAGCTATATGATATATGACAACTAAAATTTACATCCAACTTGTCCGATCGGACAAGTGTTTGTAGATGGACTTGTTTTTAAAGTGAATTATTCAGACAAGTAGAATCTACTGTGTGCAAAATGACTTTCACCATCCGCTTGCCCAAATGGACAAGTGAGTCTCAAAGTTAACGTCCAGCATTGCATAAAAATATTAAGGGAAGCACAAGTACAGTGAAGAAAGTTTTATTACACTTGTTAACTATACTTTTAGATATATAAGCAATACTGTTATATTTTGCTTTGTCCAAGCATTAAAGTTATTTTCAGTGTGCAAGAGCCTGAGCAGAACATGAAGAAGACTCAGACTGACCATGCTGTCCAGGATGCAGATTCTGATACACAGTCTTATTAAGGTCCAGAAAATGAACAAAAATAAAGCCATAGTTCAATTATGCTTTTTTCTTTTCTTATCTATATTCGGGGATGTAACACCCGGAAAGCTTAGCAAAACTACATGAACATTTTGTTATTTACAAATAATTTCGTTTGCTTACGTAGAGTACTTTGCACAAGTTTTCATGCCATCAACAGTAAACAATGTCTGAGTGCAAATCATCTTAAAATAACTACATGTAAATTGCTTGATCTTGGCAGATAAATTCAGAAGGCATGTTCCCCTTCATAACGAGATGATCTAAAACTTTTATGCAATTTAGTGCCTTTAGAACTTTCTTTAGGATGAGTCATATCGATGATTAGTTGCATGGTCGAATATTTGTCTTCAAGTGTTCTTTATATTATCGACATGGGATGAAAAATCACATACCTAAATTCTTTGAAATTCTGTGAGCGAAAGCATAAAATATTATTTTAAAAAGTGATAAAGCATCATATTGATCACAAAGTAGTTGGTTAAATATATCATTTATCTTCAACGATGTACACCTTTGTGCCTATCTCTTATTTGTTTGCAAGCTTATTTACTCGTACAACATTTTTTCTTTGGGTGAAATATTTATTTATTTATTTATTAATTTATTTCACTCAGTCACTCATAGGGATTCACTGAAACAATGTCCCTTCGTTGTCAAGCTAAGCATTATAGCACGAGAATTGTAGAGTAGTGACAAAGGTGATGTAAGAAAGTGACAGTAATGTATTCAGATTTTCTATTGTTAGTTAATATGTCAATAGACAATTGGCAAAGATTTATTTTACTCAGGTGGCAATAATCAATAAGTGATGGATCGCCAGTTCAATTGGCACTAAATTGGTTTCGGCCGCGGCTGCGGTTGGGAATGTTTCCTTGCTATCAAAAGAAAGCTCTATAACAATGAAAACACCGAATCAGTAAAATGATGCCCACGACAAAGCTGATCCTTCTATTATTACCCCTTTATAGTTACACTAACCCCTTCTCCGCAACACGTAAATATCTAAAAGAAATCCTCTATTTTCAACCCATAAAGAACCTATGCTAAACAAAATCGGCAACATTTCATATATAAAGCATTGACAATTGCATCCCTCATATTACTTGAAAGAAGAGGAAAGTGGACTTTGGTTTCATCCGTCTTCATCTATGTCGAATTCCTAAGCATTTATTTGATTTCCTAGAAATTCTATCACAAAAATTCCCAAAATGAGCAAGGAAGAAAACAAAACAAAAAAAAAATAAAATAAATCATACCAAGAAAATACTAATAATTTATAATGGTATAATCAATCAAGTGCGATGCTGATATCAATGAAGCTAATACTTCTTGCAAACATTGATATTTATTTGGCAACGATATTATGAAATAGGCACAGCTTACGAGAAACGAGCGCAGAATCGGCCATGTATGTGTACTGACTGTCATATTGCGCGCATCGACTGGGTGCGTCACCATACAATGGAGGAATGCACGCAGACAGCAACGCTATTGTGTGACATCACGAAAATGATTTGCATAGCTTCAAGTGTGCGTTCTTTCCTTTGCATAGAATATCAGTTTTTTCAATGAATATTGAAATTATATGTGAAGTTATGAATTCCCATTAGGAAAAACTAGCATTATCTGCCTTCTTTAATTTCATTGGTCTAAATATTGATTTCTATGCTGAATTACAGACATCGACCAATAACGAGAAACTGGAAATTGAAAACGGAAAACGAAGGTTTTTCATCGGGACTATAATGCAGATGATACACGTTACCATAAGAGCTGCGCTCGCCAATATGAAATAGGTTAAACCACGGAAGCGAACGCAGACGCGGTAATTTGGACTCACAAACTGATTAAAATCAAGATCACCAACATAACGGATATCGAAAGGACGCCAATACAAGGTCATGTTCTGTTCACCTTTCGGTTCCCAAATTATATTACAGCTTTCACATTTATGAAAGTTAAAATCTCATTCGAAACAATCGCTTCTAATGATAAAATTCCCTGAGACAAAATGCAACGCTTTATCAGATAGGTGCCTTATAGATCTACATATTTAATTAGATTCTTTGGAATTTTGGACTCATTGAAGATTTACCCTGCCACCAGCAAGCAGTTGGGTCATTACTATGCCATGTCCCGTAACTGCTTCCTGATCGTGCGCTATTCGTCGAGTGACAAAAGTGCGCAGAAAATGTATGCGTTCATTGTGTTGAGAAAATAAAAGCGAACTGTGCGCAATACAACTGAAATTTCACAAAAGGAATATTTTTTCCCAATACACGGTCAAATGCATGCTGTATGTTGTAACATTCTTTAACATGCCAAAAAGGAGCCATAAGAAAAGGTATGGTTGATTTATTGTACCAGAAAAAAGCTTCAATGCTCATTATTCGCTATGACAATGAAGGTTTCAAGGTTTATTTTGTGTCCAACCTAAAACACACACACTCTCTCTCTCTCTCTCTCTCTCTCTCTCTCTCTCTCTCTCTCTCTCTCATGCTCATTATCCGTTTGGAAAATGTAGATTTCAAGTTTTATTCTTCGTGCAGCCGAGTTCTCTCTTTCTCTCGTACACACACCATATACACACATACACACGTGTCACACACATACACACGTATCACACACATAGACCCATCCTGATTATACATATTTATATAAGTATACATACATATACTAAAATCCAAGGAAGTTTTCTTTAATTTTAGGCTCGTTTTAAAATAAGAAGTCCTGGTTAAGAAGGAATGGCGTATTTCACCCACATCAGCATAAAAAGGGCGAAATGTAATGTGTTGGATGGATGGATGAATGGATGAGAGGATGGATAGATGGACGGTTGGATGCATGGACTGATCCATTATATTTGCTAGTCGTGCTGATGTGAACCTACCATCCAATCACTACAGTTCAAGGCGAAAAGTTTCCAAATTAGCTGTTATGGGATGGGAATGACGTCGTGTAAATGAAGTCATTAGCTAAACAATTTGGAGACATGCATTTTACCGGCCTATCATATAGGCTTGCCAATTTAGGCACGGTACCAGCGAGACGAGAAACCGGAAATAGAAAACCGGAACCGACGATTTTTCAGCTGGTCCACTGTGCAGATAATTCGTATTACTATAAAAGGTCTTTATTACAGTTATTTATTGTGCGGCCGTTGAAAAGATATTAGTTTTCAGTGTTTTTAATGCATGATTCAAATAGAGATCATGATCTTGTTAATGAATTAATACTCGTGGTAATGAAGAGGGGTAGGGTTTCAGTAATGGTAGTGATATTAGTGTACCTATTTACATACCGAAGTGACATAAGACGAATAAACCGTGTAAGTGGAAATATTGTAAGGACTTGTGTGAATACTGTTGCTGGTGCCTTAATGTTTGTACGACAGTGAGATAAAATGTTTAAATAGGACGCACAATGGTGTCTGAGGTGGTGGTATAGTGTCAGTGGTGTTCGTGTACTCGTACAGACGTAAGCAGGACGATTTGAACTATATACACTTGTACATGGTATAGCTAAGAAAGAGATCGTTCATTTAGATGCTTTCAACTGAGTCGATGGTGGTGTAAACGCATAGCAGAATGCTAGGTAATCCGAAACTGTGCACCTGTTGGTGGAGTTATCCGTAGATGTGATGTTAGCATGCATTACCTTCTATAGAAGTATGATGTATAACTCATATGATGTATTCGTAGCAACAATGAAGGAGACGTCATCGGTGATTATGTTCGAATGTGAAAATAAGGTAAGTACATCAGGTTGATTTTTGCCTCCCTAAATCTAATTTAGCTTATATAATGAAAGTATTAGTAATAAAAGTGTTGGTGACAGATGCATATCGGTGATAAATGCATATCGGTGATAAATGCATACCGGTGACAGATGCATATCAGTGATAAATGAATATCGGTAACAGATGCATATCGGTGGTAAATGCATACCGGTAACAGATGCATATCGGTGGTAAATGCATACCGGTAACACATGCATATCGGTGATAAATGCATACCGGTGACAGATGCATACTTTTATATAATACTGAGACTTGAATGTGCGAAAATGCATTTTCATTTTGATTGTTGTTGACGCAGAATTATGTATAAATTAGTAGGGCTATTATAATTTTATCTTAAATTCTCTGATTCCAGAGACTGAAACTCAAAATGGAATCCATTAAGAACATTTATGACGTTCAAATGTGAAATGTTGGAAATATTGGAATAAATAGCGATCCATGTAAATGCAAATTTAATTGCAAACGGAAAATTTATGTGGCCCGTCATCGAAATGGTCAACTATAAAATCATTCGGTCTTTCTATCTTGATCATGGACAATATTTCCTTGTATACATCAAGAATTGTATTGTACTCGTAAATGTCCAAACTGTCACGTGCATCTTACATCCTTCCAACCAAAGAATCACAAAATTCGCGAAAAATCTGGATGAGTGCTGAAAGCAATATTGTTTTCATTCTTTTCGGCTTTGTTTTGTCATCAATGTGATGTTATATGGCCTAATGTCAGTCAAAATCACAGACGCCCCGATGCACATAGGCCTCTGACCAGTACTATTGGTACAAAGGTATTAGACATTACGTTATCACAGGCACAATAAGCTTGACTGACATTCTAGTCTAACGTCCATCACATAGCTGACTGGCACTATATATCATATAAAAATTAAAAAGGGACATAATTTCATCATTTTTCAACCAATTATTAATAATTTTTCTGTATATATTTAGAGTTATACTAGTTCATTTTGGTGTAATTGAGTAATTTTCGTTTTGTATGCTTTGCTATGCTAATGAGTAGACTATGTTCTCTCTGCTCTGGGGATCGATTAGTTGCTGGGTCATTGAATGTGAAGCCTCTCGCATTGATAGTTCATCATCAATCATGTAAGTTTTGCTACATGAGTTGTATCGTTGACGTACCAATAAAACAAGATAGAGATGACAACCTATGACGTATCATTCCAATGAAAGGCGAGTCAGAAGCAATGGACGGAATGTCACGCACGCAACATTTTTTTTAATGTCAGCGTGTCCTTCTGGACACATGCAAGACATTCTAATTTTCCTGTTGTAGGTAGAACTTTAATTTTATATTTATAGAGAAAATCGATACAGACAAATGAAATTAGAAACATCAGCCTCCTTACTTGTTTCAATAGTATAAATGCGCAAGGATGTATCAATGATGATCAGTTCATACCCATTTTCAACACAACATTCAAATATGAGTGTGCGTTAAATTTAAGTTGTGTCTTTAACTATTAAAGTTTTTACGAGTAAAATTAAGAATTTTCAAAAATTCAACTTAAACGCAAACTGAATTGTAAAAGTTAGAATGAATTTAAGCAATGTTTTAGAAATATATTAAATAGAGAGTGGATTTATAATTGAAGTACACTATGTTTTAAAACTTAAGACTTTTGGAAAAAAACGCAGCCAAGTTTTCTTTAATCGAGAAAAGTTTCTGCCCTTGTGCGATCTCTCCGGAGCCACTTAAAATATGTGTGTGTATAAGTTTGTGTGTGTGGAGCCATACGAACAAAGAGTGATAATACATTTATTATTCTTCTTCTACTTCTTCAGTCTTATATCTGTATATACTACATCTGCCTATACTATACCTGTCTATATTACATCAGTCTATACTACATCTGTCTATACTTGTATCTTTTATTTAGTCTCTTTTGTCTGTTTTTTGTCAGCAGTCCCTTCCACATTTTTACCCTACATCATTTTAAGCGTTTACATGTAGGTGTCAACATATAGTTGGTGAACGTATGAAAACATCATTTTTTAAAAGCAGTTATCGCATTCGAAATACCTTAACTCAAAGTAACTAAACATGAACGCATACTCCCTCAGTTGCCAGGTTTTGGCTTATGAACATTGAACGGTTCACAAAATCCTTTTTAATCAAAGTATAGAGAATAGTTTCAGTGCAGATGGTCTCTTTGAGTATGCAGTGTCCTGTATCTTTCGTTATCTTTCAACATATCATTTGGCCACTCTTATCATTTGGCCACTCTTACGGTAAACGCGGTTAGTACAAACACGGTTAGTACGAAGACGGTTAGTACAAACACGGTTAGTACGAACACGGTTAGTACGAACACGGTTAGTACAAACACGGTTAGTACAAACACGGTTAGTACGAACACGGTTAGAACGAACACGGATAAGCCGAATGAACCTACTGCTATACGTCAGTTAAACTCTACAACGTGTCGATACATGTGGACCACCGACCAATACTATCGCCAGCACAGGTGAGAAGTATTACGAAATTAAAGGTACTCCGAATGTTTGTCGAACATTCAGGTCATATGCCTGCCACCTAGTTGGCTGTAATTCATATATAAATGAAAACGATCGTAACGTAAACATTTTTCAACTATTTTGCATGCAATTATCAGTATATACTCAAAATGAACACTATATAACGTTGAAGTAATTGTTAAAAAAAAAACTTTGAAAGGCCTTATATTGTGTGGCGCTTTATGAGCAAAAGGTAATCTTCTAAGTTTGTGTCTTTTCTAAATTGTATTCTAATGAAACTTTATTTTCTGTGCTTAAATACGGCCTATCATAAAAAAAGAGAAATAGGAAAAACGTGAAACGCAGATGTTAAGATTTACCTCAAAAACTCCCGCTTCACAAACATTGTCACTTGCGCTCGCTTTAAACACCATTTCCACCGACAACAATTGTCTTTCAGTTCTTATACGTTTCCCTCACACAACTCCTTTTCGACGAGTCATATATATATATATATATATATATATATATATATATATATATACAAAGAGAGAGAGATAGATAGATAGATATCCTTAAAGTTCGATAAATCGATCAAACCGTATCAAGAATCTGACAAACTTAATCGCAAGGAATCCACTGCAACTATAACATAATTTCTTATATATATATATATATATATATATATATATATATATATATATATATATATATATATATATATATATATATATATGACGTTGCTAGGGGCCTTGCAATGAAAGTTTCTGTATTTTACTTGTTCGAATCTCGTCAGTAAGAGCTGAGAGGAGGTGACTGGATATTAGCATAGCTTCAATACCCATTGAGATATAGAGCTAACATCTGGAACACAAATGGAAACTTGAATCATCTACAACTTGGATTGATATATGATTTAGTTTTTCTCCACTCCTTATACTAGAGTTTTGAGCTGGATGTTGACAAATGAATTTTCGCACATTCGTATTTCCTGTAACAAAGCTAGGCAGTAATATTTCATTTTCCACAGTTTTGCTCCGTAAGCTGAGGCGCTTACTATAGAGTGTCACTAGGCCAGTACACTAGAATACTTAGTTATGTCCAGTACACTAGAATACTTAGTTATGTCGCAACTATTAAATTTGATTATGAGAGAGCTTCTTACTGTATACAATGTTGCCTTGATGGAACCAATGTCCTTCTTCACTTTTTGCAAACTATACCTAAGTTTACAAATTTAAACCCGAGAACTTTGAAGCAAGTTTTGCACCGTAGCTGTTATTGTATGTATCGCATATATATATATATATATATATATATATATATATATATATATATATATATATATATATATATATATATATATATTTATATATATATATATATATATATATATATATATATACTTGAATGAATAACAACAAGAGTTATATTCGCAGTAAAATTAATACGAAAACTTGACAATCAATGCAACTCAGCTAAAGATTCATTACGATCTCTTGAGTTGCTTCTGAATGAGTCTAAGTCGGAGTTGATCAACATATAATTCACGAGTAGGGACGAAAACGTAATTCTGATATCTCACACGGAATTAGGTCTAAATGAATAAAAAGATAACTTACCAATGCAGTATTGTCAATATATCAGACAAACATTAGTAGTTTCTGACTGTAAACATAGACGGCGTTTTGTTTTTTGCTGTGCATGGTTTCCATCTTTTGTCTTTACCTAGCATTAGGTCAAAGCAATCTGGTTCTCCGTACGGATAACACGCATAAACACAGATTACAGCACCTTTGATTATCTTTGATAAACTTGTTATATTCTGACCCCAATAAAATTAGACATGAAGTTTCTACATTTTGATACCGTTTTTCCATCAGACTTTGTTCATTATCTTACTATTTTTCTGTAGATTTCCTGTCATTCAAACAGGTAAATAATTCAAGTTTTCCTCTCAAGCTTTTTGCTACGTTTCTATAAATTGTTTTTTCCCGTGACGAAGAGTTGCATTAGCTCAACGTCGGAGAACTGCTTTTTATCTGAGCTATTATCAATTATATATATATAGATACATATACTAATACTATACTATATACGTATACTAATACTATACTATATACGTATACTAATACTATACTATATACGTATACTAATACTATACAATATACGTATACTAATACTATACTATATGCGTATACTAACACTTTACTATACACGTATACTAATACTATACTATATATGTATACTAAATACTATACTATATACGTATACTAATACACTACTATATAGATATACTAATACTATACTATATACATATACTAATACTATACTATATACATATACTAATCGCGCGGTTTTATGTAAAACTAATTTTTTTGGGAAGTTTATAACTTAGGCAACTTTTCCTACGCACATAAAATGAAGCATGACGAGGGTTTCGATAGGGGAGAAATAACACTAAGCTTCGGACCTCTGCGGTCCTGGGCTTGATCCACAGGTCCTGCCAGTTGCCTAGGTTCCGACAACCTTGAACAAGGATTGAAAGAAAGGCATTTATTATATTAAGATATTAATACCGGGGGAAAATTTGAATTTATTCTTCTTTTTCATGAATAAAGGATATTACTGTGTTTGGTGACCTAGGAAAAAGAAACATGCGCCATTTTTTGTTCGCCCAAACAATCACAAACAATTAAACCCCCAGGCGAGACGAATGGCTTCCGGCCTAAAACACTAAACACTTGCTGCTGGTGAAACGATTTGGCATATCATACTGTATATGATCTCCCATTTGTCAGAATAATTCTCCCATCACTTCGCTAAAAGTTAATTTATCAATACTTTGACTTTTTCACTTTTTCTCCCACGTCTCTTCTCTTTGACTGAACCATGAAGCATTCTTGCACTAGTGATATTGTCTTTTCGTGATGTTGTCTGCTATCTATATTAACATTTGGTTTTCTATATATAATAAGTCGCTTTTCTGATCACTTTCTTTTCCCTAGAATAGTGTACACAACTTCCCGCTGGACTTGATGGATAGCTTGCAAATATACTCGACTAGTTCGCAACCATTGATTCAGCCCCAGGGTATTTTCTGATGGTCAGTGATTTATTGAATCAATAAGTTCATATGCAAGATTTTTTCTTTTGTTCTGCTCTCTTTCATGACACAAAATAGGTAAGTAATAAATCGTTATTTATTACACTGTTGTTGTGTGCTTCATCAAAATGGCTTTTGTCACAGTGTTTTATTATTGTTAAAAAAAAAAGCTTGCGTAAAGTCACACTCTTTTTAGTTACTGGACATTGATGTATCAATATTACTTTCTTAAACCTGACAATTATCTTTGTTTTCGTATAAGCTAGATTGTGATTTAAAGGTTATTAAATAAATACAAATTTAATATAGTGATGTGCTTGTCATTAACGTCTACATATGAATTAAATACTTGATTACTAAGCTTCGTCCAATCTACATTTTTATCTGGGACATTAAATACAGGATCTATGTCCATGACACATTGGCGTTATATTAACATATGAATAACAGCAATCCATTCATAAAGGTTATATATATATATATATATATATATATATATATATATATGAAAATGACAGCCAAATAAAGTTTCTTCTTCTCCTCCACCTCCTAATCATCATCATCATCATCAGTTTTTTCTTCTTCTTCTTCACTCATGCATTACTTCTTTTTGCAGGTGTAATTGTTCATTGTTCTTCCATAGTCAGCTGTGACTTATTTTACTGATGGCGTGTAAGGACAGAAAATTGCAAGCTATGTATAATCTTTGTTTTACTTACGTTATTCGTTAGAACTCGTAGCAGATTGATAGTTTAGAAACGCAACAGTAAGCATTGTGTAAGTTCAAACTGGTACGTAAATAAATGAATATTAGGGACGATGAAATCATCGGCGAAATCCTCTATCATTCCACAATCCATCAAAAAAGAATAAAGTAGTACCGTAATGACTAAGAAAAACTGTCCTTTCAAGTTACTCATGAAAACAGAAAAAGAGATGATCAAAGCTTTACAATGTCGTATTGTTCGAGGTCTTGAATATTTGCTGACGCAGTTCTGCAGTAAATGTAAGAATGCATAGGTACAAGTAACATGTACATACAGGTAAAGGTAATTTTGCAAAGGTAAAAGTAACATTTGCATACAGGTAAAGGCGATTTTCCTGGTATACGTTCATATTCGTTAGGACGCATTCTCTTATTTAATAAATAAACTATCAAACTAACTACAAATTGCTAAATAACGATCGAACTAACTAATTAACAAGGTAACTAAAAATAATTGTTGTCATTCCAGAATAGAAGAAAAAAAAGATGGAGGAAAGGACCTACTAACTGAAAACAAATCCTAGGAAAAAAAAGAAAGAAAGGCGGAAATAAAAACTAAACTCATTGGTGAAAAGGTCAGAAACACGAACAAAAATCGATATATGTAACTCACTAAAGAAAGAAAGAAGCAACGACAGGAAAAGCAAAAACAAATAAAGAAAGCAAAATGTAAAGAAATGCCGAAATTGAATTAAAAAAATATATAATTCAAAAGGGTATTACGGTATCGGATCACTAATTATTTTACAGCCAGAGAACCAGTCTACTTGTGGGGGAATAAAACGTAGAGTACTAAATAATTTGAGATGCACCCATTGGCTAGTAAATGGATTTAATGTTTCTTCCATTATACATTTCATAAACTTCAATCTATGTATTGTAGTTGACAACAACAAAATAATTACTTTTATTTTTATATCCTGTATTTAATTTCCAAATGCATATGGACTCTCAGTGCGATGCTATGTTATTAGGTGCAGACCAGGTATTCTCCGTGTTTAGTTGCACGAGAATTAAAAAAATGTTTGCCAAACACCTGTATTCGAACCCTGAAAAAAAATTATAACTCTAATGAATGGAAGCATATGTGGTTTGTATACAAACCTAGTGCAGACATTATTTTTATTTTTTATTATATTAATATTAAGTTCTATTGGAAATGAATTAGTGGTCCGATCCTTAAATGATTTTATTTTCACGATCAACGTTTATCTGATGTAAATGTCCACTTCTCCAACATTCAGGAATAAAACAGTACTTGCCTGTCAAACAATCGAACAGTTTTACAATAATGACTGCTAAAATGAGATATCATATAGGAAAATACTTGGTTAAAATATGGATTATTTTCTTAAAAGAAAGAGAGAACCTTTACTTCAAAGATAACGCCGAATTGTGAAGCATTTACTTCGATACGTCTTGAACAGCTTTTACGTGAAGTGTCTGAATTGAAATTATCATATGAATATTATGTAGTTTCAGTGAAGTGTCTGAATTGAAATTATCATATGAATATTACGTAGTTTCAGTGAAGTGTCTGAATTGAAATTATCATATGAATATTATGTAGTTTCAGTGAAGTGATGTCTATTGAAATTATCATATGAATATTATGTAGTTTCAGTGAAGTGATGTCTATTGAAATTATCATATGAATATTATGTAGTTTCAGTGAAGTGATGTCTATTGAAATTATCATATGAATATTATGTAGTTTCAGTGAAGTAATCTCTATTGAAATTATCATATGAATATTATGTAGTTTCAGTGAAGTGATGTCTATTGAAATTATCATATGAATATTATGTAGTTTCAGTGATGTGATGTCTATTGAAATTATCACATGAATATTATGTAGTTTCAGTGAAGTGATGTCTATTGAAATTATCATATGAATATTATGCAGTTTCAGGGATGTGATGTCTATTGAAATTATCATATGAATATTATGTAGTTTCAGTGAAGTGATGTCTAAACTAATAGAACACACCAATAACCTAGGAAGAAATGCATTTTCGTGGCATTGTAAAATATTTATTAAATACCCTACTTTCTATGGTCACCAAAGTCTACATGTAATCATCTAGTTACAAAGAAAGAATATTACATACTTTTGTCCTTCAGTAACGGTTTCGTTATTTTGGCATTTGTAGACATTTTCGCATTTTTAGACATTTGTTTTGACAAATGTCATAACCTTTGGTACAAACATGTCTGATATCATTCCAATCTACTCAGGAGCACTATGAATAGATTTCTCATCCAAATATTGAGCCTGACTCTGGAAATAACTACATTTATCGTTTTTTTAGGTGTATATTTAGTTTTTCTTATCTTTGCCATACTTGCTAATATTTCCTTTCATTTTGTTTTACTTTATTAGCAGATCGGATTACTTTATTTATAACAGCTGTTAAAAGACAAGAAAATACAACTATTTGCTTGCTTAATGATCTTATACTGATAGGGACAGTAATACAGTGGATGAGGATTTTTAAAGTCTGAGAATATTTCACTTGATAAGAATTAATTTTAATTGATGAATATGGAAAGAAAGGAACTGTTAAGTGCATTTTACATTACACTAATTGCACACATTGAAATAATTCATGAATATATCAGTCATACATGTAAGCAAGTTGAAAGATTTACTTCTCTTTAATGATGATATGTCATGAAAATCATTGGTCGAAGGAAATAATTTTGATTAGATGTAACATCATTAATATCTTATACTTGAAAGTGAAATCATTTGCATTGTCTATTGCATTTTTCACTATTTATAAGGCGACATTTTGATGTGAATTGACCTTTATAAACAATGTTAACAAATTTTGTCTAATACTTACTAGGTATGACCTCAAAACGTCTCGAATGTCATTTGTTTTTTTGGTATTCTAGGGTTGTGTGCTTTTACCGTAGTTGTACTGTATATCTTTCATGCCAAGTTCGTTTCTATTTCCTGCTTGTATAAGATAAATAACTCAAGTAAAACTCTAGAGTCTCCATTAGTGTGGCATCTCCGTTATCATTGACATAATTTACAGTATTATCTGTTGTAAGATCATTAGTAGTATAGGGAGCCTATATAGACCCAAATCGGGAAATGAACATGGAGAGGCACTTGAGACCCATACGGGAAATGAACATGGAGAGGCACTTGAGACTCATACGGGAAATAAACATGGAGAGGGCACTATAGACCCATACGGGAAATGAACATGGAAAGGGCACTATAGACCCATACGGGAAATTAACATGGAGATGGCACTTGGGGTACAGAAGTGTTTATGGGTACAGAAGTGTTTATGGGTACAGAAATGATTATAGCCTCAAACTTGTTTATGGGGTAGAAGTGTTTATGAGAGTAGAAGTGTTTATGGGGCAGAAGTATTTATGGGCAGAATACCTCATCTATTATCCAACACCCCACACTATACCATCAACACGCTGTGTGTAGTGACCAATACCCCGTCATCTACTATCCAACACCCCACACTATACCATCATTTTAACATAGAAAGGGTAAGGGAGTGTTTATAGACACACGCTATACAAACACACTCTATACAAACATACCAGGGAAAGGGATTTGTTTGGTTGGGAGATAAAAGACAGACACAAACATACACTTAACATACAAACACACCAATTTTTTGTAGACACTCCTAGAGTAATCTTTTCTAGAGATCTGGGTGACCCTAAAAAGGACCTTTGGAGTATTTGGTTTGGAGGACAAGGACGTTTTCTGGTGAAAGAGAAGGCAAACTCATCACAATCCATCCTACAGCTGACTTACCCGTCTTGTTGTTGTTGTTGTTGCTGCCTTTGCTGCTGCTGCACTCTTTGTCTCTCCACCTATTCCGCTCTGTCCCTGACGATCTCGTCTCGCAAAACGTCTTCCACCAGATCTTGAGCCATTTGTAGGAAGATCATCGTCTTCTTCTCTGGGTTCTTCTGAAGCAAAAAAAATGTCTAACCCGCTGCATGTTTACCATCGCTTCATTCAGCTTACTAATTTTGGCTGCCATCTTGAGGTCTTGACGAGTCAACGAGAGTGACTTGACTGACCAACACACCGCTTTATATGCTGGAAGCGAGGACGCGATGGGAAACACGAATCAGATCGATAGAAAGAAATGCGAAAGAGTAGGTACCTCCGATCGATAGAAAGGGTGAAAGACCATATACATTTCATTTTTTTCTTCAAATTAATAAACAACACAACACCATTTTTTTTCAAAAATCAACATTTTTTAATGAACAAGAAGAAGCTTCTCTAACACAAAATGCAAACAAACATTATTAAACATGAACATATTTAGAGGGTTGACAACGTGGTGAAGTCAAACTAGACATCCACTCTTCTGAATCATTCTGTCCTCGATGCACACTATGTTTCTGAGCTAAAAACAAGAGATAACCATCATGTATACAAATTATTTGTCTATTTTATAATCTTTTCTAGAGTACACACAATCAAAAGAAGGCACTAAATAGATAAGTTCTCAATTCACACTTCACTTTTTCCTTGAAAATATCTGTCAAGTAGTACAATGAACTACGGCGGGCAGCCTCTGTATTCTGTCGCAAGAAAGCTTTGAGGTGTTTGGTCTCCAGAAAAGTGAGTGAAGGTAAGGAACGATCCTGCAAGTCTTTATACCACTTTCTCAAAATAGGTCTTTCTGAGATTCAATCCCATGCGTCGTCCAGATACTGTGCCAACTTTTCTTCTACACTCATCATGAAAATTTTGGTATTTCAATCACACATATAATAATCATTTATGTTCATTTGTGTGATTTCTTCAGGTAGCTTCTTAGCAAAACAGGAGACTAAATGTTGATCTTGTTCTGACCATCTCGGCATCATGACTATAGTGTCTTCTTCTTCTTCCTCTTCTTCTTCTTCTTCTAGATCACAAAATAACTCATCTTCTATCTCCATTGTTTCTTCGTGTTGCATCTTTTTTCTAATAGTCTAGAATCACTTCTCTCAAATTGTTGATTTCTAGAGTATTGTCAAATTCTGCATAGAAGATGACGTTCACTGTGTTCCACACGAAGTTGGCCTGATTTTATAGGGTGGAAATGTCCTTCGTCTCTGCCTTGGTCGGGAGTGAAATCAAATCCTCACAAAGCATATCCTCCTGCATAATTTTCGTACGAAATGCCGTGGCTGCTGTTGGTGCCTAACTGCCCCCGTGGCTTCAAACAAAGTCAAGTAAGATCTCAAGTAATGTTTCTGGGCAAAGTTAGGTTCAAAAGTTCTGGTGCACAACGTCTGGCCATCGCGAGTGACTTCTATCTTGGAGACGTTGAAGTGTTGAAACTCGAAAGGATTTTGATTGATGGTTCCATTGAGGGTTGCATTACTGACGATGCCAAACAGCAAACGTTTGGAGAGCTGTCCTTGGAAGACGTGATCTACGACTTTGAATCGGAGTCCAGAGGCAATGGTAAATGTTTTCACTTCCACTCGTCGCACAGGATACTTGGCAGTGGTTCTGCTTAAAGTTTGACTGATGTCGTTGGCCACTTTAGGTAACACTTCAACACGGCGCACGTAGAGTCTGGCATCTTCGATGATGGTTTTGTACTCTTTGGCATTGGCCATGAAATTGAAGACGGTACTACTGCGATTCAGTCTCAGGCGTACATCCACTCCCTTCAACAAATACTTGTCTTGCAATCACATGTTCAAATGCAAACGATCAATCAGTTCTAAAGTGCGCCTATGGTTAAATCCCACATTGTGAGGATCTTCATCTGCAGTCAACTCTGCGTCGTTGAACTTTTCCGAGGTGTGAGGCTTCCATACCACAAAAGCATCCAGATGGGTGTTCTTGGCTTCTTTTCCGTAGGTCAAGAGATTTTCCAAGTAAGCACGGTAAGGGTAAGTGTCCATGCTGCTGCTGACCAGTTTGTTATGCAAGTACAAATCAAGTTCGCTGAACAAAGAATGCATGAAAATATTGACGGGAGCGACTCTAGCATCGGTGACAGGATTGGTGCTGTCCGTTTTGATCACTTTGAGTTTAAGGTATAAGTGGCTGCTATTCAGATCGATGTAATCTTCGGTTTGTCCTTTGATTTCAAATTCGATAGGGGCTGAAGTTGAGAAAGACGAGACAGGATGAAATTCGACCCATTGGGATTCTTGCATCGTCATCATGGTAGGGGGCATATCAAACAGATCCAGTTCTGACTTCTGTACATTTGCAAGAATCTCGGTGCATCATTTTCAACAGTTGGTAATCAAACACGTCTAATTCTCTGACCGTTCTTCTTTTCTTATTCTTTTTTGAACACCGTGTGGTTTATGAGCTCTGAAGGGGTGTCAGCGTCTCTTTGTCCTTGCTGTGGCATTGAGGAAGAAGTAATGCCAGGGCCAGTAGTGTGATGCGAATGTATATGGGTCTCTCGGCGACCCAAATGATCTTTTCCATTTTGCAGCAACACATTTTATCCTGCTCTCATAAAGGCTTCTTTCGGATTTTGTTTGTCGACTAGGACGTTTTGAAAAAGTTCTTTTCCTTGCGTCAAAGCGGCATCTTTTAAGGCATGCAATCCTCGAGTCACCATGGGTTTCAAGATGGGGACTACCGTCCGAAAACAGATTTTAACATATCTCCTAAACCGTGTCCTCGTTGTCGAGCCACTCCTCGGTACACATGATACATTTTGGTGTTACAATTCGCTGGAGAACCTTTTTCGAAAGTGTAGTTTCACCATGATTTTTCCTTTAGTGAATAGAATATTTTGTCCCAGATCTTCTTTTATACTAATGTTGACACTGTCAAAATACGATTTGCTGACTGGAAGATAATGAGGATGTACAAATTCACGGTGAACGTGATACGTGTTTCCACCTTCCTCATACGCGGCGACGGCAGAATCCACTTTGAAAAGAATGACTCTCAGTAACGGAGCGGCTGTGTTTCCCACCACGTTGTACTCCACCACATCGGAGTACACAAACAATAAATTCAGTCCTTCGTTCAATTCGATGGGGTAGCGAAAAAACTTGTAAAATCGATCGTTGGTGTTGATGTCTTTGGTAGAAGTTAGTTTTGTGTTTCCACCCAATATGGCAAACAACTCAGGAGAAAAAGTGATGGACAATATTTTGGCGTCCGAAAAATGCATGTTGAGAGGATGAGAAATGGCATGATATTCGATCAGGACACTTTTCTTGGTTTTGTCCAGGGCTTTGCCAAACTGGTCTTTGAAAATAGCCGCAATGGTGTCCACCAAATGTCGATCACTAAAATAATAGCCTGCAGGAATTCTCATGTCATAGATACTGAGTTGAGGATTGGTGGGTGCTGGTCTTTTGGATTCGTAATAACCAGGATCATTGGCTTCCAAGTGTTGTTGCACTTGCTCGTTCAAGATTTTGACGACAAAAGTGGTTTGATCTCCAGACACATTCATGGTTTGCGTAGGATGAATGATTTCTACCAAAGCCACTTCCCAATGTGCTTCGTGATCCAATCGAATGGACTGAGGTAATTTTTCCGTGAAACAACATAATTTTTTGTTGGGAAACACATCCATAGAACTGTCACTGGGTAAAGTTAAATAAAATTGGTTATTCATAGTTCCAGGGTTCTGGTGTCCGAGGAGTCACTCGTGGCCAAAGGAGAATGATGTTCAAAATGTTCCAAAAGAGGGCTGCTATTGTTGTGACTGGAAGATGGTTGACTGGCGTTGCCCGTACCGTTGTGGTGGCTGTTGTTGTGACTGTCCGTACTATATTTCAAGGATGGACTAGGCAGAAGACAACCGATGCAGCTGCTGAGTAAAATGGTCCACAATTGTTTGTCCCCTTGTTGCAAACTCAAATTGGCAATCGCTGCTCCGATGACACAATACACACAAAGATTTGGCAGAAAAAGACGATTTGATTTTTAGGTACACGTTCTCCGGACCACACGAACAAAGGTTGTTTTTGTAATTCTTGAAAAGAGGAACTCTGCGAAGGAAGAGAAGGCTGCTACTGCTGTGTTGAACGGCATGTTGGTTCCTTCTTCTTTTTATAGTCGACGACTTGGGAAGCGGCAATCCAAGAATTAAAACTAGATGGATATCCTTTCCAACGCACTTTGACTTCTTCTACTCGACGTTTGCCTACTTTACGTGTTCTTCGTTCGAGAATGCTTTCGATATCGTACAAGTAGTTTTCTTTTTTGGTCATTCGTTGTAACTCAGGCAAGTAAAAAGTTTCTTTTAACACTTCTCTGTGCATGTCTTCCAATTTATAGACGGGAGGATCACGTCCACGCACTTGTCCAGTGACACGAAACAAGTCGGTAGTCCAGTTGGGTAAATAACCATTGTCAAAATTGCGTTTGGTTTTTCCGATCCGATGCGAACCCAATATCCCATCTTGAGCACCAGGGTTTCCTTGTGTCCAATCTGAGATGTACCAAACAATCGATCAAACACTGTCACTTCGTTTTTAGGGGTGACCTCTTCGGGGGACATCCGATGCTACGATGGTACGATTGATTGTACGCTTTGACCAAACGTGGCAACACGTCGATGTACTTGAGAGTGTGATGATGCGTAAAATATTTCCACATGCGTTCTTTCAAAGTTCTTTGAAGACGTTCCACGACACTGGCTTTGGTTTCAGGATTTTAGGTGGTAAAAAATGAATGTGCCGTTGTTTCAATTCTTTTTGAAAAGCTTGGTTTAGAAATTCAGTGCCTTTGTCTGTTTCCAATCGTAAAGTATGACGACCACTTTGTTTCAACACCAGTTTTAAAGTGATTATTTACTCTGTACAGCTTTTAGAAGTCAAAGGAACGACCCTAGCAAATTTGGAAAACACGTCGATGACACAAAACAAATATTTGTTACCACGATTGTACGCTGCCAAATGAGAGACATCGGCTAAATCTGCTTGCCATTGATGATCGATGCCATCCACTTTGGTTTGAATTCTCGAAAATTTTCGTCGAATCGGTTTGTAACGTGTAAGTCGATTGTTCTTGTAGCCATCGTCGTACTTCTGCCAAGCGTACACTTTTCAATTTGCTTTTAGCGGCCCGATACAATGTTTGAACTCCTCCGTAACAAGCAGCATGGGCAGGATTGTAGTAAATGCTAGCTAAAAGTGTCTCCATGATTTTTTTACTCCTCAATATGTCACCCACTGTTCGTTACTATTACTACTTTTGGTGTTGTAGGGTTTAGACGAAGCTGCTTGACGCATCCGACGAGCCACATGAGTGGGTTGTGAAGGGGTGGTGGTAGGTTTTTTCTTGATGTCTTTTTTCACTTCTGTCTTGCCTTCTTTCTTTTTTTCTTCTGCTGAAGAGGGAGTGGACATCATCTTTTTAACCCAAGCTTTCATTTCTCGATGAGGTTGAGGAGAGGGTGTCAACAAGGCAGCTGCAATCTTGCTTGAGATAGGAGCAGACGGAGTTTGAAACACTTCTCGGGGATCGTGTTCTTCTGTTGTCCCCGTGGCGGTGTCTGCTGTTTTGGTGGTGGTTATAGGTTCGCTTTTCATCATGACTTTGAAATCTCTCAGAGTGGGTAGAGTTGTTTCGTCTACAGCTTTCTGGTGAAAGAGTTGAAGACGTTGCAAGAGTTGACCGTTCCGTTGCGATTTTTCTGTTTCTGACAAATCACTTCGATCCATGAGCAATTGTGATTCCTGTTGTAACTGGGACATCTCGTTGAGATTCGGATTGGGAGGTAAATGAGGTATCCGTTGTTCGTACCAACGATGGATCGTTTGTAAAGAACTACAGTAAGTTTTCGTCCTTCCATAAGATCCAAAGGTACAAGTGTGTCTTCTTTCCAGAGAAGGGTGTCCTTTTTATCTTTTTTTTTCTTCCCGTCTTTATCTCGAGTCCTATCAGCTTGAGAAATCCTATTCGCTGCACCAGAATTGTTTTCTTTTGACTACGAGGTAGTTTTATTTGGGTCATTTGTCGACGAACGTTCCGATGTTTTCTTAATTTTTGTTTTTTGGCTTTGCCTTTCTTGGAACGAGTAGAATGATGTGCACTTTTTTGGGTCAGGAGCAACAACTAGAACTGAGGCCTCTTGGAGGTCACACTTCTTTTTATACTAGAACACTCTTTATCGCACGACTCCTCCTAAAAGTGGTCCAGCAATCGTTCCTAACAAAAGGAGCCGCTCTTTTTAACAACGGTTCTATCAGCATGGGTAGAAATCCTCCTCGTTGCACCAACATTTTTTCTTTTGACTGAGAGGTATTTTCTTTTTGACCATTTGGCGAAGAACGTTCCGATGTTTGCCTAATTTTTGTTTCTGCATCTTGGACAAAGGTACCGTTCCTTTCAACACATTCAAACAACATTCGCACACTGTATCGATGATTTCTTTGAGGGCTGTTTGAATGAGTTGTTTTTGCATGGGAGAATTGGATTTAGTCAGGACGGACAACACGTCCCAGTGTTTGGCCAGACGAGGTGGAAGTCCTATTTTGGTTTTGCCTTTCTTGGGACGCCTAGAATTGTGCCCACTTTTGGGGGTAATCTTGGGTGTCAGGAGCAAAAATAGAACTGAGATCCATCGGAGGGCACACTTCTTTTTTATACTGGAACACGTCTCCACTGAGGGTCAGCACGGCGTACCAACTTCACGACAGGCATCACTCGACGTTGAGGTTTTTAGAAGCCCCTGGAAGTAGAAGCCCCTGGAGTGCTGACTTTCGAAATGGGTTTCCATTTTGCATCAAATTAGGAAACACTGGTCTTAAATCAGGCTTGGCAGGCTTCATCACGAAAGACGAAGAAGAAGAAGTGGACAGAGGAGAAGGAGACACCGTCACTGCCTCTCGTGGCTTTCGGGAGTACGTTGCGTCCTAGCAGTAGTACCTCTCTTTCGGGCAGCAGCAGTTGTCGGTTTTTTTCTTGGAAGGGCTTTTCTTCTTCTTAGGGGTTTTCTTCTTAGAGCTTTTCTTCTTGGGGCTTTTCTTTTTCGTTTTGGTTTTGGCTTGGACATTAGGATCCTATTTCAAAAGAGAACGAATCATGACACCACCTAAAGAACCACTACCACCAGGGGTCAAAATGATTTGTTTTTTAGTGCGTGGATCGATTCTGGGATCTGCCAGTTGTGACAACGCCACTTTATGTTTTTAAAAAAAAATGTTTGGTTTGATGAGGGATGTGAATGATGCCTTAAAGTAATTGACGTGCTGTCAAAGTAAACCATTGTAACACTTCTTTGAGACTAGTTTCTAGCAAATGGCCACGGACTTGTGCATTTTTTTCGCGACTGTTGCCATACGAATCAATTTGGCAGGAGGATGAGACTGAAAGGAAGTCATCTCGAAGACTGTGGTAAAGAAAATGACGTGGTGGTTGTTTTTATAGCTTTTTTTTTCTTTCAGAGAATGGACGAAGGGGACGTGTAAATTAAGGGACCTCCTTCTTGGCACCAATGGTGAAACAAACTGGAACGAAATCTCAAAGAATCGGGAGTGGTGGGTTTTAAATCGATGAGTAAATACGCGTGAGGTGTTTGAGTAGCATCGTCGTACGCATAATTTAGCCAAGGATTGCCTAACTGTTTGGCTAACACTTACACTTGAGATTTGTCTCTGGGGCTTTTAAACAACACCACGTAATGGGCGTTGAGACTGATGGTACGATGGGCTTTACTTTGTTGAAATAAATTTTGAGTAATGTAAATGATGCTGGCATTATGATGATGTCCTTTTCGTGTAAACCAAAGTTTAATTTCTTCTTCGTCTTCTCCTAACATGTCGTCAAAGATGACCAGATGTGTTTGACTCAAGTCAGACACGATCCCATCGTCTTCGCGATTAATGCCTTCGACAAACGAAATCACTTCACCTTGACTTTCACGAAGTAAAGTGTAAGACGATTGCCACTCTTTGTAACACCTCACGATACGTTGAGGAGGACGATCAAACAAATGAGATTTGTGTTCGATCAAACGTTTGACAAATTCGGTTTTTCCCGAAACTACTGGGTGCAGCAATCAACATGTTAAAAGGATGGCGTAGATACAAAGCTTCCCAACTATGACGATCTAATTTTTCGTCAATCACTTTGACCACAGAAGAAGAGGCAGAGGAGGCAGAGGAAGAAGATGCAGCCATGACTAAGGTAGGGAGAATTGTGAGAAGAACACGAAAGACACAAGACATTTTATACGTTTCATACACGTTTAATGTTTTAAACACAAAAAAAACAACAACAAAACATATTTACAGGTCATGAAACATAGCACATGTTTTCTTTCATGCTACAACCAATTTATATTTTAAAAAATACAGTTTATGATGCAACATATTGTCATGTCGTCAAAACAAAATCATGCATTTTCTTTTATGCTGCGATCAATGTCCATTAAAAAAACAAAAACAAAAAACTCCACAAAGTTCATGTTTTTCTTTCTTTGTCTTTCTTTCATTTGTCACACGCGATTTTTTTGGCAAGGTCAGCTATCTCTTATGTCCAACCGTTGAATCCAAGACTTTTCAAGTCATGTGCATCTTTTCATTCGTAAATCTGTTGGTGTATAAAACATGCTATACACACTTCTTGGTAAGCATGAAGAGTAGATCAAGTGCAACGGCTGTCTTCTTCACTTGGAGGTGAAACCTGTGTCATGTGAATAGTCACCTTTCCATCGGTGATGTCAAATTCTTCTCTCATTGATTGAGCGTCCTGAATTTTGTCCAAGAGCTTGGAAGAAGTTAATTCTGCCGGTGTACTAAACCCAAGCCACACAGGAGATTTCAAACTGCTGTGAGACATAGATAGACTCAAACGATCTTGATCTTTGACTTGACCATGTCTTTTCAATTCCTCTAAAAATGAGTCAAATAAATCCGTAATGAAGCCTGCTGCTTTCTGCACTGGAACTTCAGACGTGAAGTCTTAAAATTTCACTGTGTACGTATAAGCGGTAGTTCTAAATTTTCTGGAAGTCACTTTGTTAGTCGCTCGAATGTGATAATAATCTTTAGGGTCTGCTGAATAATTTTCCTTCTTAGACGAACTTTGCTCTGACCGTATTGTGGAGACAGAGGTGGATGATGTTGGATATGGGGCTTTTATCTGTGTGAAATTCATTCTTCTAGGTCGACGTATGTATTCGCAATGAATTGCTGGTCTTGGAAGTTGTCCATTTTTTATACTGAAGATCGGCGTGTCCGTACGGCAAAGTGGTGTGGTCTGGAAGTCGCACTCGTTTCTGGTACACATTTTGGTAAACTTTTTCTATAGGACGACTGACGATTTGGTGATTTGGTAACCGTACGATTTTGTGGGGCTCTAAAGTTTTCACTCGAAAGTCTTGAGCTTGTCCAGACTGTAAAGCATTTTTCAAGACTTCAAAGTTCACCACTTGGCTGGTTCGATAGTTCAGTGTCAATCCGTTTACTTTGCATTTGGTGTGAAGTTGGCCTTGCCGGTCTCGGTAGCGGTAACCGTAATTTTTAGGGCCACCGCTGGCAACACTGAGGATCGTCTCTTGTGACTGCTCATCCGACCATGCTCCTAACCGATCTCCATCGATGGTGGAGTGTGGGCAACCAGGGCGATGGATGTACATACAACTGTCGGTATCAAAGTACAGGACTCGATCTTCCAACACTTCTAAAGCCTCGTGGTACAAATTCAAGCGAGCATGGGCTGTCGCGTAGGCTGCAATGACCACTTTGCTTAAGTCGTCGGGGTGTACAGACCAATTTCAAATCTTCACGAATGATTTCTACGTGTTTCATCAGTTTTGCTTTCTCATCCACCAGTTGAAAGTAGCGACTGGGATCTGCCAAGTATTCCGTCCTGGGCAAGATCGTACGTTGTGCCATTTTTCCCCACAAGCAATTGAACATGACTTTGCAAACGATCTTCTTCCTTCGTTCTTTTCTACGTCTTCCAAAGTGATGCCTTCTACGGCACGGTACTGTTCTTTGAATTGGACTTGGTCTTTTGGAGTCTTACACCTAGAGGGATAGCCGATGGCTTCTTGTTTCAGTTTGAGAAATTCGTTGACGTAGCCTGAGAAAATGCCTAGAGGCGTCGTCCTTTTGGTATTGTGCTGTGGTAGGAAAGTGCCAAATTTCGTATACTTTCAACAAGCGGTATACCCGAGCCAGAGCCCAAAACAATTTGGCGCCGACCCACGTCCCTGTCAAATCGCGTTCTTCCTTCGTGTGGTGACATGAGCGATCTTGGTTGCATGTTTCAGCACACGTACGGCATAAAGGAAACATCAGTTTTCCTTGGCAATGATGGGGTAAGACAGGATGGTACAAGTTTGTCGGGGGTAAGACTTTGCATTTGATCAATCCTTCGTATTGACGAATGTTTTCCACGTCGTTGTGTTCTGTCAGGATTTCAGGGTGTCCGGTAGGAAATCGCTTGCATTTGCACAACCAAGGATACAACGACCACACATCAATGTATTTGATTTCTTCTCCTCGAGATTCATCTACGTCATACAGCAAGAGTGTGGCATTGGTTCGTCCTCCAAACAAACTGTTGCCTGGGTCCAAAGGTTCGATGTAGACCACATCGTAACTTTCGGCAATGCGTCTAAATTCTTGATCGGTTTTGAAACGTCGATCGTACTCGTACTCCCACATTTCTACCACATGGTATCCTTGACTTTCTAACTTCAGACGCCGTTGGTAGGTGTGTTCGTAGATCTCCTCCATGGTGGAGTCTGAAAAAGGACTTTTCAGGTGTCGTTGAGGAAAACACGTAGGGCATCCGTGAAACAAGCATCCCTGAAATTCATACACCGTCTGAGGGTTTTCTAAATCCCAATTATCCACATAAAGACTTTCCACTTTCTTTTCTCCCCCTCCGTTTCTGGCATGTTGTATCCATTTGTCTTCATTTCTTCTTGAAAGTCAAACGGTTCTGAAGCGTGAACGTGGTACCAATCGTGAAAGGCTTCTCGGTGTGCGGTGTGCATTCCGTCGGGGTTGTAATAGTGAAGATCAGGCAAATTCGGCAGCACTACGTGTTGATTGGCTTCCGTATTGAAAAAGTGGGGAAAATATCCTTTAGCCATTTCTGTCATACCAAATGTTTTAGGCATTCGACTCAAAGGCATGGCCAAATAACTCATGGAATCTTTGAATTGTACTTGTCCCACTTGCATGTAAATGAGTTTGGCTCCGTTCATGGTGACTTTGGGGCATTCGGTACCTTGTTCTGAATAATATTTTAACAGAAACTGTCCATCGTATTCCGAGAAATTGTGAGACATGACGGTAGCATATAGATGACAGGTCCCGTAACGTTCAATGTCCTCTTCGCTCCAAGAGTCGTCGGTGGGATCTAAAATCCATTGGGCAAAATCGGCCAGAGTGTTGGGGCCACGAAAGATTTTTTCATGTCCTCCTGGAATCCTACTATAATGAGGACAGTGAAAATGGATAGGTTCTTGTATGCACTTCTCACAAGCCCGATGAGCGACGCAGAAATTAGAGATGTGAATCCCGTCTCTTGCATGCATTCAAAGTCAAAAAAGATAAAATCCACTTTGGTCTTGTTCTTCTTCTCATCATCCTTTAATTCTTTCTCCAGTGTATTGTCGTATTTTTGAATGTAACATTGATGGTCATAATTCACGATTTGGTCGGAAAAGCGATATCTTTTCCTTCCAGCACAAGAGTGTCTCTTCGGGTCGTTGGTTCGAATCAGCTGTCCACACTTGGAGCACAATCTCAATAAATCACAAGCACTTTTCTGCTGGTGACCTTGTGTCTTGCGATGTTGTTTGTAACAAGAGGGACCGACAAAGATTCGTCGACACATCGAGCAATGTACGTCTTTTTCAGGAAGGCATGGTGTGGAAGCTAAACATCCCCGACATCTCTCTACGCAATGAATGTGTTTGTCCCGACTACAAAATCCTTGGTCGGATTTCTCGCAGTAGTAAGATTATCCAAGAAATCCTGCGATATTCGTGATGGCATCGAAATGTTGTTGATGATAATACACGTGAATGTATTTTCCCTCGGGGAAATCGGGTCCTCGAAACAGTAGAGCTCCGAGAACTTCTTGAGGGTGTACTTGCAGGGTGTACCGAGGAGCCAAGACGTCTTGAAGTTGTTGCATTTGAGAAATACCACACACGGTCTCTTTTGGTATGCCTGCTTGTTGTAACAGGAGTTCTGCTTCTTTTCGTTGTTGGGGTCTGTCCGATCGTTGAATGTTCTTCCATGCTCTTTTCCATTCTGCGGTCTCGTTCTTGTTGGCATACGTTCGCCCCACTACGATGGCACGAACTAAGTACATCTGGTCCTGAGAATTGTCGATTTGGACGACACTGCGTTTGGTACTGCGAAGGTCGTCCACCAATAACACTTTCTTGTTTCAAAATGACTCAGTGACACCATTTTTGTCAGTTTCAAAACCCGAGCCAATAATGTTACAGTTCAGTATTTAGCGTGGCGAGAAAAAAATGTTACAGGACACGAATTCTTAACATGATTGCAAATTCTCTCTAGTCTGTCTGCACCGCAATCGTAAAAAGCCAGAAATTGTGTCAGCCTTAAGTCAAAATACATCACGGAATGTTTGGATGTAATATTTTGTGAGAATTTTATATCTACGTTTTCAACAGAAGGATTTTAGTAGACTATGAGTCCAATTCAATATTGTGATATTTTAAATGGAATGTGTGTTTTTTAAATTTCTTGAGGAAAATATACCTTAAAAACGTAAGGGTCGTGATATTTTTAAAGAAGGAATAAAATATTCTCTCTCTCTCTCTCTCTCTCTCTCTCTCTCTCTCTCTCTCTCTCTCTCTCTCTCTCTCTCTGAGTAATGTCAATTCTCTCTGTTTCACAAACACACACTAAGTTTCTTATAAAATGATTTCGATTGAAATGATAATGGTATCTGTTCCGTTTTAAGATGCCTCTCCAAATATGTTGGCAGTAGTCACAATGATTACGTGAAATGTTACGTTTGTTTTGCAATTTTTTCATAAACTTGCACCCCTAAAAATTGTAGAACGATTTTTCTTCCATAGGTAAATCGTGATTATATAAAATCTTGAGTTAAGTTGTGCTCGTGCATGCCAGGTATGTCTTATTTTGGCATTGCAATGTGTCACGAAATTTTTTTTCTAGATCTACCGTTTTCCGAAGGAAACAAAAAAACAAGCACACAGCTTTACAGTTTAAGAATGACTCAAGTATGACCCTTCCAATTCTGCACTCTATAACCCGTCCTATGCTACACTCTCATTCTTGAGCCAAAACATGCGTTGAGTAAAACTGTAACAATGTATGCCCTATTTTCAGTCAGTCCATTTCAGACTGTCGATAAAATAAGACGTGTTTTTACTGTTCTCCCGTCTATGGTTTTGGGAAATGTTGTAACATTGTTTGTAGTCTCAAGGCGTGTGCAGCAAAACATAACATATCTTAAATATGTGGGAGGCATACAGCAAATGTTATTGCAGTCATTTGAGAAATAATATAACACTACTGTTTTAAAACTGACAAATGAAAAATTTTTGAATGAACATTTCTATCATAGAATTTACCCTTGTCTTCAGAAACTCATAGAAAGGGTAACCTTCTCTCTGTTTGAGACCAACCATAGGTTTTGGAAAATATTACCATTATCATTTGACAATATTTCATTGTGTACACTATGCTCATAGTAACTAAAGACGTTGTTCGCGTGGCTAGGTCAATCAGTACGAAACGGCGTGTATGCAGGGCTGTAAACGTTAGCCACTATTAGCTTTTAGTACGTAAATGTGTTGAAATTAATGTTTATCTTTGTTATTGTATAAGAATGTTCAAGTGATGCTACTTTCTGTGCACTATGCTGACAGGAGAAGGTCAAAATAGCCCACGAGTCAGGAGAAAGGTCAATAGAAAAGTTGTTTTGTGAACATTATGGTTATCTATTTTCGTTAGCTCAGAAAAGTAGTGTGTGCATCGACGGCAAAAATGACAATGTACTAAATGATTAGAGCTCTAGTCTTACGTCACAACATTGTCAACCTTAAATCATTGCCAATATTTTTTATGTTTGTGTATGCATTTGTCGATGTTGTAAACTAACACTTAAAACCCCGTCTCTTGTGATAGCATGTTTGTGTGAGGGCATAGTAGTGTCTATAAGCACTCCTAACCTTGCCTAAGTGTGGGTCATTGTATAGTATGTTTATGTTAAGGTTTAGTAGTGTGTCTATAAGCACACCTACCCTTGCCTACTTGTGCGTGATTGTATAGTATGTTTGTATGTAAGGGTTTAGTAGTGTGTCTATAAGCACACCTACCCTTGCCTACTTGTGCGTGATTGTATAGTATGTTTGTGTGGGGGTATAGTAGTGTGTCTATAAGCACACCTACCCTTGCCTAAGTGTGGGTCATTGTATAGTATGTTTATGTTAAGGTTTAGTTGTGTGTCTATAAGCACACCTACCCTTGCCTACTTGTGCGTGATTGTATAGTATGTTTGTGTGGGGGTATAGTAGTGTGTCTATAAGCACACCTACCCTTGCCTAAGTGTGGGTCATTGTATAGTATGTTTATGTTAAGGTTTAGTAGTGTGTCTATAAGCACACCTACCCTTGCCTTCTTGTGCGTGATTGTGTGGTATGTTTGTGTGAGGGCACAGTAGTGTGTCTATAAGCACTCCTACCCTTGCCTACTTGTGCGTGATTGTATAGTATGTTTGTGTGAGGGTATAGTAGTGTGTCTATAAGCACACCTACCCTTGCCTACTTGTGCGTGATTGTATAGTATGTTTGTGTGAGGGCATTGTAGTGTGTCTATAAGCACTCCTAATCTTGCCTAAGTGTGGGTCATTGTATAGTATGTTTATGTTAAGGTTTAGTAGTGTGTCTATAAGCACACCTACCCTTGCCTACTTGTGCGTGATTGTATAGTATGTTTGTATGTAAGGGTTTAGTAGTGTGTCTATAAGCACACCTACCCTTGCCTACTTGTGCGTGATTGTATAGTATGTTTGTGTGGGGGTATAGTAGTGTGTCTATAAGCACTCCTACACTTGTCTACTTGTGCGTGATTGTGTGGTATGTTTGTGTGACGGTATAGTAGTGTGTCCAATAAACAATCCTACCCTTTTTGTTAGAGTGTCGGGGTGTATATTTTGATTGTCATGAAAATAGGGCGATGGGTTGTATGGGGGTTTGTTTGGATAGTAATCAAAAAGAAGGTGCTGGACTGTAGGGGGTGTATTGTAATCAAAAAGGGACTGCTGGATAGTATATGTGGTGCTTTGGATTGCATCTAAACATTTTAACGTTAGCATTCCCGTTTGGGACTATAAATTCATAGACCCATAGGTTTACATGTAGCGTTACTAAGACCTCAAGTGTAGAGTCATCATCCATCGTATCGTGCATGCTGTTTAACCCGGACTATCCGATGTATGTGAAAGCTTCATGGGCACAAAAAGATTGCTGCTACAGCTATTTGGAAGAGAAGGATTTATGTGGAGAGACAAGGGTGTCTGAAGCGGGTGCTCATACATGAACCTGAAGTGCGTAGAAGTTTAAAGGAAAAAGACCAGTGAAGAGGTGTGATATGTGTTAACTTGGTTTACCACACTCCAACGGCCCTTTTCAGGGCTACCCAGATCTCCGGAAAAGATTACTCGCGGATTGTCTACAAAAAATTGGTGTGTTTGTATATTAAGTGTATGTTTGTGTCTGTCTTTTTTTCCCAAACCAAAACATCCCTTTCCTTGGTGCGTTTGTATAGAGTGTGTTTGTATAGCGTGTGTCTATAAACACTCCCTTAGCCTTTCTATGTTAAAATGAGGGTATAGTGTGGAGTGTCGGATAGTAGATGAGGGATTCTGCCCATAAATACTTCTGCCCCATAAACACTTCTACCCTCATAAACACTTCTACCCCATAAACACTTTTGAGGCTATAAACACTTCTGTACCCATAAACAATTCTGTACCCCAAGTGCCCTCTCCATGTTCATTTCCCGTATGGGTCTACAGTGCCCTCTCCATGTTCATTTCCCGTATGGGTCTACAGTGCCCTCTCCATGTTCATTTCCCGTATGGGTCTACAGTGCCCTCTCCATGTTCATTTCCCGTATGGGTCTTAAGTGTCTCTCCATGTTCATTTCCCGTATGGGTCTCAAGTGCCTCCTTTGGGTTTATATAGGCTCCCTATACTACTATTATTATCTACAATATAATTATCATCTTCACATAAAAGAGTTTCAATTAAATTATCACAATCTTCACCACCAACCTCAACCACTTTTACTTTATTGAAATAGAAAATATTTTAATATTAATTAATGGACAAAGCACAAGTGGCAACAATAATTAGGATTTATTAAAGACAAAAATATCAGTAACTCCATTTCTACAGAAACCGAATAGCACAAAGAGGAATTGAAGATATCGTTTGAAACGGAACATAGCAATATACATATTGGTAAAAATTTAACTTAACAAGGGTTGGACAAAAATCAATGAAAAATAATAAAAAAGACATAGGAAATCTTTGTAAAAGCTAGAGATACTAAAATTTGGAATATATATATATATATATATATATATATATATATATATATATATATATATATATATATATATATATATATATATATATTTACCCCAGATATATTCGGTGCCAATATGTTGCAAATTATAAAAATCAGTTCATCAAATTTACGTACACTATTATCTGAGGTCTGAAAAAGGGATAGGAAGGTAATTTGCCAGGAAGAAGAGATGTTAGACATACATTAATTCTTTTATTTTCTATCAAAATGTGTAGAATGGGTAAGATTAATGTAGAGAGCAGCTTTTCCAAAAAATTGTTCTATTGGGAGAAAAGATTCTACTCAATATACCCCCACACCCCCCATTCTAGTTGAATGTTGAAACTAGATTGTTTTTCTTTAGCATATAGAATTTGGAAAGATAGTTCATTTTTAACATTTCAGTCGAGCTCAAACTCAGCTTATTGTTGTTTTACTTGCAGTATATATGTGATATTTAGTAATAAAAAGATTCAGTTTAGTGCTTCTGAGTTTGTTATGTGTCGCCAAGAATGATTTGTTGAGGTGAAAATTTAATTTGTAATCCAGTTTTTTCCTTTACGTATTCAGAAAAGATTGACCAAAACTCATTAATATGATTATTTTTCCCAAAAATAAATGTTGAATGGTTTCTTATTCTTCTTTACAGAAACTACAATGATTATTTTGGATTACACCTATATTGTTTAAATAGCCTTTTACAGATAATATTCTGTGAAGTATTCTATACAGGAACATATTGTATCTTAGAGTTCCTAGTGAATAGATGTTTGTAAATTAGTTTCCATATCTCTTGGTTAGAATTTTAAAAAACAGCAATTCCCATTTTTGACTTCATTTAGGAATTAAAATATTATAATTAAGATATTTCTACATATCTTTACATCCTTCGTACTTTTAATAATAGGGGTTGTTATACACGGGTGAAATATCTGAATAGGAGCGAACTGTTTTTTTTCAGTATCCTATAATTTATAAAAAAATACTATTATAAAAATCCAGAAAGATTAATTGCTTGCACTTTTCAATATTAGATTTTGTCCTAAAGTTAATTGTACTGAAGTTAACTCCATCCAATATATCGCTTATAAACTTCACTCCTTTATTATTCCAAGATTTGAAAAACACCGTTTTATCTGCAATCTTAATATTTTTATCTTCTCAGATAGGTAGGTTTACCCATTCTTCCAGTGAATACAATTTTGTTTTGGGGTCAACTCTAGTCCAAACACTGAATACATCTCTCCAGGAAAGATGTGTTGCATTATTTCTTACTTTCTTCTCTTATTCCATCCCAAGATCTGTAATATGCTTAATTTCCCAAAGAATTCCATAAAGAAATGATCACAACAAAAGTTTTGTATTCAGTTATTCTTCCACTCCAGGAGCATTTCAGTGCTTGAATTAAGTTTTTTAATTCACCATATTTATTCCACCATTCTCATAGTTTTGTACAATTTTATCCGTTTTTATTCTGTCAATTTTGCCCTGCCAAATAAAATTAAAACACGACTTACTTAAATGATGTAACATATCTATCAGGTTGGTTGGGTAAAGCCAACAACAAGTGATTAAGCTTGGAGAGAGCTAGCGTTTTAATTTACTGTTATTATTCCAAGAGGAGCAAATATTGAGTAAGTAGTGATTGTATTTGATGATGCATTTTTTATTATTAATATATTTCATTTCATCCTGGTTCACCGAAAATTCTATATCGAAAAGACTAAATTGAGATTCACCCCAAGATAATTTCCAGCGAGCATGATGGTATACATCGTTGCTACATGTCTTATTTCCTATCCATATTATTTTGGTTTGATCATGTTTTACTTTGAGGCCTGATATTGAAGCAAAAATGTTCTAATAGATTCAGAGCAGAATAGAAAGATATTTGGAAACTGTCGAGGCTAAGTGTTGTATGATCTGTGTAACTTTATGTTCTTTATTCTTAACTACTATACCTTTAATATCAATATTACCTCTGATAAAAACTGACAATACTTCTGCACAAAGTATAAACAGGTATGATGGGATAAAGCCTCCTTGCCTGCAACCCCTTCTCACTGCAATGAAATCTTATATAAAACCGTTCTGTATAACTGCTGAAGATAAATTTGCTATAAATATCTTAATCTATTTTTGTACAGAATTCCCTAAATAAAAATACTTTATAACTTTTTCTCGAAAAGATCATCATATTGTATAAACTACTTTTACTTTTTAAAAATCAATAAGACCTAATTGACCAGAAATATATTTGTTCTGAACACTTTATTCAATCATTTATTAATCTAATGTTATCACCTATGTATCTGCCTTTAATGAATCCTGTTTTGCGCTTCTGATACTGTTGTGTTCAACACCATTTTACCATTTGAGCTATATATCCTTGTGCTAATTTGTAGGGTAATGCGACGCTATACATCCTGTGCTCATTTGTAGGGTAATGGGGCGCTATACACCGTGTGCTAATTTGTACGGTAACGGGACGCTATACATCCTGTACTAATTTGTAGGATAATGGGACGCTATACATTCTGTGCTAATTTGTAGAATAATGGGACGCTATACATCCTTGTGCTAATTTGTAGGGTAATGGGATGGTATACATCCTGTGCTAATTTGTAATTCGGTTGTCAATTGTGTCAGGTAAAAGTGTACGTTCCATTCGGTTGTCAATTGTGTCAGGTAAAAGTGTACGTTCCATTCGGTTGTCAATTGTGTCAGGTAAAAGTGTACGTTCCATTCGGTTGTCAATTGTGTCAGGTAAAAGTGTACGTCCCATTCGGTTGCCAATTGTGTCAGGTAAAAGTGTACGTTCCATTAGTTTGTCAGTTGTGAGTAATGAATGAAACTAATATGATTAGCTTTATCACTTTTTTAATATTCATACTTAACAGTGGGCCAGTTGTAACCTCAATAACGTTTTCAATATTCATGCTTAACAGTGGGCCAGTTGTAACCTCAATAGCTTTTTCAATATTCATGCTTAACAGTGGGCCAGTGGTAAACCTCAATACCTTTTTCAATATTCATGATTAACAGTGGGCCAGTTGTAACATCAATAACTTTTTCAATATCCATGCTTAACAGTGGACCAGTTGTAACCTCAATAACTTTTTCAAAAGCATTATGTAGGCTACTGTGCATGCAGATCTAGATGTAACAGGATAGATCATGTTCTTAATATCTTTTGTTTCAATCATTTGTCTACATGTAAAAGTTATCTTAAAAATATTCTTGTAAATAAGCTGTAGACTGCGGTAAGAACAGATTTTATTAACCAAAGTTAAAGCATTTAGCAATATAAGTTTGATTTTCCCTTTGCTTTTACAAAGTTAGCTTTTTTGTTCTTGTGAAAGTCCATGTACTATCAGGTAGCCTATTGTTAATTAAGTGAAAATGAAAAATGTATCTATAACAAAGTTTTAAATGTATCTATAACAAAGTTTAAATGAATCAATAACAAAGTTTTAAATGTATCTATAACAAAATTTTAAATGTATCTATAACAAAGTTTGAAATGTATCTATAACAAAGTTTCAAAGCATGATAAAATGACAAAATCTGCGATTAAGAAGTTGCATAGCATCGACGACGTGATAAGCAAGGCAATCAGTGACAATGAAATAAATGAGTGTCACAACTGTCGATAATCAGCTGTATTGTGGGTTATCGTATTATCTCGCTGATTAAAAGCATATGTGTACTAAAGACAACGTTGGACTGTCACAGTCGAGAAGCCTTCAAGCTCTGTTATTGGACATTACTGGTTTTAGTTCGAGTGGAAACTTTAAAGAAGAATGAAAAATAAAATGATCAGACGGGTTTGAGGACAAATACATTCTAATAGCTAGATTGTATGGTCTTGAACCATTCTCCAAGGCCAACAGCTCCAGCGAGTGTGACATGCATCAGCAAAATAGACTCGCAAGACAGTTGGATTTTACAAAATTAAATTACCTGTAACGACCTTTTAAACTTAATAATTACATCAGATAATCACCTTAAAGTATTTCCCCACTGTAACTTTCTTCAGCTATTTGACTCAATAGAATTGAGGACGTAGGAATATCTTTAAAGAAAAATCAATGATGTTTGCTGCGAAAACCTGAGATTTTCTATAACTTCTTTCAGGAAAAATGTACATTAACTGGTGTGGAATAAAAGAAATAAAATTGTTTGAAAGGAAAAGGGATTTGTCTGTAGAAATTGCAAGGAATACAGAGAGATCATCGTGTTTGTGTCTGGCAATTTTGTCTATGGATCCGTTTGTGGATGCACTCACCTCTTTGATTGACTGTATAAGAAGTAATCATATGCAGATTAGCAAACGAAGCAAAATATGTAGTGTACGTACTAAAAACATATCCTTCACTTAAAGAAAATCTCACAAAAAAAAGTCATATTCTATACAATACAGTGACATGTCTGGGTGTATGGTGCGTTTGTGTGTGGAGTGAATGGCTGCGCAAAACGCATAATATATATATATATATATATATATATATATATATATATATATATAATAAGTTTGTCGTCAAACATATTCATTAAAAAAAGAGCAAAATGAACTAAATGGGTCATCATTTCAAGTTTACTACACCCAAATAATATATGAGAGCAACATGTAATGTTTGACCGTGTTGCATTTTAGTCGCATTGATGTCAGGCACTGTCTTTTCCCTTTAGCCATGTTTCTAACTGGAAGAACAAGGCCGATTACGCTCCAGTTGGAGACTGTATAACGGATCTATTAACATAGGGACTTCAAGCATTAACGAGTACAACAGTTACATACGGATATAAATACAATCAGAATAAAAAATAAACAACGCAGAAACGAAGACATGGAACACAGAAGTAAAGAAATCGAAAGAGAAAGAGCCTAGCGAAGCTTTTTTTGTTTATAAAAGCTCCAATTCGAGGGGGAAGGGGGGACAGTTAAATGCAAAAAATACAAAATAAAAACAAAATTTTTATGGCGGAAATCTGTGCCTCAGCACAGCTTTCTGCTGTTTAAATTGCTCCTCTACAAATGTTTCGCATAAACGAACATTTATTGCTATATTAATCGGGAGCTATATGGTGAACAGATTAAAAAATCGGCATAAAAATGAACATCGGAAAGTTATACATTTTCATGGTAGGCCTGTGCCATATTTTTTTGTACAGTAAATAACTTTAGCCAGTTCAGATCACATTATTTTCTAGCGATAAACAACGTGATTCGCAGAAGCAAAACTCTAATTATTGATCTTTATAACAAAACACATCAAATGGTTATGCGACCGACGGTCTCTCACTCCGCGATACCACAAACAGTGATTTGAACATTAACCGCATCACAAATTTATGTGATCCTGTTAAATTAAATGAAGAAGCTAACTAGCCTGTTTGTACAAAAACGTGCTGATGCACAAATAAGCACACCTTTGATGGATAACCATTTAAAGGTATCAAAATATGGTGATAATCCTGACAGATTGAAAACAAGCGGTTCACTTGCTGCTGTATGTCTGTGTTGTCAAGCTTATTGAAATAGTAGTTTGCACCAGGAAATAACTTAGAAAAATCACGATCTGTGGTTAACTATTTTAATTGATATATTAGACGCACTACGGAATACTTTCTCTAATATGTAACACGAAGACAAGTCAATTTTGTTATAGATATATACATTATATGTAGATGCAACTAATCATTTTCCCGACGATATGATATTTACAGCTGTATGACTCTGTTGGCTTTTTCCGATTTCCATATCACGACAATCCGAACACCTAAACTACTTTATTACGTCACATGAATTCCACCATCTCCCTACGCTCCCACACCCCCACCACTTACCGGCCCCCTCCTGCCCTCCCCCGCCCTAATAAAGGCGCGCAAACATTAGTTGCATGCTTGAAACGTGCGTAGTGTGTTTAAATATGCATAGTTTAACAATTTGTACAGCAATAAAATTCCTACACTCTATTTTTTTAGAAGCAAAGTAAACTTCCCAACAGTTGTTTCGTGCAGGTTGCTGACCGTCTTTGAGTTCCCTATTGTCTGCAGCCAGTTTGAATAGTGAAATTCCATTAATATCGTTTGGTGCGCAAAACTTAAGGAATTACAACATCACTGTCTTGCAACAAAATTCTCCAAAAAAAAGGAAGGTTCTACTTCTTGACACTGACACCGAGTAAATCCAACGTAAACACACTCCTGAAAATATATACATGTGTGTTGTGTATCGAGATATAGAACAGTTTACCCATACCCGTTATACGCCAATTCAGTACCTACTGTTTACTTTCTTACGTTTAAAAGGTAGTTACAACATTTAATTTAAATAATTGCTTTTTATTTAATGGTATATAACCCAATTATAATCAGTATAGCAGGTTGATTGGGAAAGCTGTGAATATGCGACATCAGCGGAACACATTTGAAGCTGCGCGTCTCCTGGAATACGCTGATATCACATAACCACTCGAAATGATACAGCTTTTCCAATATGTTTTTTTGTTATCATAGTCAATCATATTCAGCACCTTTATACTGTTAAATCTCGTTACAACAATCAAGTTGGTTCCTTTATTTGTAAATTTCTTTTTACTTTTTGTAGTTGTGTTCTAATGTGTATATGAGTCAGTGATGTTTTATTTTATTTCTTTCAGTCAAATAGTATGGCTTTTTTACGTACACTTTCTAAAGTCTGAAAATAAAATATTTTAAAAAGTTAACTTCTAATCTTTTTTGTTTTCGATGTAAAGAATCTGTCATTGTAAGGTTACCTCTTTTGTTTTCTTGCCTTCAAGCCAGAATGTGAAAATGAAAGAATGATTCAGAAAAAGTTTATACTTTATAATTAATGTTGTCCTTATGTTTTTACCAATCTGTTGCATATTTTTAAAAATTTTAAATGAAAAGTTTTTATGTACACTTAAAAAATTATAAACAAAACTTTCCAAAATAAATCTTTTTTATATTCCATTATTTGACATATTCCATGCCATAGAGCAACATATATAAGAAAAGATGCATGTTTGTTGCAAGTATATTGCCATTGAAATCGGGAGTTTAATATTCTTTTCTAAAGATCAAAATTACAATTGAACATGCTTGTTCATATCCTTTTTTCTGTCATAACTCGAATATTATGTTCTAATTAGCGTTGCTGTAACAAGAGTTCACTGCACGTAAAATTCGCTTGTTCCACTTTGGTTTCTACATGTTCTTGATCTTTGACAAAATCTTGTGCAAAGTTTTATTTTTAATTTCGTTATTTGTCTGCTCATAAAATCAATTAAAACAATTAATGTAGCACTGTGTAAGCATTTACTCATAAAATCATGTAGCACTGTGTAAGTATTGCCTAATAAAATCATATAGCATTGTGTAAGTATTGGCTCATGACATCATGGAGCACTGTTTAAGCACTGCCTCATAAAATCATATAGCTCTGTGTAAGCATTGCCTCATAAAATCATGGAGCACTGTGTAAGCATTGCCTCGTAAAATCATGGAGCACTGCATCAATATTGCCTCATAAAATCATGGATCACTGTGTAAGCATTGCCTCATAAAATAATGTAGCACTATGTCAGCAATGCCTCATATATACACGGAGCATTGTGTCAGCATTGTTAGCACTGTGTAAGCACTGTAAGCCGTGTGTAAGCATTGTAAGCACTGTGCAAGCATTATAAGCAGTGAATAAGCATTATAAACACGGTGCAAGCATTATAAGCAGTGTGTAAGCATTATAAGCAGTGTGTAAGCATTGTAAGCACTGTGTAAGCATTGTTAACACTGTGTAAGCATTGTAGCATTGCTGTTTAAAATTAAATTATATATGCCAAAATTGGTGGTAATTTTGTCCACTTAATAAATTCATAAAATATGACCTTGACATTAGTTCGGATACCATATCAAACAAAATCTTGCCTTGCCGTCTGATTTCAACTTGTTTCTGCTGTTAAACCGTGATTGTTGTTTGCTAATGAGTATTCAATGGTATATCATGCCACAGAGTGCTGAAGACAGTCAAGTGATGGTTGTTCCAACAATGAAAATGAAAAACAATGTAGAATGCGTGCACAATGCTGCGGGGAACAAGATAACCCTATTAGGGGTGGAAAATCCACTGGTATCAGCATGATCGAATCCAACATCCGTTCGGTTTTCCATCTTAAACATAAGTCCTTTGGCTGCTTAACCATTAATATAAAACTACACAAATAACGAGAAACGTTGGTATGATAGCATGATTTTGTGTCGAATAGCTGATTACCTTAATTTCTGTCGAATAGACCCTACCTAGTTTTGGAACAATATTTCGCTATATGTTCCATGTACTGTAAGGCAAATGGTTTAAGTTTGCGAACAGGAATATTTCATCATGTGACAGTGAACCATCAAGGGGCAGGCAACGACCCGTGGAATAAAGTCAAGTCCTCGACGAAATTATTCATTTCATCTAAAAATCCTGCTCTCTACAATTCCCAAGGAAGTTCGTAGAAAGGTGAAAGTTCAAAACTATTTCAATGGAACAAAACGTTGATTACGTGGACATTTTTATAAATTGTGTCTGAAAATGCTGAAAATCACGGCATACTTACACTAGAATTTCGAAGAATATACTATGCTTCTGTGTGGTATGTTAACCGAACGATGTAATTTTCACGTAATTTCTTTCCGGAGCAAGGAGTTCAAGGTAATTCGAATACTTTTACATATTGTATTCTATTTTTTTAACTTTTCCAGCAAGACACTACAACTTATACTCAGCACTCCATAAATTAGATGTAAAAAAAGAGTAAATATCTTTCATCAAAATTACATTATACTCATAAAAATCAAACTTAGTAACATGGTAACAAAATTTTTACACTGCAATGAAAATGTCTTATTGGCTTCACAAGAACTCTAAAAATATAGAGGGCAGCGGGCTTTCTTCTTTTCTCATGTTTCCTTGTCACTCCATTGTAGAAAATATAATCAACGTGAGAGGTTCTAATCTTTACTTAGACCGGATTTGAATTGGAATTCTGACAAGATCTCTACCAGATTATCAATAGGGGTGAGAGGGGGAAATTAAAAATAGCTTAAATAACATGTAGTACCCTAATCATGATTATCTTAGATCCATAATTTAAATTACCAGTGTCGAGAAATAAGATTACAGAAAATATCAACAAAGCATCTCATTATTACAATATGACGCTAGCAGAAATCTTAGATGGATGAGATTCATTATCAGAAAAATATACAGAAATGATGAATCTTAATTATGAAAGTAAACTTTAAAAATACTTTGGGAGTTCTACATGCACAAAATTTTAAGTATTTATAAAACAAATGTCCGTATTGGAACTTTCAAATTACATTTGGTCTATTTGCAGAAAATTCATAGTATATAGGGATGGATCCAGAATACCTGTCACGGAATATAGGGCAAGAGAATAGTTTCATGTCTTATGAGAATGATTACGTATCTTGGGCGCGTACAAAGTAACCTAGTGACCTAGTGTAGTTTTATTTTTTATTTTTATTTTATTATTATTATTACTTTTGTTATGGTTTTTTTTTTTTTTTTTTTTTACTAAACGAGACATCGAGTAATAGCTGCATCTCGCTGTAGATCACTTTCATGATGTGCATAGGTACTTTAACCCTGGGTCTTACACTTGTTATTTTTATTGTGGTAGTATTCATATGATGTATGTACAATATACATGTACAATCATATGATGTATGTACAATATACATGTACAATCATATGATGTATGTACAATATACATGTACAATCATATGATGTATGTACAATATACATGTACAATCATATGATGTATGTACAATATACATGTACAATCATATGATGTATGTACAATATACATGTACAATCATATGATGTATGTACAATATACATGTACAATCATATGATGTATGTACAATATACATGTACAATCATATGATGTATGTACAATATACATGTACAATCATATGATGTATGTACAATATACATGTACAATCATATGATGTATGTACAATATACATGTACAATCATATGATGTATGTACAATATACATGTACAATCATATGATGTATGTACAATATGTTAGCACATCGATTCAGAGATCTTATCAGGCAGTGTCTACTTTACAGACAGTTTACTACAGCCATAGGGTTGGCAGCACGGTGTCATAGTTGGCAGCATGGTGTCATTGTTGGCTACAGGGCAACATAAAAGGCAACTGGGTAACATACGTGACAGCTGAGCAATATAGTTGGCAACATAGCGGTGTGATACGTGGCTAGTTGAACGTTGCACTGGTGTTATGTATAGTGTTTATATAATATTGTGGATATTTTAGGAAATTGTAAATGTTTCTTCACTTTAATATTTGCTTAAATCTTAATGTTATCAGGAAAAACATGTTTAGCTAGTGTCCTTGAATTAGGTTGTTTTGATCAATATAATGTTTTCTCAATTTGAAGGTCAAGGTTGATTTGTGTTTACAAGTAAAATTCCATTAAGATGACGCACATTCTAGAACATTCTGTCATGTGACCAATCTTTATATATGCCATGTTTGGTGGACATTTATTCAGTTTTGACATTACCATCAGTCTTGTAAAGAGCTATTACAGTTGTGAAAATTCATTACAAATTCTAAGAGAGGAATTATTTTAAATATTCATTGGATTATAACAGTGCTCACAAACTTTTGGATTTTGGATTTTTAATTGATGATTTTGGAATTTATGTGAACTTATTCAGAGATTTTGGAATACTTCATTTTGACATCAGCACATACAGATTACTAGTACATCAGGACTTTGGAGACCATTAGCACATCATAACATTCAAGGACACAGCCGTGAATTCGGAACATTCTATATTTAGGACTTGTGATTAGAACAATCATTCTTATTGGATTATTAGGATTTCAAAACACATTACTGTAAGTGACTTTTTGATTTTTCATTTTAATTATCTAGTAATAAATTGCTTGTTGATTTTTACTTGATTTGTTGGTTTCACTTTCTTTCTGTTACATTTTTCTTAGACCATAGAGTCGTAACAGAAATTGGGGGCGGTTCCGGGATCTGAATTTCTTTAAAGCATTTTAGAGATATTAAAGTTATTTTTGAAATTCATATTGATTTTGTCTCGGAGAATTTTTTTGTCTTTGGCAAAGATTTTTAAAAGAGAAATTTTTTTTGTGTGAAACCAACAAGCATTTACAATGGCATCTAATGTTCAGAATTTCATTTCAAAACCTACCCAGGAGGGGTTAGAGTGCATGAGAAAGGATGAGTTGCTCGAGCTTGCCAGAAAATACAGTCTATCTGAGGCAAAAGTATCATTGACAAATCAGGAGATAAAGATTATTTTAATTCAGTATTTAGTAGGAAAGGGAAATTTTGATAGTAGTGCTTTAAGTTCGAAGAGAAAGCCTGTATCTGGTTCTGACAGGAAATTAAGGGAATTAGAGTTAAAGAACCAGATGGATTTAGAATTGGCAAAGCTTCAGATTCAGAGAGAGAGAGAGAAAGAAGAGAGGCAGCTACAAATGCAGAAGGAAGAGAGGCAAATACAAATGCAGATGCAACGAGAAGAAAGGGAAATGCAATTTAAGTTAAGAGAATTACAACTGGCAAACAGAGCACACTCCACTCCTTTAAACACAAGTTCAGGTTTTGATGTTACTAGATATATTAGGTTAGTACCCCCTTTTCAGGAAAAAGAAGTAGATAAATACTTTCTTCATTTCGAGAAAATAGCTGAAAACTTGAAATGGCCCAGAGAGCATTGGACTTTGTTATTACAAAGTGTACTTATTGGCAAAGCTCGTGAAGTCTACACTTCACTGTCAGTACAACAAAGCACTGATTATGATGTGGTTAAGGAGTACATCTTGAAAGCTTATGAGTTGGTACCAGAGGCATATCGACAAAGGTTTAGGAATTGTAGAAAAGAAACTGGACAAACTCATGTCGAATTTGCAAGGGATAAAAAACAACTATTTGATAGGTGGTGCTCAGCCAAGAAAGTTGATCAAGGTTATGATAACCTCCGACAACTCGTATTAATTGAAGAGTTCAAGAGGTGCATCCATAGTGATGTTAAAACCTATCTTGACGAGCAGAATGTGGAAACTTTGGAAAATGCTGCTCGTATGGCTGATGATTATTCCTTGACTCACAAAATTTCACTTGGCAATAAGTCGTCCTCTCAGCAGTTTTCTGGTAAAAAACCATTTCAATCTCATTCGAGTACTTCCAAATTTCACAACAGCACAACTGTTAGGAATCAAACATCTGATAAGACTGATCAGAAATCCTTATCTCTTCCTACGTGCACTTATTGTAAAACGAAAGGGCACGTTATTTCTGATTGCTTCAAGTTGAAAAATAAGCAACAGAGAAAAGACAGAGCTTTTCCAAATGCTCTTATTTCTACGAGGTCAAGGTCACGGTCTTGTATTGAAAGCAATACATTTGTTGGGTCAAACAAACCCCAGTCTGATTCTATTTTGGAGGCTTATGAACCATTCATGTCAGAAGGTTCTATATCACTTATTGGTGATTCTGCCAAACCTATCCCAATTAAAATATTAAGGGACACTGGAGCTTCTCAGAGTCTTTTATTATCATGTACTTTGCCTTTGTCTGAGGAGTCTTCTTCAAGTGAAAGTGTTCTTGTTCAGGGAGTTGAGTGCGGCTTTGTAAATGTTCCTCTTCATTGTGTAAATTTGGCATCAGACTTAGTTTCTGGACCTGTGACTGTTGGGGCAGTGACTTCTTTACCCATAGAGGGTGTTCATTTATTACTAGGCAATGACCTAGCTGGAGATAAGGTTGTGGTTAATCCACTTGTAACTGACAAGCCTTGTTTGGATCAGAAAGTTGATCCTGTCGAAACTGAAATCCCTGATTTGTACCCTGCTTGTGCAGTTACTAGAGCTATGGCAAAAAGAGCTCTTGAGAGTGATGTTGATCAGGATATTATTCCTTTAGCTGACACATGTATTGGTCAGTTTTTTGATGAGGTCACTTTTTCCTCAGGTATTGATCAATCAAATGGTATTGATCACAGTGATCCTCTTTTGGCAACTCATTCTCTTTGTCCTACTCAGGGTGACAAACGACAATCCCTTGTCGTTGAACAGGAGCAAGATCCCGAGATATCTTGTTTGTTTCAGAGGGCTATTAGTGAAACTGAAGCCACACAAGTTCCAGTGTGTTACTTTGTGAAAAATGGGGTCCTTATGAGGAAATGGAGACCACCTGAGTTACCCGCTGGTGACGAGTGGTCAGTGAGCTATCAAATTGTTGTTCCTAAGTCATATCGACAGGAAATTCTTAATTTAGCCCATGAAACTCCTTTGGCTGGTCATTTAGGAGTCCGTAAGACTTATCACAAGATCTTGAATCATTTTTATTGGCCGAAACTCAAAAGTGATGTTTCTAAATACTGCAGATCTTGTCACACTTGTCAAATGGTAGGAAAACCCAATCAGAAAATACCTAAGGCTCATTTACAAGCTATTCCTGCATTTGATGAACCATTTAGTAGAATAATAGTAGACTGTGTTGGTCCTTTACCTAAAACCAAGTTAGGCAACCAATACTTGTTGACCATCATGTGTGCATTTACAAGATTTCCAGAGGCAATTCCTCTGAGAAATATAAAAACTAAAACTATTGTGAAAGCTTTGGTGAAGTTTTTTACACTTGTTGGCCTTCCCAAATCTGTCCAGTCAGATCAAGGATCAAATTTTATGTCTGGAATTTTTCAACAAGTTATGCATGAATTAGGCATCCAACAGTTTAAATCTTCTGCCTATCACCCTGAATGTCAAGGTGCTTTGGAAAGATTTCATCAAACTTTGAAGAATATGATTCGATCATATTGCTTTGATACAGAAAAGGATTGGGATGAGGGTGTTCATTTGTTGTTGTTTGCTGTTAGGGAATCAGTTCAAGAGTCGTTGGGTTTTAGTCCCTTTGAACTAGTTTTTGGTCATACTGTCCGTGGACCACTGAAATTATTGAAAGAGAAACTTCTTTCAAATGAAGACTCAAAGATTAATCTTCTTGATGATGTCTCTGATTTCAAATACAAGTTGTCAAAGGCCTGTGAAGTAGCAAGAACTATTCTTCACACTACCCAGTCAAAAATGAAATTAAGGTATGACAGAAATTCACAGGAAAGGAGTTTTAAACCTGGTGACAAAGTTCTGGCTCTCTTTCCCATACCTCAGAATCCTCTTCAGGCTAAATTTTATGGTCCTTATACCGTTGAAAAGAAAGTAAATGACTTAAATTATATCATTAACACTCCTGGGAGACGGAAACAGAAACAACTTTGTCATATAAATATGTTAAAGGAATATTTTGACAGAGATAGCCCAGCTAATTATTCAGTTAATTTAGTTGTACCTGTCCCACACAGTGAAGATATCAACGATGGAATACGATCAGACTATAGTGACTCTGGTATAACCAATCTTCGGAATTCAGAAATATTGAACAACCTAGACCAGAAACTTTCACATCTACAACAACAGGAAAGAAATGAACTAAAACAGCTATTACATGACTATGAGCACTTGTTTCCTGATGTTCCAACACGAACAAGTAAAATTTATCATGACGTTGACATTGTAGATTCTGCGCCTGTGAAACAGCATCCTTATAGGATGAATCCTCTCAAACAGAACTATCTGAAGAAAGAAATTCAGTATTTACTGGAGAATGATTTCATAGAACCAAGTAAAAGTAACTGGAGTTCACCATGTATTCTTGTTCCCAAGCCAGATAATACATTCCGTATGTGTACTGACTATAGAAAAGTCAACAGTGTCACCAAAACTGATTCATTTCCAATCCCAAGAATGGACGATTGCATTGATAAAATTGGAAATGCGGAATATGTCACCAAGTTTGACCTTTTAAAAGGATTCTGGCAAATTCCACTGACGGAAAGGGCAAAAGAAATTTCAGCATTTGTAACTCCAGATGGACTTTATCAATATAAAGTTATGCCGTTTGGAATGAAAAATTCGCCTGCAACGTTTCAACGTCTGATGAACATAATAACATTTGGTCTTGATAATTGTGACGCTTATATCGATGACGTCATTATCTACAACAACACCTGGGAAGATCATTTGGAAACCATTCGAAAATTCTTTGATCGACTCAGCGATGCGAATGTGACAATTAATTTGAGCAAAAGTGAGTTTTGCCATGCTTGTGTCACATTTTTAGGACATATTGTGGGACAAGGTCAAGTTAAACCTATAGAAGCTAAGGTCAAAGCTATCTCTGAATTTCAAGTTCCAATTTGTAAAAAGCAACTGATGCGATTTCTAGGTATGGCTGGATATTATCGGAAATTTTGTTCCAATTTTTCCAAAATTGCTGAACCTTTGACAAGTTTATTGAGTAAGAAAACCAAATTTTGTTGGTCTGACAAGTGTCAGGAATCTTTTGACAAGTTAAAGGCCATGCTTAAGAATGCACCAGTTCTTTCTGCACCAAATTTTAGCCAATCATTTAAATTATCTGTTGATGCAAGTGATGTAGGGGTTGGTGGAGTATTGATTCAGGAAGACAAAAGTGGTGTGGATCACCCTGTGTGTTATTTTTCTAAAAAACTAAACAAACATCAGAAAAATTATTCCACAATTGAGAAGGAATGTTTGGCTTTGATATTGGCTTTGCAGCATTTTGAAGTGTATGTTACCTCAGCTCTTTCTCCAATTATTGTGTACAGTGATCACAGTCCCCTTACTTTCATCAACAAAATGAAAGATAAAAATCGGAGATTGTTGAGATGGAGTTTGATATTGCAGGAATATAACATTGACATCAAACACATCAGGGGAAAAGACAATGTGATTGCAGATGCACTCTCACGTGCATTGAAATCTAATATTGCTTGATGTAATTAAGTCCAGTATCATAAAACATGTTCTTATGTAATTTTGGTTATTATAGTATTAGATGTATATTCAAAAGAAAGCTTTATTATATAAATCTTTCTTTTTCTTTATGAGGGGAGGTGTTATGTATAGTGTTTATATAATATTGTGGATATTTTAGGAAATTGTAAATGTTTCTTCACTTTAATATTTGCTTAAATCTTAATGTTATCAGGAAAAACATGTTTAACTAGTGTCCTTGAATTAGGTTGTTTTGATCAATATAATGTTTTCTCAATTTGAAGGTCAAGGTTGATTTGTGTTTACAAGTAAAATTCCATTAAGATGACGCACATTCTAGAACATTCTGTCATGTGACCAATCTTTATATATGCCATGTTTGGTGGACATTTATTCAGTTTTGACATTACCATCAGTCTTGTAAAGAGCTATTACAGTTGTGAAAATTCATTACAAATTCTAAGAGAGGAATTATTTTAAGTATTCATTGGATTATAACAGTGCTCACAAACTTTTGGATTTTGGATTTTTAATTGATGATTTTGGAATTTATGTGAACTTATTCAGAGATTTTGGAATACTTCATTTTGACATCAGCACATACAGATTACTAGTACATCAGGACTTTGGAGACCATTAGCACATCATAACATTCAAGGACACAGCCGTGAATTCGGAACATTCTATATTTAGGACTTGTGATTAGAACAATCATTCTTATTGGATTATTAGGATTTCAAAACACATTACTGTAAGTGACTTTTTGATTTTTCATTTTAATTATCTAGTAATAAATTGCTTGTTGATTTTTACTTGATTTGTTGGTTTCACTTTCTTTCTGTTACATTTTTCTTAGACCATAGAGTCGTAACACTGGTGAGGCATTACCAGAGAAAGCTGCTCGAATGTGATGTATCGCACCTTGATATTAGGAAGATATCAGCATTCCGTCTGGAAGTTACTGGAACTCCCTCCAAGGAAGCGTTAAGTTCGGGAAAAGGAGTGGAGAAATTCCCAGGATAAATTCGTCCTAAGGATTTGAATTTCGAACTGGGAATTTTGAATTTTGAACTATGCATGTTGAAATTTAAACAATGCATGTGGTTATGTGAACCATCCGCTCATTTTATTGAAATCATATTCGCATTATGGTGAATACCAAGTTGCAGTAGTTGTATATGACAACGTCATCATAATTTAACATTTGATAATATCAGGTGATTTCTTTGTATACATTTAAGAGAGTGTTGTCCTCCGGCTTTGGTGTCAGTATCTTGTATATGTATATAATCCAGTGTAATTGTCTCTGATGGGAAGCTAACGCTACGTATGAAGTGATGAACATTGTTTTACAGGGTTCGAGTCCTTATAGTGTTATTGTTTGTTTGTTTTTTTCTTTCATTGTATTTTTCTTCATTATATGGTTGCATCAGTAATTTGTGGTATAGGATCTTGTACTTCATTATCAGAAACATTTCATTCACATACATTGTGTTCTGTGTTTTCACTTAATCCAACCCCATTCGGTTACAATCTTGTGACAATACCACCAAAGAAGGAATGTCATAGAAAAAAAATATTGATAGATACAGATGGATACAAGTATAAAACCTGCACCGTAATCAGAAACTGGACCTTCGTCTCAATTATAGCATGAAGAAAGGAAAAAAATAGGGAGAAAGATTTATATAAAGAATTGATTTCCCATCACACCCTCCACACCCGACTGCGGGCACCCAGAAACAGTCGACTATATCCGTCGCCGCCATACGTCATTCATTAAAAGGAATGGAAAAGATATAGCTCAGTATTCCAGCTGTTCCATAACTTGAGCGTACAACACAGCACATACAGTCTGGTTTCCATAATACTTATCACACACATCGTAAAATGTAATCTTCTAAACTGAAACGTCTTCATTGTTAAACAAATTTAAAGCTTTCCCATGCTAATTCACAATTTGTAAACCCTAACACTGAGCTTGCAAAGACAGTTAAACCGATTTATTGTGTAGATGTGACCAATGTTTTAACAAGTTAGACAAAGGTTTTAGTACTTTATACTTTTCTACCAAATTTATCTTAAGGTCCGTACTTTATTTAGTCCCTATCTATGCAAATGCAAGTTTATTTTGAAATATTTAAGCAATATTTACGAAATATTGGCAATAATTCCATGAATCCTGTACGTCACCAGATTCTTTAGCTTAATAAGGATTTTGCATCATATGAAAACCACTAAAATTTGAAATCACCAAAAAATTAATCCGACTGAGGGCGTGTGCGTATAATATGAATCTTCTGGTTCCTTTTGTAGAAATTCTGCTCACGTACAATGGTCTCTGAAGCAGAAAACCAGTCTAGAAAGCTCACATAATACTGCCACCATCTAACAACACGCAAGAGTGGCAGGTAATTATCCGGCATGACTCGGCAAATAATGCGTGCATACTATAGCCGCTTGGTTCCCTACTTCAGAAGTTTGCTAATGACCAAAAGCATCTGAAACACCCACATATTAATCGGGGTATGAAGTACATGTATTCTATAGGTCTCCTAGATTCCTGTTCAGAAGTTGTGCTAATGAGCAAAGCACTCTGAAATAGAGAACCAGTCTAAAAATACCATAGTACACTGGCACCATCTAGTAAACGTCAAGGCCGGTGTGTTCCACTAAATAAATTTTTCGCTTCAAATTATTGATATATGTTTTAAATTTGTTGTATTGCACATCCCAACAAAAAGAAGTGTGCTCAATCTGGTCGGGTGATTAGTCGGTACAATTTAGTTATAGCTCATTCCCATACAGAGAAAAACAGTAATAACATGGAGAACGGCGTATAACATGACCATTTCAATCAATATAAAGAACTAAACGACGGCAAGCGCGCGCGCGCGCGAGAGAGAGAGAGAGAGAGAGAAAGAGAGAGAGAGAGAGAGAGAGAGAGAGAGAGAGAGAGAGATGGCTGCTGAATGTATAGTAACAGAGTCAAATCTTATTAAACATAAATACTGATGAATACATTAATACACATTAAGCGTGGGTTCAATAAAGAGTGCATTGGATTGATAACATAAGAAGAAGATGAATATGGCGAAAACATGAAATAAGTTTTAAAAAAGAAAAAAGTAGGGAAATTACGCCTTGCATTGGTTCTATTACACTACCATGTTCAATATTTGTCTACCAATTTTCGTCTAAATCTGTTAATTATTGTTATATATGTTTAAAATATGTTAACAATATAATAATTTACATCATTAATTTCAAAGAAGCTGTCTAAAATAGCACGAATTAGAAATAAAAAGTTTGTTCCAACTATCTGTCAGTTTACTCTGACCTAAATAGCGATTACAAATAAAAATATATTGATAGCATTTTCAATATTACAACCGCAATTACACACAGCACTATCAGTTACATGGTTATTGAATATATCGTAGTTTAAATTACTTCAGCTATTCCGTGGCCTGGTGCAAAATACATATAATAAGCACGGAGAACAAGGCCGAGGATGCTCCAAATGGACACAGTAACAAGGATCTATTAACGATGGGGAGTGTATTGTAAGCATGAGCAACAGGTGTAGACAGATAAACATACAATCAGAATGAAGATAAGCAATGCAGAAAACGAAGACATGGACCACAGAGGTAAAGAAATTGAAAGAGAAAGACATTCGCGCAGCTTTTTAGAAAAGCTCCAATTCTGAGGGGGGGGGGAGGAACAGTTAAATGCCAAGCATACAAATTGGAAACAAAACTTTAACGGCTGTAGCCTATCCCTTCAGCACAGCTCTTTGCTGCTAAAATTGTTCCTGTACAAATGTTTCGATTAAGCGAACATTTATTGCTATATAAATGGAAATCTATATGGTGAACAGATTAAATATAGCATAAAAGATGAACATGGAAAAGTTGTATATTCCCATGATAGACCTGTACCATCTTTTCCTGTACAGTAAATAGCATTAGCCAGTTCGGAGCACAGCTTTTATCTAGCGACGAACAACATGATTTGCAGAAGCCAACCTTTTATTATTGATCGTTAGATAAATAATCAGATGATGACATAAATTGCTTTATCTTTAAAAGGTCCTAGCAACGTAGGTTTTTCTTTGAACACTGAGGACGTGTAAAGTCAAGCTGCAATACCAGAACAAAGCACATCAACAGGCGATGCGACCAACGGTCTCACTCCACGATTCAATAAACAGTTATTTGAACATTAACCGCATCACAAATTTATATGATCCTGTTAAATTAACTGAAGAAGCTACAACTAGGCGCTTTCTATAAAAACGTGCTGATGCACAAATAAGCACAACTTTAATGGATAATCAGTTAAAGATATCAAAATATCGAGATAATCGTGACAAATTGAAAACAAGCGGTTCTCTTGCTATTGTGTGTCTGTGTTGTCCAGGTTATTGAAATAGTAGTTTACACCAGTAAATTTTTCAGAAAAAAAGCGATCCGTGGTTTAGTATTTTAATTGATGTAGACCTATTAGATGCAATACGGAATATTTCAATAATAACAGGATGACAAGTCATGTTTTATATGCATGATTCATAGGTCAAACTAATAAGTTTTCCAATGACATGATATTGACATCTGTATCACTCTACTGGCGTTTCCCATGTTCCATATCACCATAGATATGCGACATCAGCGGAACGCATTCTACGCTACACGTCTTAAGAAATACGCTGATTTCACATAACCACTCGAGAAGATACAACTTTCCCAATCAACCTCCTATACTGATATTGCGTTCTTTTTATATCATATTCAGTACCTATATTCATGTAATCTTGTTACAACTATCAAGCAGATATTTCCTTTTCACCACACACTGCAACAGCGGACATATTTTTTCAAAAAGGGTTCCGTAGCAGTTGTGCTGTATTAGTATGTCTCGATTTCCGTTTATGGTGATAAAATGGTAACGTTTATTTCCCAAAACTCCTATCATTCTATACGCATATAAAAATGAATAAAGTCCTCCTTTGTTTTTCAAGATAATAGATGATGGGGTAACTATTTATGCAAAGGTAAATTTGACTGTGTTGTGCGTGGTATGTTAACCGCACGATGGAATTTTCAAGTAAATGTTTCCGAAGTAAGAAGTTTAAGGGAATTTGAATACTGTTACATATTTTATTTTATTCTCTTAACTTTTCCAGGAAGACTCTATAATTTATGCTCAGTACTCCAAAAATCGGATGTAAGAAAAGAGTAAATTCCTTTCATCAAAATTACAATATACTCATAAAAATCAAACTTAATAACTTAAACATGTATGATTATATGCACACGGTGACACAATCTTTAGACTTCAATGAAAAGGTCTTATTGGCTTCACAAGAACTTTAAACATATAGAGATCCGCCGGCTTTCCTCTCTGCGCATGTTTGTTTGTCGTTCCATTGTAGAAAATATAATCAACGTGAGAGGTTCTAATGTTTACTTAGACAGGATTTGAATTGGAATTCTGACAAAATCTCTACTAGATCATCAATCGGGGTGAGGGTGGGGGAAATACAAAATAACTTAAACAACGTGTAGTACCCTAATCATGATTATCCTAGATCCATAATTTAAATTACAAGTGTCGAGAAATACGATCACAGAAAATATCCAATAAATGAATTTTGAGTGGAATAATAAGCAAAAAAGAAAAAGTATTGACGAAGCTTTACTTGCATCTCATTATTGCAATATGACGCTGGTAGAAATCTTAGATGGATCAGATTCCATATCAGAAAAATATACAGAAATGATGAATCCTAATTATTAAAGTAATACTTTTAAAATACTTTGGTAGTTCTACATGTACAGAATTTTAAGTATATATAAAAAAAATGTTTGTATTGCAACTTTCAAATTACATTAGGTCTATTTGCAGAAAATTCGTTGTATACAGGGACGGATCCAGAATACCATCAAAGAGAGATTACCATAGAATAGTATATCCTTACAATATCTCTCTCTCTCTCTCTCTCTCTCTCTCTCTCTCTCTCTATATATATATATATATATATATATATATATATATATATATATATATATATATATACACACAAATGAATACAAGTATACAACATGCACCGTAATCAGAAAGTAGATCTTCGTCTCAATTATAGCATGAAGAAAGGAAAGAAATAGGGACAAAGATTTATATAAAGAATTGATTTCCCATCACACCGTACTGCGGGCATCCTAAAACCGCCGACTATATCCGCCGCCGCCAAACATCATTCGATCAAAAGGAATGATACAGATATAGCTCAGTATTCCAGCTGTTCCATAACTTGAGCGTACAACACAGCACATACAGTCTGGTTTCAATAATACTTGTCAGCACACATACAGTCTGGTTTCCATAATACTTGTCAGCACACATACAGTCTGGTTTCCATAATACTTGTCAGCACACATACAGTCTGGTTTCCATAATACTTGTCAGCACACACACAGTCTGGTTTCCATAATACTTGTCAGCACACACACAGTCTGGTTTCCATAATACTTGTCAGCACACATACAGTCTGGTTTCAATAATACTTGTCAGCACACATACAGTCTGGTTTCCATAATACTTGTCAGCACACATACAGTCTGGTTTCCATAATACTTGTCAGCACACATACAGTCTGGTTTCCATAATACTTGTCAGCACACATACAGTCTGGTTTCCATAATACTTGTCAGCACACACTGTACAAGATAACCTTCTAAACTAATACCTCTTCATTATTCAAACAAATTTTAAGATTTCCTGTTAATTCACAATTTGTAAAACCAGACACTGAGCTTGCAAAGACAGTTAAACCGATTTATTGTGCAGATGTGACCAATGTTTTAACAAGTTAGACAAAGGTTTTAGTACTTTATACTTTTCTACCAAATTTATCTTAAGGTCCGTACTTTATTTAGTCCCTACCTATGCAAATGCAAGTTTATTTTGAAATATTTACGCAATATTTACGAAATATTGGCAATAATTCCATGAATTTTGTACGTCACCAGATTCTTTAGGTTAATAAGGATTATGCATCATATGAAAACCACTGTAAAATTGGAAATCACCCAGAAATTAATCCGGCTGATGGCGTGTACGTATAATATGAATCTTCTGGTTCCCTTTGCAGAAATTCTGCTCACGTACAAAGGTCTCTTAAACAGAAAAACCAGTATAGAAAGTCCATATAATACTGTCACCATCTAACAACATGCAAGAGTGGCAGGTGACTATCCCGCATGAATCGGCAAATAATGTGTATATGCTATAACCGCTTGGTTCCCTATTTCAGAAGTTTGCTAATGACCAAAAGCATCTAAAACACCCACATATTAATCGGGAGATGGCGTATGTGTGTTCTATGGGTCTGCTGGTTCCCAGTTCAGAAGTTGTGCTGATGAGTGAAACCCTCTGAAATAGAGAACCAGTCTAGAAATAGCATAGTATGCTGGCACCATCTAGGAACAGCCTAGGCTGGTGGGTGAGTTCCACTAATTAAATATAATATCAAATTATTGATGTATGTTTTTAATTTGTTGTATTGCCAACCCCACCAAAAAGAAGATTGCACAATGGGATCGGGTGATAGGTTCGTACAGTTTAGTCACAGCTCTTTCAAATACAAAGAAAAAACAATAATAACGTGGAGAACGGCGTATTAACATTACCATTTCGGTCAAAATAAAGATCTAAACGAGCGCGCGCGCGCGCGCGCTCGCGAGAGAGAGAGAGAGAGAGAGAGAGAGAGAGAGAGAGAGAGAGAGAGAGAGAGAGAGAGTAGGACTACTGATTGTAGGGTAACAGAGTCAAGCATAATCTTATTAGACTTATATACTGATAAATACATTAACACACATTCAACGCGGATTCAGTAAATAGTACATTGGATACATAACATAAAAGAATATTAACATAGAATAAACACGAAATGCTGTAATAAATGGGGGTATGTTCCATTTGTATTTACGTCTTCATTTATACGTCGTTAAATTTTAATGATTAGTTGTTTGATTATGGGAAGTCGGTGTTGGGAAAATATTTCCCAGCCCGACTAATTAGCCAATTTCTAGGAACAGACGTCATGCTTACAGTTTTTAAGAGACTTTTCAGTGGAGTGGATTGGTTTCGTAGTTTGAGCTGGGGTCAGACTAGCAGCATAACTGGGCATGGAGTTAAGTAATTCCTAGTTTAATTCAGGGGTGTTGATTGATTGTGCCTTTCGGTGGGAGATATTCGTGACAAGAACTACTGTTTTGTGCCATGGAATAATTTGGAAGAGGTCATCCCTTTGTTTGGAGATGCCGTTCATTGTAGTAGTTGGCGGAAGTACACGTGCGAAACGTGGTTCAGACTGTTGTTTTTATTGACCCAGGGATGGAATCGAAAAATAATTCCCAGCATTTGGTGTTTTGATTGTGTTATGTGATTCATGCCACGGCAAGCTAAGACGGAAAAGCCATGCAATCGTGAAGTTATAATTGTGACATTGTGGTCATTTATTTATTGATTACAGAAAAATTGTTTCTAGTCTTGGTGCGTTACGATTACTTACAGTTGACAACGAATGTTGTCGGGAAGTCCACGGAAATAGGGGAAACAAGGGACTTCCAGCCCAACCTCACGCAGGTGTTTGATTCACTCGGCAGAGGAACCCCTGTGCGTGTTACAATACGTTTTAAAATAGAAAAAGCAGAGAAACAAACCTTGCATTGGCTCTATTACATTACCATACTCTATATTTCTCCGAAGGTTTTCATCAAATTTGTAATTGTTTTTATGTATGATGTTTATATAATATTATAAATATTTTAGGAAATTATAAATGTTTCTTGACTTCAATATTTGCTCAGACCTTAATGTTATGTATAAGGTTTACATGTTAAGCTATTGTCCTTGAATTAGGTTGTTTACTTAGTATTTGAGTTCAAGGGCTGTTTTGGCAAACAAGTTGTTTATTTAATTTGAAGTCATGGTTGATTTTGTTTACAGATAAAACTTGAATTTCCTTTAGAGTTGTGTTTCAAAAGTCACATACACCATATAATTTTCTAGAACATTCTTTCATGTGACCCATCTTTTTATATACCATGTTTAGTGGACAGTTTTTAGTTTCGACCTTACCATCAGTCTATAAAGAGTCATTACAGTTGTGAAATATTATTCCAAATTCAGAGAGAGGAAATATTTAAAATATTCATTGGACTATCTTGCTCATAGACTTTTGGATTTTGGATTTTGAATTGATGATTTTGGGATTTATGTGAACTTATTCAAAGATATTCTGGAGTACTTCATTTTGGCTCATCAGAACATTAAAAAACTACTGGCACATCAGGACATTTCAGACTATTGGCACATCAGCATATTTAAGAATACAGTAATTCACTGGGAACATTCTATATTTAGGACTTGTGATTACTACACTTAGGATTATTGGATTATTTGGATTTCAATTCACGTTACTGTAAGTGTCCTTTGATTTTTATTTTAATTATCTAGAAATAGATTACTTGTTGATTTTTACTTTATTTGATGGTTTCACTTTCTTTCTGCTACAATTTTCTTAGACCATAGAGTCGTAACAATATGTTTAAAAAAAATTGACAATATAATAATTTAGATCAGCATTTATTTCAAAGAAGCTGTCTAAAATAGCAAGAATAGCAAAATAGGAACCAGAAGTTGGTTCAAACTGGTTGTCAGTTTTCTTTCACCTGAATAACAATTACAATTAAAAATATAACGATAATATTTTCAATATTGTGACCGCAATTACACACAACACTATCAATTAAATGATTATTGAATAAATCATATTTCAAATTACTTCAATTATTACGTGGCCTGATGCGAAATACATATAATGGTCTTCCATCTCCGTAGTAGTTGGGTGACAAATGTGATTTGCAATGAACAAGTTTTCTCAAGAAGCAAACAAAAATGATTCTATCTTTGTTTCAATAAGGTACATAATTCCACAGTTGTAGACATGAATTAGAAAAGGCATTTCTATAACATTCTATACGTGTATTAGTCTAGGAAAAATAATATATATTTCGTAGATTATAACTAGACCTATCACCTACCAAAGGAGGTAAAAGATTAACTATATAGTAGGAAGATTAAAAGATTAACTAAAAGATTAACTATATAGTAGGAAGAATAAAAGATTAACTAAAAGATTAACTATATAGTAGGAAGTGATGCAATAAACAATTTGTGAAAAGTACAAATCTGAGGAGGAGCAGTCATTGCAAACGACAACGTTATATTCGAGTTATCGGTAAATATAGGTCAAATATATATTTTTGTCTCACGCTTTTCTACTTGGTTTTAATTGCAATGTTCCCAAAACACTAATAATATTTTATGCCAACTGATAGACATTATCGATATGTTTTGTCCAATCACACTAGTTGCTAAATGTATGGATATGTTTTGCCCAATTACGTTTGTTGCTAAATGTATGGATATGTTTCGCCAAATTACACTTGTTGCTAAATGTATGGATATATTTCCCCCAATTACGCTTGTTGCTAAATGTATGGATATGTTTTGCCAAATTACACTTGTTGCTAAATGTATGGATATATTTCGCCCAATTACGCTTGTTGCTAAATGTATGGATATGTTTGCCAAATTACACTTGTTGCTAAATGTATTGATATATTTCGCCCAATTACGCTTGTTGCTAAATGTATGGATATATTTAGCCCAATTACGCTTATTGCTAAATGTATGGATATATTTCGCCCAATTACGCTTGTTGCTAAATGTATGGATATGTTTTGCCAAATTACGCTTGTTGCTAAATGTATGGATATGTTTTGCCAAATTACGCTTGTTGCTAAATGTATGGATATATTTAGCCCAATTACGCTTATTGCTAAATGTATGGATATATTTCGCCCAATTACGCTTGTTGCTAAATGTATGGATATGTTTGCCAAATTACACTTGTTGCTAAATGTATTGATATATTTCGCCCAATTACGCTTGTTGCTAAATGTATGGATATATTTAGCCCAATTACGCTTATTGCTAAATGTATGGATATATTTCGCCCAATTACGCTTGTTGCTAAATGTATGGATATGTTTTGCCAAATTACGCTTGTTGCTAAATGTATGGATATATTTCGCCCAATTACACTTGTTGCAAAATGAAATGTCTAAAGGTTAATATTTCTACGAAAGAAAACTGTTTTTGTTTAAATTTAGTAACAGGAAGTATGTGATATTTTTCGACATAACAAAATATAATTTCAGGTGGATTAAAATGTATTAGTCATTGTTTGTATCAATCTTCTATGGCTGTAAGATCAACATTTAACACAAATTCAGCTTTTCAGATATTGACTGATGCATACGCTATTGGGCTGTCATCGGCAAAATGACTTGTAAAACATAGATCATGAGATATATTATTTATATACACGAGGAACAATTATCAACCAATGACTGTACTATGAGTACCGGTCCGCTAGCATAAATTAGTCAAAAGCTAAGTTTATATTTGACAAACATTGATTGACATCTATTTTAAAAAATCTGAAAACAAGTTAATGAGAGAAGTATCTAACCCAGGGGTGTCAAACATACTTCCCGCGGGCCGGATACGGCCCTCCAGACTCGTTATTTATTATTATTATTTATTATTATTTATTATTATTTATATCAAATCTGGCCCGCCATAGCAAATGAGTTTGACACCCCTGATCTAACCCATAACATTTCTATTTATGTAAAAGACCCTGTCAATGTCCTAGAAGAAATTACACTCGTCGTCATTATTATCTAGTGCTTCACAAATACTAAGATAAATTTCTATCAATTGATATACAGTCGAATGGAATTGATATACAGTCGAATGGAATTGATATACAGTCGAATCATTAGAAATAAAGTTGATTGATAATTGTAAATAATAATCCTTGATATGAATTTGGTTAAAAAGATATTTGTTAATAATCCTTACCACGATTTTCTCCATTCAACTTAATAAAGATATGCCCCATAGTTAGAAGGATCGCATCTTGAACCTTTCGTATGTCAGGGTACAACTGTAGTTTTCTTCCATATTGTTTTATAAATATTCTTGGCAAAAGAACGATTAAATAAAATACACAAAGGTTTGGCTATTGAAGGCATTGCTCCTTTAATCAGTTTGTTACTTCTTTTGTCACCTCCACATGTCTTTTTTGACATACAGTCATATTAGATAATTTCTCATTTGTCCGTATTTGTATTCGGGAAGAATCACTTTTAATTCGTGTACATTTGCAACAAAAATAAATGTAAGAAAATGATTAAAGCATTCGGCCTTCTCTTAATCAGAAAATGCTGCATAAGTAACATAGCTGTCATTAATATAGTAGAGTGATTTTCTAGGGGCTGAATGTCCTTGTTTCAACAGGAGGCGAATTCGACCTCAGTACTATTTAGAATTTGTGCAAAAAACTACCAAAATTTTCATGATTATTAATGACGTCATCGTTCCAATTAATGTGCAGTCAATATTCGTTCTTGGTTCTACGGACGCAAGATGCAGAATGCCGGGGTCCGCCATATTTAGCAAGATGCAGAATGCAGGGGTCCGCCATATTTAGCAGTACATATTATACTGAAACAACATGGCCTATAGGAGATCGCCATCTTGGATCCTATGTTCATATTTGGCAATTTCTCGGTTGGGACAGACACCTTCGTTACACTATCCAGGTCACAGTATAGAACAGACACTTTCGGTACATTATCCAGGTCACGGTATGGAACAGACACCATCAGTAAGAGCGCCGGTACACTCTCCAGATCACAGGATGAAACATACAGCCTTGGTAAAAGCGCCAATACACTCTCCAGATCACAGGATGAAACATACAACCTTGGTAAAAGCGCCGATACAGTCCCCATGTCACAGTAAGCTCTTGGGTACTGTTGGGGTTCACACACTCTTATAGTTAAGCATGTTGTGCAAAACATGATACCTTTTTTAAGCCAGATATTTAATTTAGTTTCGGCAGCATTCAAATGTTCCTTTCTAGCTGTGAACTGAATTTCGAAAACAACAAATGTTTGGTTTTTATCCGGCAAATATTTTTTTAGTTTTAATCGTATATATAATTGGATTTTATTCTTGGTCGCGTAAAAACACACATAAGAATGAGAATTTAGACAATGGTTAACGATGCCATCGTGTACATCTTTATTTCAAACGGACACCCGTAGAAAGTATTTATTGGCACCAATCGTAAAGTTTTTGCATGTTAGTTTTTTTAAATTGGATAGTATGACAGAGAGGATTTAATTAAAAATAAGTCACAATGCTTAACCATTATCTACAAAGGGTTTCAATTTTGATTTATTGTCCTTCGTCTTGACAACACTTTCACAGTTCAAGTTTCCCTTCAAATATTGCCATGAGAATCATAATGGTAACTCCGACGAACATTCCTATATTATTGCATACAAACTCCAGTATTGGTTTGTCTGTTTTCTTGTGGACCATCGTCGGAAGCTGGGAAAACAAAACATATAATTATGGACTACATTAAAATATTTAAAACTGAACTCGTGTCACGCATATTTTTCATACTATTTAATAAACAAAATAAAGTTGTAAGTAAATGTCAAAGTTGTGAAATATGATTATAATAAGTGGCCATGGCATGACACTTTTACAATATATTCAATATGAATTACATATAGATTGTTATGCAACAAATCGCCACTATATTGTAATACTAATATAATTCAAACTTAATATTACTGTCCCAAAATGTGAAAGTTTTAATTTAGCGACAAATTTATTTTAACATAAATGTTAGGAAACCGGATTAAAGTATGTGACCATTATATACTGACAAGATACTTAAGCCAGAACATGAGTGAATAGTTTAAGGCATCCTCAGAAATACTTTATGTTTGCGTTGTCCACATTCATTAGTGTGCTACAAATTCGAGAGAAAATTGTTTTCTTCTCATTTAAACTGGCGATGAAAGACAATTGATGGATGATATTGGGGAAAAAAGCAAGCAATACTATAATTCCACTGATACGTACCATGTCTGCTAAAGAAATGTACAAGAACAGTCCAGCTGTAACAGCAAAAATCCAATTTCTGACCTCTGAATCTGTAGAAACCGCTAACCCGATGTATAGACCAATCATGGCCGTCAGGGAAGACAGGAAATTATAAAACAGTGCCTTCTTGAAAGACATACCACTCGTTAATAGTATGGCAAGGTCACCTGCAATTGGATGGTGAGAGAGGGAATGATTAGTTTCTTTTTGGCGTTTTACGGCACAACACCACTATGAATGTTATGTCATGCCAAGACAAGTAGAGTAAAGGCTCTTGCCCAAAGACACATCAGGGCAGCCGATACGGGCTGATTTGATAGTGGGAATTACCCGCCCCCCTCCCCCTCCCCCCCACACACACACCATTCTGGTCATGAGCTCAATGCCTTAACTACTGAGGTACAGCGGCTTCTGAGAGAGAGAGAGAGAGAGAGAGAGAGAGAGAGAGAGAGAGAGAGAGAGAGAGAGAGAGAGAGAGAGATTTTATCGATGAATTTATTGTTGACAATATACAGAAAGCCAGGAAATTTGTTATCGAAACTGAAACGCTGCTATCTGACTTAAGATTAGATATATACATATTTTGTTTTTCTTATAATTTACAATATCTTATAATCTTACAATACAGCTATTTAAGGACTTTTGTTGGCCCTGTAGTAGATTTAAGTACACAAATGTTACAATAATTTAATGTCAGTAGGTTGAACAAAACGGTACTAAATAACCGCTGTGTAATGTGATCCGAGACATATATCATCATAAATGATGGAAACTAGAGATGGAACAAAAATAATAGAGTATGATGGAAGAGGAGAAGGTTTCAGAAGAATAAGAGGAGGAGGAGTAGAAGAAAGAAGAGAAGGAATAAGAGGATGAGAATGAAGATGACGAGAAGGACGAAGAGGTTAACGAGTACAGTTATCCCAACAACAAAAAAGGGAAGCCTATCAACGTATAGAAAAAAGAGGACTAGAGACAGACAGACATAAAGATGGACAGATTTACCCAGTTCGTGAGGAAACTCGTGGCATATAATTGTGATAGTGGTTGCAACACCCAGCATGATGCTCTGTGTGAAAGCGGCCCCAACAGCCAATCCGTCAGCAAAGTTATGGATCGCATCGCCAATAATAACCATGTATACAACGGGAGGCAATCGCCCTAGAAAAGCATAAAGCATGTTGTTTCAGATAACAGTTACTTGGTGAACCTTTTTAATTTTACAGTGATGTACGAGTAGCATTTTAAATTTTCTGATAAATTTATTTTAAATTTTCAATTTAAAGTTATATCCGAGTAAATGTATGTGCAACAAATTAATGTCATATGCAAAATGGTATTATCTACTCTTTACACGTAAGAACAATCAACAATTAAATTGTACAGCTTCGGTTATCTGCCGCAGTTCAGCTCATTGATAAAGACAGGGAAATGATATATACACATATGCATGTAAATTCAGTGTGACATCTTTTACTACGGTATCAATGCTTTTAAGGCTTGATATTGGTCTCCTGTAAGCTATAATTCCAGCTTCGTATGTGTTCAGTGAACAACAGATAGCGAAACGACAATTGCGATTTTTGTTTCTCTAAAAAAAGTACTGTGACAGATGACTGGAAACCTCGGGCACAATATTGGTTCATACTGTATACTGTGTTAAACAGAACAGAATACACAGTTGGGTAAACGTATCATACAACCATACGGGCATTACAAGTTTGAATTAGTTTTTTGTTTATTTTCATTTTGTTTAAGAAGTAACTTTTACGTGAAGAACACAACAGAGTTCATCCGCAATTTATTTTTAGAAAGAAATTGTGGGGGGTTTTTAATTAAAAAAAAGGTATTTGTGGAGAAAATTGAGGTGGTATTCACGTATGTTTTGTGTTTAAAACTGTTTCAAAATTAGGAAAACCTCTATACAATGGAAAACTGAACAATATGATGTTTTCGATACTTAATATAAAAATAAAGTTGAAATCAGACTTTTGGCGTATCATGAAAAATGAGAAATAATTCATGCAAAATATCTCAAAAGATTTTGTCTTCTCGAAATTGAAATGTTTTATTCAAAACCCGAATTCTTTTAGGAAAATGCAAATTAAGTTCATCGTTGTACTTTGTTTCCCACTAAAACAAAACAATAGTAGTATATCCCAAAGTACTTACCATGGTTTTCATCCACGGTAGAAGAGATGTCCCCATGTGAATGGCCATGACCAGTTCCATCAGACATCTGTAGGGTCACAGTGGAGCCATGTCCGTTCTAGTTCAATATATTAATTTTATTGTACCCTCAACTTTAGAATGTAAAACTTAAATGATCAATTTCGAATGATTGTGTTAAATGTACTAACGAAAAATGATTCTATAAAATGTGCTAAAGAAGAATGATTGTGTAAAATGTACTAAAGAAGAATGATTGTATAAAATGTACTAAAGAGGAATGATTGTGTATAACGTACTAAAGAGGAATGACTGTATAAAATGTACTAAAGAAGAATGACTGTGTAAAATGTACTAAAGAAGAATGACTGCGTAAAATGTACTAAAGAAGAATGACTGCGTAAAATGTACTAAAGAAGAATAACTGTATAAAATGTACTAAAGAAGAATGACTGTGTAAAATGTACTAAAGAAGAATTACTGTGTAAAATAAAGAGGAATGACTGTATAAAATGTACTAAAGAAGAATGACTGTGTAAAATGTACTGAAGAAGAATGGCTGTGTAAAATGTACTAAAGAAGAATGAATGTGTACAGTGTACGAAAGAAGAATGACTGTGTACAATGTACTAAAGAAGAATGACTGTGTACAATGTACTAAAGAAGAATGACTGTGTACAATGTACTAAAGAAGAATGACTGTGTACAATGTACTAAAGAAGAAAATGTACTAAAGAAGAATGATTGTGTACAATGTACTAAAGAAGAAGCCGCCATGACTACGTGGTTAGTATGCCCGACTCTCGTCTAAGAGAGGTGTCTATATTATAGAAGGGAAGTAACTCTTGCACACTGGCTAGAATTGTCTCTCTTATGAATAGTAAATAATGGTATGATACTACTGATACTACTATTAATACTACTACTATTGCTACTACTACTAGTACTGCTACTACTAATACTACAATTACTACTATTCATGAATATGAATAATGAAACTATTATGAAGCCATATTTTCAATCTATGTATTAGTACCAAATATAGGGTTGCGTCGAAAAGGATGACACATTTACTTCAGATTCTGTATATACTCGTCACCTTTGAGTTATTTTTATCATGCATGCTCTGAGCGTAGAGTACTGAAGCATTCCAATTAAGCACAAAAAAAGCAAAGTGTTCGTCGCGATTTTATGTAAAGTGTCACATAATGACAAAACGTTTGGCAACATTTATAATAGCGGTTGAAATGTTTTGGCGATATTTATTTATTTGATATCATTTTGAGACTTCTAAATCGAAAAAACTTATCCAAAGCTAAAAACAAACAAACAAACTGCTATACTGCACTAATTGTAGATGAAGGCTGGATGTTGGAAGGTCTTTGTCGTCGCAATAAAGGAGCAAAGGGAACAGGAAAAATCGTTAAAGGCAACAGCTAGATGGCGTAGAATATTCAGTATATTTTCGTTGATAAATGACAGATTTGCAAGTGTGATTTATCAAGATTTTGATTGGCTGAGATTATGTTGGAAGCAACTCTTGTATCGTTCTTATTTGAAGTTGGATTTGAAGGGCAAAATAGTTAAAATTAGAAAATACTTATTGACACACGAACTATTTATCTAGTCAGTACTAAATATATGAAAGTATACGCTCGTGCCTGGTATTAACCATATTGCTATAATACAGATGTTCCTTAAGATTATGGCATTTTCATGCCGACGAAGCTAAAATACTAAAATAAATACTTCACCTCTTAACATATCTAGAAAAGGAGTTTATTTTGATTCTGTACTTTTATTATTCCATGATTCATGCCAGAGATGTTTTTTTATTTTATGCTAGTCAAGGAATTACTGGATTTTCCGAGTGAAATAATTGTGATATTTCACTGCAGTGAAAAAATATGATATTTTTTCATTGGCCGTCAATAGTGATTGATAACATTATGAGTAAGAAATTTCAAACCTTGCGTGGTGTAAAGGTTAAGATGTTCGCCTCGCAGCCAGGCGAACTGGGTTCATATCTAACTATGGACAAATATTTTTTTATTTTTTCATTTTCTTTTTATCTGCTGTTTTACCTTGAATTGGGAAGGAGCATTATGTAACTACTGATATCTACTGATATTTTATGTGCTAATATACACAAAACAGAGCAGAACATAAACGGTAAACCGCTGACATCGCGCGGGATGCAGCAAGACATCAGCTACTTCTGTGTGTTATACAAATTACTAGACAATACGCTTGAGCATAAAATAAAAAGAATATTTGCATGCTCCGAGTGAATAACGGATATATTTCATCTCATGGGTGAAAAACTTAAGTATTTTCACCCACTCGATGAAATATATCCGTTATTCCCTCGTTTCAAGCAAATATCCTCTCTTTCGTTGGTTGACACAACGTCATATGATTTGTGGTAAATCAATCATTTTATCGCTCTTTCGTGACGCCATATGACGTGTCCGTAACTGAATGATTTGTCATAGCTTCAAAACGATTTCTTCCAAGTATAAAGACAATCCATAGGGGTTTAGGAAATATAAGCAAATGAAAGGAACTTTAAATAAAACCTTAAGGAAATTTTTCTAGGACAGTGGCTTTAACCCCAACGTAACAGGGGCCAGCAAATATGTTCTAGATTGAATTGTCTTAGATTCATAGTGACTCATACAAAGCAATATATACAAATGCAAAAATTCAACCGAAACCTTATCAAAATATTGACGCCCCGCTTTCATAAAAACCACTGATATGTCTCGCTTTCCCTCTGGTATGGGCTCAACCCTAAAACAATTATAGACCATAAAACAATTATAGACTTTTGTTTCTGTAAATGTGAAGTTTTGTGTAAATCCATCATATTGAATATGGTGTTTACTGGTACATAATACTTCATATTTACTTCAACAACGGTAAATAATTGTATTATATATATATATATATATATATATATATATATATATATATATAGAGAGAGAGAGAGAGAGAGAGAGAGAGAGAGAGAGAGAGAGAGAGAGAGAGAGAGAGAGAGAATTACAAATATATCCCTAACAACAGAGCGGAAAGTGTTATCATTGGAATCCACAGGAGAATGCTTGATAACATCAACATAATTTTAAAATACGAATAAATAATATTATCATACAGGTTAGAGAATTTTAATTCGTACTCTACGGAGATTCGAACCCGGATCCGCGGGTTACGGTACCCATCGCCTTGCCTGTTCGAATCTCCGTAGAGTACGAATTAAATTCTCTAACCTGTATCATATTTTATATATATGTTGCCAAATGGTAATTGATAGGCGGCGTGGCTAATTTTGCATTTTATTTTCCATTTTCACTTTTAACCCAAACGAGACAGATAATCTATATACCTGTGAAGGTTTCCATGGATATGTGATATCAGTCTGCAAATCTTCATGGAATTCAACCTGCTTGCTTCGCTGTCATGTAAAGTTTTATTTGAAGATAGTTAGAACATTGAATACAATAACATTGTTCACACATTAACACACACACACACACACACACACACACGATAGATGCATAAGTGAATGAAAAAGATAATACTTGTATGTGTTACCAGATGAAAAACTCTCTTTCTATATTTCTACTCCATAAAGTAGCCTCGTGATTTTAACAAAAAGTACAGTCAAACCTGATGTAGCGACCACCTGCTCTTAGTAACGACCATACTACTATATCCATAATTATATGTGAAATATACTTGTATCTGGCGCCAATTTGCTTCTTGCGACCACCACACCGATACACTATCGATAGTGATGTTCCGCCCACCCTTAGATACAGCTAGCAACGTTTCCGGGTCAGACAGTGTAGACACAAAATGGCAGCCACATACAATATATATTTAGAATTTCTCTTTATTAATTAGATTATATACTAGTAGTGTGTAGAAGAAGAGTAAATTAGCTTGGAAAATACAATTACAAGTTATAGAAACAGTGTATACTATGTCGGTAGCTTATATAATTTATTATATATACAATGTCGGTAGCTTATATAATTTTCGAGAATCTGCTTGATCTCTATCCCATAATGCTGCTTCAGGTAGTGCTCAGAACTGTGTTTCCGGATAGTAAGAAAACTGATATGTGACTAACGCTCTACTAAGTCTAATGACTGTTTACATATAGACTCTAGATAATGGATAATACTTTGATTTTACTGCCTTAATATTTTAAATGATGGGTCGGGTGGGAAGTGAAATTCAAACACAGAGTTTCGAAACCTACAACGACACAATCGCCCGTAGTTCTTGGAGCTATCTCAGCTAAAGATGAAACAGGTTCAGACCACAATTAGCTTCCCATGTGGTTGACCACAGACAGGATGATATTCCGAATAACATGTACCAAATTTGAATTGTATATTTCAGCTGACTTATTTTGAAATGATTCAAACCAGGTTGATAATAAAAGGGTAGACTTAAAATTTGACAAAACTGTATAGATTGTTGCAAAGCACTCTTTGCGATTAACACAGTGATATTTTAAAACCATCCAATTTCCATGTCATTTAGGAGCTTTTTTGTCACTTCCCGTACCGTAGTAATACACAACAATGGGCAGGTACACAGCCATTCCCCCATGAATTTAACGACTTTAATGCGCAAATGTGAGTTAACGTAAATGAAAAGTCACTAGATCTATTGCTTAGATTAATAAACACCTAAAAATGAAAAGTCACTAGATCTATTGCTTATATTAATAAACACCTAAAAATGAAAAGTCACTAGATCTATTGCTTATATTAATAAACACCTAAAAATGAAAAGTCACTAGATCTATTGCTTATATTAATAAACACCTAAAAATGAATAGTCACTAGATCTATTGCTTATATTAATAAACACACAAAAATGAAAAGTCACTAGATCTATTGCTTATATTAATAAACACACAAAAATGAATGGCTATATATTAACTGGAGGAAAATAATTTTTGTCTGAGGTCGAATTGCGAAAGACGGATAAAAGATACCACCCTAGAAGAGTTAGTGGATCATAGGACTTAATTTGAGTAAGTCGTCGAGATAGTCGTTGACCATATTCATTAGTCCTTTCAGGTAACGTAAGGCCGCTGCCTAATTAATATAACTTGCCGAGACACTCTTGGGATATTAACATGGTTCATGTAGAAACTCTCATTTTTATTGTTCTTCTAATTCTTTAATACTCACCCTTTGCCGAAATATCAGCATCCCGGACTCGAACACGTAAAATAACCAGATTCCTGAAAGACAGTGAAAGATATATATATATATATATATATATATATATATATATATATATATATATATATATATATATATATATATATATATAATGACACCAATATAGTCAAACAGGTCAAATAGTAATAAATTCATTCCAAGCAGAACTCGAACCTGTGTCGCAAATAAAGTTACCTATCGCCTAACCCTGATGCACCAGCGCCATAAACAATACTGATACGCGCTCATCATTTCATATAATCATATATCCTACATATAATTAATGTGGGATCCAGGAAAAAGCGCCGTCTTCTCCGTGTATTATATCGGTGTCAATCTATCCAACTATGTATATATGTATGTATATATCTATATGTAATCTATCTATATACATACTTACATGTTTGACTGTATATAGATCTGCGTGGTAGGTTTGCCGGCTGGCTGCCTCTATCTACCCATGAAATGTTATATTTAAAAGCCAATACTTAGTTATGTTTGAATTAATGTTAAAGTCATGTCTAAAAGCCAATACTTAGTTATGCTTGAATTAATGTTAAATTCCTGTCTAAAAGCCAATACTTAGTTATATTTGTATTAATGTTAAATTCATGTTTATAAACCAATACTTAATTATGTTTGTATTAATGTTAAATTCATGTTTATGTTGTTGTTGTTGTTGTTATGGGGATAACACACATGATAGACTATACATGGCGGCCAGTATATTTGGTGGAGGAAGAACCCGAGAAAACCCCGGGAAGAACCACCGACCCACGGGAAGCTACTGACAAGCTTTCTCACATACCCACGTTGGCCGAGCCCGAGACTCGAACCCACGCGGACAGAGGTGAGTTGTCAATGATCTGTAAAGGCGAGCGCCTTATACCACTCGGCCACCCGAGGCCCCAAATTAATGTTTATAAGCCAATACTTAGTCATGTTTGTATTAATGTTAATTCATGTTTAAATGCCAGAACTTAGTTATCTTATTATTAATGTTAAATTCATGTTTAAAAGCCAATACTTAGTTATCTTTTTATTAATGTTAAATTCATGTTCAAAAGCCAATACTTAGTTTATGTTTTTATTAATGTTAAATTCATGTTTAAAAGACAGTACTTAGATATGCTTGCTTTAATGTTAAATGCATGTTCATATTTAGTTATGTTTTTATTAGTGTTAAATTTATGTTTAGAAGCCAATACTTAGTTTATGTTTTTATTAATGTTAAATTCATGTTTAAAAGACAATGCTTAGATATGCTTGCTTTAATGTTAAACGCATGTTCATATTTAGTTATGTTTTTATTAATGTTAAATTTATGTTTAGAAGCCAATACTTAGTTATGGTCGTATTAATGTTAAATTCGTGTTTAAAAGCCAATACTTAGTTTATGCTTGTATTAATGTTAAATTCATGTTTAAAAGCCAATACTTAGTTATGTTTTTATTAATGTTAAATTCATGTTTAAAAGCTAATACTTAGTTATGGTCGTATTAATGTTAAATTCATTTTTAAACGCCAATACTTAGTTTATGCTTGTATTAATGTTAAATTCATGTTTAAAAGCCAATTCTTAGTTTATGCTTGTATTAATGTTAAATTCATGTTTAGAAGCCAATACTTAGTTATGGTCGTATTAATGTTAAATTCGTGTTTAAAAGCCAATACTTAGTTAATGCTTGTATTAATGTTAAATTCATGTTCAAAAGCCAATACTTAGTTTATGTTTTTATTAATGTTAAATTCGTGTTTAAAAGTTAATATTTACTTATGTTTGTATTAATGTTAAATTCGTGTTCAAAAGACAATACTTAGTAATGCTTGTATTAATGTTAAATTCAGGTTTAATAGACAATACATGTCCTTAGTTATGTTTGTATTAATGCAAGGTTTTCTATTAAAATCAACAAACTTATTGAAGAGATGATCAGCATCTATATCGGATGTGAAAGATTGTAGATTCGAAACGTGTTTTGTGAGGTCACGGTGTGTTAAATATGAAATAAATGCAAAGAATACACATTATGAAATAATTTGATTTGGTTTGGTGTTTTACAGCACAGCAACACAAGTAGGTGCTTTTAGTACCGAAGGAAATGGAGTACAGTGGCTTGCCCAAGAACACGACACGATAGCCGACTTGGACCAATCCGATAGTAGATTCAAACCGGCACCATTTAGGTGGCGAGTCCAGAGCGACAACCACTAAGACACCACGAAACTTACCTTCAGGATATCGCGTGTATTTCACATCCCCGTAGGTGGGATTTTGAATGAAAGACCATCGGAACTAAATGTTTATTATAAACGAACGAAAATCGGAACTAAATGTCACATATATCGAGCTTGATCACGGAAAGACCTGTGACCTAGAATTTATCATTAACAATGGGCAAAACGTTGACCTAAAAATACTGCTTTATAAACCTCGGCAAAATAGTGCATTGAACATCTAGTCAGGAATGTATTGGAATCGTTTAATAGTATAATAACGATGCAAGTGGTAATTGGCAAGGATGAGATAAATCGGAAAGAACAGAAGTAAAGTTTTTATCTTTCCTTCTTTAATGTTCTTGCAACACGCTGAGACGATCACGGAGGTCAATGAAGATGAGCGCAATGAACCCTGGGAGAATTTGATGCATGTCAAAGCATCCAAGTTCAATAAGACGTATTGCAATATTTGGATCAAATGTGTAATTCAGTCTCCTCGACATATTCCTTTGACATTCTCTAAACATTTTCGTAATTGGAAAAACGTGAGGATGCATATACACCAATCTGATAAATGAGCCCCCAAACTTGTTTTGGAATATTGGTAGTTTGAGATCCGATCTCACTTATTCCTGGGGGCCCCGGGGGGCCGAGTGGTATAAGGCGCTCGCCTTTACAGATCATTGACATCTCACCTCTGTCCATGTGGGTTCGAGTCTCGGGCTCGGCCAACGTGGGTATGTGAGTAAGCTTGTCAGTAGCTTCCCGTGGGTCGGTGGTTCTTCCCGGAATTTTCTCGGGTTCTTCCTCCGCCAGATATACTGGGTGTCATGTACAGCCTATCATGTGCTGAAAATGGCGTTAAACCCATAATAACCAACCAATCACTTATTCCTGAAACGGTGCAATTATTGCAGACAGAGTTGTCCATGACACATATCTACCGTTTTAACACACTTACGTTTATTTCTCGAGGCTCTTGGATTAAGATCTGTTGAAGGAGCCTTTCGACGATCTATACAATGCATTTCTATATCAAAATGGATGTGAAACTACTTTAAATCGAAGTGTAAACTCATATCACTCGTCGCCATGTCGAATTACCTGGCTACATCGGCGGGTATCGGCTTTTCTATCAATAGTGAGCGACCAATCAGATGCGACCTTTGCTCATTCCAAATTTATCAGTTGTTTTGGCTATATGATGACTGATGCGCCCGTGGATTTGTCATGTGATTGTCACGTGATGAATATCTCGTCATGTGACTATTATTACAGTTAATAACGCGCCAAATTACATGATGGATATATTAAATGACAGTGTTCTGAGCAAATTGGGTTACATTTTAAAACTGAAATCGAGGAAAAGTGAAGCCTCATTAGAGTTAGTCCAGGAAACGAATGTTATTTTTTTATAATGTGGATGTCGCGAAGAGCATGCTATTTCTTTTATAATGGTGGGTTTCAGGACAAATATGTTATTTCTTTTGTAATGGTGGGTTTCGAGGCAAGCAATTCTCTTTAATTTATAAAGGTAGAGGTACACTATTACAAGTGGAGTTACAACTTGTCAAACATCTGATTTGATATTGAAATATGTTGTACAGATAGCCGAAAGGTCCACTCAACCGATTGTAATCCAAGAATTGCGAGAAATACCGTTAAATGTCAAAATCTGTCTGCAATAATTGCAAGATTTTATGAATAGGTGATATCCGATTCCATACCATTAACATACCAATACATTTTGGGACTGATCGTTTGTACTACGACAACACAAAATGTAAACTATTCACTCTTATTTGTGTTTCGTTGGTTAAGCATACCCAACAAAGAAAACAGTTAGAGCAATAGTAATTGTAAGATTTAAGCTTGAACAATTATACGAGGAATAAAGCACATACTTTACCTGCGCAAACAACCAAGCTATACCAAATAAATGGTTCTACAACGATTTTGCTCTTGTCTCCGTGATGATGTTGTTCCTCTTCATGATTGTGAGCTCCGAAAACCTGCAGAACAAGTTTTGTTTATTTATTTATTTATTTACTTATTTATATCTTTATTCATTTGTAAATTACAACACAGATAGACAAAAATAGAAGCATTTAAACAAGAAAACACTGCAATTGTATCTCACTAATGAGCATAACTACTTCTTTAAAATCACCATTATTTTTCCCTTGAAACAGAAATATTAGTGATTGTCAGGTTTTTTTAAGTATGTAGTGAAAAGTTCATGAAAATTGGACAAGAGATATAGAACAGAGGTTTGAAGTTGTATATGTTATATAATACAAGCCACTTAGGTGACCGACTGGGATCCTGACTCACTGCTGGAATGACACAACACGTGACGTAAAGTCACAAGTAATATAGGTGACTGACTAGGACCCTAACTCCCTGCTGGACCGACACAGCATGTGTAGTAAAATTGCGATGAGGCAAAAATGTACACCTAGCTGGTTGACGATAATCATCTGCGGGCATTTTGCAACAGCTGTTATGCGATTGTTGACTAACAATGGAGAGGTCAGTTTGGTAGAGTATCAAGCGTGGGATAACTCTTTCCTATCTGCGCGTTGATTTTGACCATGTTATTATGCTATGGAAGAAATATGGAACATGTGATGAATCAGCAATACAGTATTGATATGAATTCCGTATTTATCGGTGTATAGCTTCATATAATACTAATAATAATAACTGAACGTAAACATGTACGCAGATGAGACTAGTACAGCTCCTGTAAGTGACATGCAGACACTGGTTGAAATGTATCTTTAAGTTAGTAATTAAAAAATTCAAAAAGAAAGTGACACAAATTTGTATTTGGCTTTCTCTTGTATCTAAATTTTTAATATCACATATTATACAAACTAATTAATGAAATATATGAAGATAGATATGTTTCGTATTTACCCGTGTGATGAGTGCGTCAAATTGCAATCAACGTAAACCGAGATTTCCTTTTGCATAATTAGCAAACTGAGTCACTCAAAACCATAAGAGGTGCGACAGAATTCACCTGCATGTGTGAGTCTGAACTATTTACACATTTGAGGGTGCTGTACATGCACTATTTACACATTTGAGGGTGCTGTACATGCGCTATTTACACATTTGAGGGTGCTGTACATGCGCTATTTACACATTTGATGGTGCTTTACATGCACTATTTACACATTTGAGGGTGCTGTACATGCACTATTTACACATTTGAGGGTGCTGTACATGCACTATTTACACATTTGAGGGTGCTGTACATGCGCTATTTACACATTTGAGGGTGCTGTACATGCGCTATTTACACATTTGAGGGTGCTGTACATGCACTATTTACACATTTGAGGGTGCTGTACATGTGGATATACGGATGAGGATTATACCGCTGGCTCTGAGATGGAAACATGAACAAAAACTTTTAAAATGTTGAAATTGAAGAGTTACAAATAGCAGAAGGCACATTTTGATTTTTTGTTTGTTTTGTTTTGTTTTGTTTTAACGGCACTGGAGAAATGGGAGCTAAGAGCCTTTGATCACTAATCTGATATGTATATAGTTTCCTTGCAATCTATTGAACAGTTTTAGCTTTCTGTTCCAGACACGAACATTTGTATGATGGATAGATGGACAGACGGACAGATGGAAACAAACAATATCTTAAGCCTAATACTCAAGGGTAGGACAGTGGAAATAATAGCGAGATGGATGAACAGATGAACAAACACATTACAAATATTTAAATTGAAGAATTCCGAAAGGCTAATGGCACATCTTGACCACAAATCTAATATGTATATAAACTTTCATAATGATATCATAAACCTGTGTATGGAATCAATCTAGAATTCAAGTCACAGAGTTTTGCATTTCTGTTCAGGAAACAAAAGTGTTTCTTGAAACATCGATTGAAATAACTGACTGGAAATGTTAAAATATGAATTAAACGATATTCTTTTCCACTCTCAAAGGATTGAATTTGCAAGCTGAATTTAACTTGTTGGAGATTTTGTTAATAGCCCCCCACCCCCCACAAATGAAAATCACTCTGCATATACCTCAGGTAATAAATGCATTAACGCATCTCCCGTTAATGTCCCCACTGCAAGCCCCACAAAAGTAGCCATCATCACGCGATACAAGTTCTTTCCTGCACAAGGGATGATAAAAGCGCCGCCAATTGAGCACAGGCAGCACAGAAAATTACCGATAGTCCCATAGCCATAACCTGAGGAAGACAAACATTGGCATCATTGATAAGGGAGGTAATAACATTTTAAAACATTCAAGCAAGACCGTTTAGGACAAAGATATTGATTATGATGGCAGACTTGTCAATGTAAAAGCTGACAGTAGTAAAACACGTCTTTTTACTGTTTCGAAATTTGCATGAAAAAAATAATTATATTACTTTATAGTTTCTAAGAAATAAATACTAACAAACGTTAACTATTATAACAAATTATAGCAGTGAATATTATATTAGCTTGATTTCTAACTGAATCAATATTAAGAGAATAGAACACAATAAAAGCACCTTAGATAAAGGAAAACAAACACAAAAACAAACAAAAACACAAAATCAAACACAAAAACAAAAACAAACACAAACACAAAAACAAACACAAACACAAAAACAAAAACAAACACAAAAAAACCCCGTGGTTATAGTTAATATTGTACAAGAAGCCAAAGGACACCCCAACTCACCCCTACAATGAACGACAACTTTATTATTTTACTGAATCAACATAACAAGGTGAATAATCATCCACTATATTCGATCACTGAAAAGACCACAGATTCCATTGCTCTTCCTAAATGTACTATGATGACAGCATTTACGTCTTTTATATGGGTGGGATTATCTTTAAAGGTTGTAACTATATAAGTCTTTAACTTGATTTTCTAAATTAAGATACATTTATATGAATATATATGCTTGGAAGAATTCAGAAACCCTTATTCTAGCATATGATTACTGCATACGCTTTAGTGTGTGTGTGTGTGCGTGCGTGCGTGTGTGCATGCGTGCGTGTGTGTATGTGTTTGTGTGTGACAACCCACGTTCAGCATCCGTTGGTAGGCGCCTGCTGTTGCGCTGGCTGCTAATTTGTTTCATCTTGCAGGAACCAGAAATTTTCTGCTGTATAAGTGAGGGACAGACATCCCGAAACCTTTGCTCCGTGATCACCGAATTGGATGCGACATTAAAGATGGCTAACAACTGGTTACCACTGTAGCAGCGATTATTCTGAAATAAGTGGAAAAATACTCAGTGATCTGATTTAAATTAGAAAACATTCTAGGCAAAAACATGCTCGACAAAGCATAGACTTCTTCACAGTTTCCTACTGAGCATAATATGTTAGTATGTTAGTTGATATAGTGTTAGTATGCACTAAAATGGATGTGTTTATTTATCTTAAATAAAGTTTAAATTCACAACAGGAAAACCATAAAATTCGTATCAAGTATCATGGTTTTTAAGTTTCTAATTATTTGTACAAGCTAAGACTTTAAATCCACGCCACAAAAAGTGTATTTATATTTGTAAACGTTGATTTGACTAGACTGATCGGTTGATGCTTAACTGGGTTTCGTGTACACATGCGATCCTTGGTAATTTACTTACCCATGTTTGGTCATTCTCAACAATCGGACTTGTTGTAGTATTTGCCTCCCTTTTTCTTCTGTGCACGTGATCATGAAAATCGGCCTCCTTTAAATTCTCTGCCATTTCTTGACCTATCTCCAGAAGCTTCAACATTGTCATGAAATCTGAAGAGAGAAGGGCTCGATGGTTCCAAAAACCATTTTAACTGTTAGTATCGAAATTATTGCGTTTAATAATATAGGTACATTCAGTAACTAGGCAGATGTCCTTATTTCTCTGTTTTATTTAATCTGAAGACGAACTGTTTTGTAAATTTGCTTCTGTTGAATACAATGCATTCATTCATCATTGATTATGAATATCTAAATCTTCGTTATTTAGAATCAAAATATCATTCATCGTCTCTACGATCATGTCAAAACATGACAACGAAACAGACTCAGGTATAGCAACTTTATTCAGGAAACATGGTTGCCCAGCAACAGCATCTGGTTATCTTAGTACTAATCTTTAAGGTTTTTGCAATTTGCAACTATATATATATATATATATATATATATATATATATATATATATATATATATATATGCATGCATGCATGTATGTATGTATGTATGTATGTATGTATGTATGTATGTATGTATGTATGTATCTATGTATACTGCATTGTGAGTCAGGAAAGGTTTTAAAAGACTTAACATCTGGGAAAATATAATAAGACATTTGTAAAAAAGATACCTTACGTTTACCACAAAAAAATCACTTTCTAAATTTTGTAAAAAAAAACTTTGTTGCGATCTGTCTATTGATAGATATAAATCTAGAAGTCTCCCTGTATAGAATTTTAACATTGCATCCATCTATAATATGGGAGTGTGTTGATGTGAAACAAGTGTATAAATGTTCCCCGACATTATGTTTGTATGTATGTTGTTGATTTAAAATTATGTCTATATGACACTGTTAACATGTTGAAATGTGTACACCTGTGTATTGTTTATCTAATGTCTATTTGTATAACAGTGTGTATGTTCATGACTTTATTATAAAATAATTCGTAAATATGCTTAGGATCACTTTCCTGATGGGTATGTTAAAACCAAGGTGATATCCTTATTAAGTAAAGATTATTATTATTATTATTATTATTATTATTATTATTATTATTACCTGATGTCTGTAGCATATTATCTTGCGGATGAAAATGCTGAAATAGATTTCTTGTGAAGAAATGTCTCCTCGGGAGAGTCCGACAGCTGGAAGACAGCTTTGACCCTGCAATGACGTCAGTTGACCAATATGAAATATTACAACATGTCTCTGACCTAGGCAATACGAAATAGTACAACATGTCTCTGGCCTAGGCAATACGAAATAGTTCAACATGTCTTTGGCCGAGGCAATACGAAATAGTAGTAAATGTCTCTGACCTACGCAATACGAAATAGTACAACATGTCTCTGACCTAGTCAATACGACAGCAACTAGTATAAAGTAATACACAGTAAGATGTGTATCATATTTTTATGCCAATGCATTTTTATACAGTTTTACCATATTTCCTATGGACAGAGTGTCTAGATTTGAAAATGAAATTAAGGTATTAGGCATAATTGAGAAGGACTGAGCAACAAAAAAAAGTGGCATCTTTTTCAATTACTGCATTTATTAAATTTCAGATATTCGAATACATTTGTCTACGAATCAAATGATTATATGACTAGTTTATTTTTAAGAAGAAAATTGCGACAAAATACAATTGCGTACAAAGATATTTTTTTAAAAAAATTGTTCTTTCGAAAAAAAGGCGGAAATAAAACAGTACTTTGTTGTAGAACGCTCTCACCTAGCAACACGTGATAGACTATGAGAGAAGAAAGCTTGTCTACGTCATCAATATGGAGAACGTCCTCAATATCTATTCCCATCTGGTCGTACAAAGTACCAGCGCTGATACACTGAAATAATAATAATAATAATAATAATAATGACTATCAACAGAGAGATGGAAATATGGAGACTGTCGGAGATTTCTTCTAAAGGACATATACATAATATGAAATAGGCAAAGCCTTGGAGAAGCAAGCGTAATTTCAGTCATATGTGAAGATTGTACAGACACATTAAGAAGTAGTATAATATTTGTGTGCAAATGTATTCTTGTACGTAGCTGATAATGTTTAAACTGTTCAATTTCATACACAATAAATAAATTGAAAGCTAACCTGAAACTTTCATCCTTGTACTAAGGACTTCATTAGCAGAATGATTTATTCTCTACTGATTGTTAACATCACCCGAGGGAATAGTGAGCGATTGAGAAGGATTAAGGTATTAGGTCCAATTGAGAAGGATTAAGGTATTAGGTCCTATTGAGAAGGATTAAGGTATTAGGTCCTATTGAGAAGGATTAAGGTATTAGGTCCTATTGAGAAGGATTAAGGTATTAGGTCCTATTGAGAAGGATTAAGGTATTAGGTCCTATTGAGAAGGATTATGGTATTTGGTCCTATTGAGAAAGATTAAGGTATTAGGTCCTATTGAGAAGGATTAAAGTATTAGGTCCTATTGAGAAGGATTAAGGTATTAGGTCCTATTGAGAAGGATTAAGGTATTAGGTCCTATTGAGAAGGATTAAGGTATTATGTCCTATTGAGAAGGATTAAGATATTAGGTCCTCTTGAGAAGAATTAAGGTATTAGGTCCTATTGATAAGGATTATGGTATTAGGTCCTATTGAGAAGGATTATGGTATTAGGTCCTATTGAGAAGGATTAAGATATTAGGTCCTCTTGAGAAGAATTAAGATATTAGGTCCTATTGAGAAGAATTAAGGTATTAGGTCCTATTGAGAAGAATTAAGGTATTAGGTCCTATTGAGAAGAATTAAGGTATTAGGTCCTATTGAGAAGGATTAAGATATTAGGTCCTATTGAGAAGGGTTAAGGTATTAGGTCCTATTGAGAAGGATTAAGGTATTAGGTCCTATTGAGAAGGATTAAGATATTAGGTCCTATTGAGAAGGATTAAGATATTAGGTCCTATTGAGAAGGATTAAGGTATTAGGTCCTATTGAGAAGGATTATGTCCAGGCCGACGACAATTGATCAGATTGGCGAGTGTTAAAGCCAAGGAGAAATATTATATCAATGCATCATAAGATTTTATGGACAAACTGTAGAACCCGACAATTAAGAGTTTTCTGCCAAAAGCTCAAATAATTTCTCTATCTCTGTATAAATAAAAATGAGTTCACACAAAAGATACGGGTTATTTTTATTCCATATTACTTTCCTATGGTTGTTACTAATGAGATATACTTTCCTACTTAAAGAAACGAACTACATATCAAATCAAAGTAATACCAGGTAACTTAATAATTTCAACTAAATGTTTGAAAGTGTTGGATTTTAAACTTGTACCCAAACAAGCACTTGATGACATTTTCTCGGTCCATTACGTCACCTTATACGTGCAACCTTGCATGGAGTTTTTCATCCTGGGCCTCAAGTTGCGATTGTTTTGTCAGAAGATAATTTAGTGCATGCTTAATATGGGTCTCGTGCAATGTTTCGATTGGATGATCCTGTGTAATCAAGTAGCGATTGTGGTGTCAGTAGATAGCCTAGTTCAAAACAGGACTATAACTGAACCAAAAAATGGCATTACAATCTGCTGATCAGCGTAATGAGGCTATTGTTATGCTGCGTGCAGGAACACCTGTGCTGCTCTCCTATAGGACGTCTCAGTAACCTGCATTACAAAATCCCTCAATATCTTTCGTATCGGGACGAGAGAGAGAGAGAGAGAGAGAGAGAGAGAGAGAGAGAGAGAGAGAGAGAGAGAGAGAGAGAATACCTTTCTCTTTATAAGTTTAATCTTTTCGGCACGGTCATCGTCATCGTCTTCATCAGAATCGTCATCGTCATGATCATGTTTGTCTTTACCATGGTCCTTCATCACAGACGTTTTATGATGATCATCATCATCATGATCATCGTCGTGCTTTTTTAACATTTTTTCTGCCATATCATCTACTTTTTCTTTTACATGTTCATTTAATTTTTCTTTATCGTCATCGTCGTGTATCTTTTCTATCTTCTCTTTCAAAATATCTTTGGCTTTGTCAATCACTTCCTTTGCAGCTTCAGCTACTTTTGAATCACCCTTGTTATCGTCATGAAAGTCGTCGTTCTTATCTAGCTCTTCGTTCGTTTTCTTCGTTTTCTTCTCATCTACAAAGTTGTCATAAACATCATCGTTATGGTCATCGTGAACATCGTCAAAAAGGTCTTCCAGAACTTCCAATCTTTTCTGTAAAATTTCCATTTGTAATTCGAGGACATTCGGCTCACCTCGAAGCAGTTCAAGCACGTGCTTTCTGAAAAGATTATAATTATGTGTTAAAAGATATGTGTTAATGCAAGTGTAGCTACATTTATACGTGCATTTGGTTGTCATAGAGACTCAAATCTTCTATCATCCCGACCGTTCCATCTAAAAGGTCCATTACCGGCCTACTTTAAAATCTTTGCATATCTATATGGTTGCAATTATCTTTATTAGACAGGCAATAGCTTTTGCAATTCACCGGATCTTTGAAGATACACGCTGCTATGAGTACTTGTTAGAAGTAGTACAGACAGTAACACCTACGGTGTACAGATCTAAAATCCGTCAGGTTCAATTTTATTAACTAGGGGGCAAAGTTTGTGACAAGGGGAGTGTGCAAGGACACTAGCTCCAGCAAAGTCCTAAGTCCAACATTGTGTTCATTTATTTATTAGTAAGAAACTCTGTCCTTAACAGATATGACATAGCGACAAGTCTAAAAGTTAACCTGCACCAACGATAGTCAGTCATTAACAGATATGACATAGCGACAAGTCTAAAAGTTCACCTGCACCAACGATAGTCAGTCATTAACAGATATGACATTAACAGATATGACATAGCGACAAGTCTAAAAGTTCACCTGCACCAACGATAGTCAGTCATTAACAGATATGACATTAACAGATATGACATAGCGACAAGTCTAAAAGTTCACCTGCACCAACGATAGTCATAACAGATATGACATAGCGACAAGTCTAAAAGTTCACCTGCACCAACGATAGTCAGTCATTAACAGATATGACATAGCGACAAGTCTAAAAGTTCACCTGCACCGACGATAGTCAGTCATTAACAGATATGAAATGGAGACAATTCTAAACATTCACCTACACCAACGAAAGGCAGCACCTTCTGTTTACAGAGAAAAAAAAAGTCAAACAAAAGTAAAGTTGACACTTTGATTTCTTGCCGGTAAATATGAAAAATATATCACGAGGAGTAACAATATAAGGGTCATGTATAATTAAAGTTTTAGAAAATTTAATTTTATATTAGGATGCCAAATTTCAGCTCTATATCTCAACGTGTATTGAAGCTATGCTTGGCAAAAAAAAATCTTTACGGATCAATTATTTTTACAAAATGCAATGTTCTCTGTAAGTGAATGATACCTATTTTTGTTATCATAATTGTTTCACTTTAACAATAGAGTTTTGAAATAAATAATGCATCGTTGAAGTATTTGAAAGCTTAATGACTTGCTATCGATACTTTACAATGTTCTTAAAGTGGTAAAAATTATACAATATTGTGTTAATACTGTAGAATCACTATTTCAGTTTAATATTCCAACATTACGTGTATTCTTTCTAGTAATAACTGCCATATTAGCAGGTTTGCAAAACCCTATCAAGATCCTATGAGTTAAGGGGCATACTAATTCTATTGTTAATCTATCGCATCATGTCGATCAAACCCCTACACGTGCCGATATCCATGGACCGCCAACCAGTGCTATCGTTGGCAAAGGTGTGAGCCTTAACGCGATTTACATTTGCACTGGAAGCTTGTCGGACATTCAGGTCTAATGTCCGTCACCTAACCGACTGCAACAATATATCATATACAAATTTAGATTGACATAACCTCAAACTTTGCAACCATTTGTTATGATATTTTTACTATGCACTAAAAACTGAATACTAATCAACAGGAGGTAAGTGTCATCATAAAAAAAACTCGCATTGTATATTTTGTGCCATACTGATGAGTAGGCGTGGATAACTCTGCGCTGCTATTGGTCAAATAATTGATTGACGTACCCAGACTAATTAATTATCTGACACTCCCGACTTATTGATGACTGAACTAGTAAGGGGTCAGAAACAATCATATTTGTTTAATACCTAAGATTATCTGTAAAAGTAAGATTAACTGCTCATGTAAAGTTGCACTTTGAATAGGTATGGGATTAATACGAATCCTAGACGGATGTTATTTAATCCGTCGTATTCTCCACGTGTAAGTCATTAAAACATGCTGGACATTATATATTTAATCCATCCTATTCTCCACGTGCAAGTCATTGAAGCATGATGGACATTATCAATTTAATCCATCGTATTCTCCACGTGCAAGTCACTGAAACATGATGGTCATTTTTAACAAATTGGACAACGCTGAATACCATACAAGCTCGACCATAATTTCTAAAGATTGTACAAATACTTTCTAAAACACTTGTATTGATGATTTTCGTACATTTCCTTCAACTCGATCTTTGGAAAACACGTATATTCGTTTGTTTATTCGAATATTGTATGCACCTGTTATTTATTTTCCGTTTTTAATTTGAATATCTCTTTAGTTCTACCTATGAATGATTCCCTCTACAGCTCCATCATTTCTAGAGACACCCATCTAAAAGAAGCTGGATTATTAAAATCCCCACATTCAGCTCTAGTCTTCTATTAAAAACTAACAATTATACCTGACGCACAGAATTCAAAGGTAATAGAAGCTGGGTTTATTAAAAGCATGACATTCATCTCGTGTCTTCTATTAAAAACTAACAATTATACCTGATGCACGGAATTCAAAGGTAATAGAAGCTGGGTTTATTAAAATCATCACATTCAGCTCGTGGGTTCTATTAAAAACTAAACATTTTACCTGATGCACGGAATTCAAAGGTAACAGAAGCTGGGTTTATTAAAATCATCACATTCAGCTCGTGTCTTCTATTAAAAACTAACAATTATACCTGAAATCCTCAAGACTGTCATCCACCTCCACCTCCAAATGACAAAACTTGTCCTTTTCTAGAGCGTAGTTCAGCATCACAGTGGACACTCTCTGGAACACGTTCTGTCCTATAGCACCGTGTATGTATCCTGAGGTGCGTAGCAATGAGCTTGTGTTCAAACACTGGAAATATATATATATATATATATATATATATATATATATATATATATATATATATATATATATATATATTTATATATATATATATACACACTTTTGTTTACCATTAGTTGTAACAGAGGGTATAATCATGGAATTTTATGAATGATTCAAACGACTGCAGACAAAGGCTATTTACAGGTCCGTACATTTTGTACTTAAGATTGTAATGTAAAAATAAATACTAGTTTGTCTAAATGTTCTGGTCATTAATCTGTATGCATTACAAGTGTGATAAATTGTCAATAGTTTGCGGAGGCTGTATTATTTTTGTGGTTAAATCAATAAAGATATCCCAGTCTTTGACCTGGTTATATGCATTGTTCTGTAAACAGTTATCAACTTTGAAAGTAACTGGCTTTGACAAAAGCGATAATATGTTACATAGGTATGTTACATTCCATATAATATATAATATAATACTTGGAAATTATACATATATATTGCTAGTATTGTCCATTTGAATAATGGGGAAGTGCCCTCAGGCATCACATGTCATGTACGTGACCAAGACGATTGTTATACTAATGACACCGCCCGAAAGGTTGACAAGAGTCGAGTAATTCTGTATGTAATACAATATTAAGACGAACGTTGCATGAATGATATAGGGGTTGTACGAAAAACAAAGTGTATTTCCTTATTGTATTTGTGTCATGAATGGACTGTGTTGTGTCATGAATGGACTGTGTTTAAGACCTTTGTATTATTCACAATAAATTGTTGTATATTGTGCAATAGTTGATATCCAAAACAATATTTGTTTAAACCAAGAACTTTGTCAATTTTGCAAAAACTACGACAGAAAAATACATGAAACCGGCGAATATATATTTGTTTTGAAAGATTTTTCAATTTAAAGTTTGTCTTGCAGTTAATGTCCCAACAAGATACAACATCTGTTTAAATGATTTAACAAAAATGCTTTTCTAAGTTTAAAATACATTAGTAGAAGAGAAAGAATGTACATGCGAATTTATAAGTGATGTGAAGTTACAGAAAGAAACCTGTGAAATTAACGTTTTGTTCTTACAGCGATATAAAACTAACCAGGAAACAGATTTTCAAAGGAATGGGAAAAAGATAAACGAAAATACTTCTGCAAGATTGTCCATTGACTTTGACTTGGGTCGAACCCGAACTACTGGCATAGTAAGGAGAGTCAGTAGTCTTATAAACGATTTACATATTGCAAGTATATAACTCTACAAGATATATAAATAGTCTGAGGAACCATGCTAAAGATGCAAACCATAACGCATTCTTATTACTCATGTTGTGGCTCACTCTGATAACGCTATGTCATGATGTAAAAACAAAACATAAGTATCGGCAAAAGTGAATTGTTGTAAACTGACTCGAGCTAGCCGCAGTTTTAAAATGTAGTATGTAACTTTTGTATTGATTAATTTACCCGATTTCCCTCAGATACAAATATACAATGTAAAGAGATAATGAACATGCCAGTGTCTTGAAGGAAATAGTGGACGAAATCTCTAGCCATCGTGACATATTTGAGCTGGAAATAGTTGCACAATAAGACATGCTGCAGACCTGATCTTAAATTCAAAACCTTGTTTTTGTGTCCAGTTAGAATGTTAAGTTTCGTTCTCTTTACAAAAACAGGTGATTTATGTTACAATCTTTCTCATCTGTCAATACGCCAGTGTGTCCATCTTGTTGATGCACTTCCTTCAGTAGATTATATTCCTGCTTGAACCCCTAACATTAAATTACTAGAATATGTACAATCATTTTACAGAGATACGGTAATAGAAGGGAATTCTGTAACCTGTGTAGTCATTTAAGCCTTAACCTCTAAACGTAATATTGAATGACTTAGATTCATTCATCTTTTTTGCTAAAATACCTCTAACTCAAATATAGACTCTTTGTATCCGCTTCAATTTTTGCATCAGGATCCCGGTCTGGCATTTTAATTGGACGAACACTTATTTTGTTTAATGTCTAGACTACATCTCTTGGTTCCATGTAATGAATAAATTAATGAATTTACTGTTTATATGCCGTTGAGAGGGCAAGTTATGTGTTTTGTTTTTTTGGGTTTTTTTTTTTTTTTTTTTTTTTGCATCAACATACTCCTGTAGGGATAAGACAATACTTAAATAAAGAATACAAATTACACATTACTTTCCGAATGCTGTCATCAGAAATACTTTCCAGAATAAAATTTCGTGGGTTGCAATTTCGTTGAAATAAAATTTGTTGGTGTCAAACTGTTTACGTGAACTCACAATCTCAGCAAAAACTTTTCGTGATGGATTAAATTTTCGTGTATATTCGTTAGAAACAAAATGAATAGACCGCCACAAATATTTCTGATATTAGAGCAATGATGAATGCAATAAAAAGAATTCGCTACCACATCACCCATATGTCGAAAGATGGGTGTGTTGTAAGTGGCGTGACACCTATTTAGTCATCTCGTTATATTGTATCACTAACGAAACTCAAAGCGTGCATTTCAAAGCAAAGTACTATAAGTGGCAGAAATTATGTGAGAAGATGGGGCTTTGTCAGCTTTTGATTCTTCCTTTACTCAGTCATCATTAACTAGGTCATCAATCATCATTAACTAGGTCATCAATCATCATTAACTAGGTCATCTTAAGCAATTAAGTTTCCCAAATTGTGCATTTGTTTTATTTATTTATTTATTTATTTTTAGTTCGACAGTCATATGGAAAGAACTTCTGTTATCACTCGTGTATGTGTGTGCAAGCAAAATAACTCAAGAACCGTTCGATGGAAATCGTTGACAGTAGGACTTTAGTGGGTTGAAACAAAGAAGAAATATTTTAATTGTTGGCTCTGGTTTGTCAATACAACTTCAATTCAATTCAGTTCAGTTCAAGCTATTTATCCTCGGAACACAAATGAAATTTTATATAAGGAGCACACGTTAGTTTTCTTCAGAACCCTTTGAGACTTTACCTCCGACACAGAGCTGATTAAATAAATCACATTATTGCTATACATTAGATGAGAATGATCCATTTCTTTATACTAGATTTTCAAACCAAGCTTTCATATCTTAGTGAAAACACTGTCGCTTCCATTGCGATTTGAAGTGATAATTACTCCTAGTGTTAATCCCGTGCCATTTTAGTCGTGGTGATTTGAACGCTTGTTGATTATCGTGATGACCCACACTCTTCTTTTTGTTTTGGACGAGATAATTAGGGGTGCATCTTGGCACTGTGACGTGCAAATTGGTCCAACTTTAATTCGTTGTTCATGTGTATTGGTAACTTTGGTTATGACTAAAGAAAACGGATTCATTTTTAGAATTCAGCTGAACCAAAGTCACCGAAACATCCGAGTGATAATATTGACTGAACTATATTTCTGGTCACAAGTAAGCATCATGGCGAACCATATTTCTGGTCACAAGTGACCATCATGGCGAACCATATTTCTGGTCACTAGCGTCCAAACGCACCACTGTTTGAGTTTGCAAGAATGATCTGTTTCAAACTACTTGATTGGCGTCAAATGCGTTCCTCAGCGGCCGTTTTGCAAACTGAGTCTTTCATGTACCGTTCAGACTTTTCAAAAACAGACTCATCCAGCATCCCAGCATGCACTGGGATGAAAATATTCATCATCACCATGAGGTCTATTGGGTGCCATGCTAATAACGCGGGATTAGCGTTAGGCAATTCTATCACACGGAATGGAATGAAATACGACGCTGTTTGTGATGAGACAAGAATGGTTGGTTTGAAAACCTAAAATATTATAAAAGTGAATAATTTTCAGCCAGTAGTTAGCAATATATGCTTCTTCTTTTTTTAAACTCAGATCTACATAGTTGTACAAATCTCAAAGAGTCCCAGAAAAAACTGTAGAGTATTACATTCGATGCTTTAAAAGAAAGAGAATACACAGTTTAATGTACAAAATCAAAACAAGACATGTTTAGAATGCATATATTACACATTAAATTCTGACAGTAATGCTATTTACAAAAATACAAAGTCATTTTTTTTCAAAACCATGTTTTTAGTAGTTATTAAAAAGTATCTGGAACTTCCGCGATAAATAGTATGATTTTACGTATTTTTAATTTGTAAACTTTAGATATAATAAGATATAATTATATTCATCTCTGATAGATCCATCCAAATAAAAAGTACATATTCTTTCTTAAATTTCTTTACCCTCCCATCTTCCCGTTTTAATTAATAATTTAAGATTCAATATACGAAATCTGACTACTTGAATCCTAATGTAAGCTGTATATTTAGCAGACACTGTTCAAATCAAAATGATTCTTTAAAAAAATTAATAAATAAATAAATTACACCCTTTGAAGAATCTTTCATATATGATACATTTATGATACTCAACCCGACCCAAGCCGAGTATTCCAAACGTATTTGTCATGAAATATATATTATCGAAATAATGACTTCTCAGATAGTTGCATAATGTATTCGACACTTTTGTTGTTTTACCTTAAATATGCCAAGACCAGAGAGTAATCATGCAAATGTTAATATAAATTTCCAAAGGCACCCTACCAACTTTCCCACACATAATGAAAAGTGGGGTGCTTTTTCTTAAAAATAAAACAGGTCTAATAAATTACTCTGCGCTCTCTATATAATTGTAATATCTTCCAACCCACACATTTCGCATTCATATAATATAATTGTAATAATAGGTTGATAGAAACTTTTAAGAGATAAATTAATAGGTAAATTCAAATTCTTCATTAAGTTCATTGCTCTTTTGGCATTTTCCACCTTAAGATTTAAAGAGAAGAATACAAAATACCTTTAATAATCAACTATTTCCAAAGACGTTTTATCAAATTCGAATTTGAATTAGCTCCACCGTTGCTTAATAACATTGCCACCTTTGTTTCATTCGCATTCACCTGTAACTTCAAAACTTACAGTATTCACTGAAGACATTCAAACTTTGTTGTAAAGCAGGTGCAGGCTCGTCAAAAAATACAGTATCATCTGCGTAGAGTAATATTAAAATCTGAACATATGTGTGCCATCAAAATTAAGTTTAATTCCATCACATTGTCTGCCCTTGAGAACTGATTACAAAAAAGAATAAACAATATGGGTGACGAAATCCTTTGAGACAGTAGAAACAAATGGATACATTTTTATTGACCGAGAAACACACTTACTTTTTATTATACATACTTTATATAATCCAAATGATTTTCCCATCCATTCCATTATACAGCAGTTTTCCCCATAACCCAGTCCACAAAGTAACTTCATTTTAGAACTAATTTTTATATCAACAAAAGCGTGGAGAAAGAATATATAACAGACTTGGAATACTAACAGACTTGGAATACTAATGTCTAAATCAAACTTTATCTTCTTCTATTGGATCGTTAAAATCAACAAATATTAAGTCTTTTATTGAGGATATGATTAAATTATATATATATATATATATATATATATATATATATATATATATATATATGTGTGTGTGTGTGTGTGTGTGTGTGTGTGTGTGTGTGTGTGTTCATCATTACCCGATCGTCACGACGATGGAGTTGTAACCACATAGCAAATCAACAACTTACCACTATGGTGAAGTTTGTTGGTTTTTAACGGCACAGTCAGTAGTTTATGACTGTAGTTAATGATGTCGGTTGGTTTTTAACGGCACAGTCACTAGTTTATGACTGTGGTGAATGATGTCGGTTGGTATTTAGCTTTATTATCAACACTTTATGACTAGTGGATGATGTTGGTTGGTTTTAACGGTACTATCAGCACTTTATGACTGTAGTGAATGACGTAGGTTGGTTTTTAACGCTACTATCAACAGGTTATGACTGCAGTGATGTTAATTGGTTTTTAACGGTACTATCATCACTTTATGATGGTAGTGAATATAGTGCGGCATATAAGAATGCAACCAAGTAACACGTGAGATAAGACGAGCTTTGCGTCTTCAGATTCCTTTTATTAATTAATTATTTAATTAATTAATCAACTTTTTGTTGATGGCTTGCTTATTTCCATTCCTTGCAGACCCTGTTTGGAATTATGCCCCAAAGCACACTGACTCAAGAAACGAGAACATATTTGGTGAACTTGAGAAATTACGTATAATTTAAACAGAAATCAACTGCTCTCCTGGAAATCTTAGAATGATTCTCTGTCTTACAAGAAATAAGTGTACGTAAGACATCAACACACCCAAGTTAATAACTAAAAATATGACATTTTTTGTAACATCCAAATTGTTTCCAAAAGTTGGATTTGGCCCGAATATCTTTCAAGACGTGTCAAAGATGTCAAACATGTCAAAGATGTCAAACATGTCAAACATGTCAAGACGTGTCAAAGATGTCAAACATGTCAAAGATGTCAAACATGTCAAAGATGTCAAACATGTCAAACATGTCAAGACGTGTCAAAGATGTGATTAAAGGTTCATAGATACAGGTACTTTTGTAATTTTGAAAATTAATTTTTTGACAAATACAACTGTTTTGTAAAATAATAATAATAATAATAATAATAATAATAATAATAATAGTAATAATAATAATAATAATAATAATAATTTTTGAATTATTTGTCGTGAAAAATAAAAACATGCTTTTAATATCATTAAATTCGTAACAAGATTACTCGGGAATTTCCGTACATTCTTTACTGACGGAAACTACCAAAGTACCGGTACAGTGAAATAGTTATTTTCCAGGGTTCTTCTGTTGTTGATTTTAAATCTGTTTCTTCGGCATAAAATATGTCGATGTAATAGCATTAGTGTCGTTGCCTACGGTTTAACTTGTCTTTTAGAAATTTGTATTGGGGTCAGTATAAATTTCTACAGAATTAAATAATTACCCTTAAACGTGAATGTGTTGCTGTATTAGCCGCAATGAATACAATTTCATGGGAAAGTGAAAGCACAGTTTTGTTGCGTACGCACCAGTGATTCGATACAAGAAATAATTTATAAATTATATGACGTAGAGATAATTAATCAGAATAAGAACTCCTACTAATAGCATTGTTTATGAAGTGAATACACAATGAACAAACCAGGATGTGGCAGTAGAATTATGTTTACTAGTCATTACAATGACAAATTACGTCCAAGTGACTTGATTAGGTAGAAGTAAACATCTGGTTTGAATCTAAAACTCACATTTACTCTCTCTCTCTCTCTCTCTCTCTCTCTCTCTCTCTCTCTCTCTCTCTCTCTCTCTCTCTCTCTCTCTCTCTCTCATTATCGTCCTTAAAGCTAGGTGGACAGGAATTATCTGAATTTATTGCAATCGATTCCACACCGTTTATTATTCATACTCTCCGTATGAGAATTCATGTGTAACCAACCTTGTATATAATGACTGCTGTGATAAAACGTTGACATCTTCTAACATCGAGTTACTACAATGACAGTTATGTAGGTATGTATATACGCTCAGGGCGACAACTATTGGTCAGACTGCTGACTACTGGTCAAATATGTGTGGGATCGACTTTCAACAAGGAATATTTTGTAAATTCTTTCTAAAAAACATTTTTTCTCGATTGTTCAGTTTAAGGTTTATCGTTTTGTCTTTTATAAATCTATGGTTATTGAAAGTTATATTTTTCTTTGCAACTTGATCTTTCAATGTTCTACAATTTACGATCAATTTCATTTTTATTATCACTGGCGTATATAAGAACACAAATAAGATCGATATTTTTGACTTTCTCATATTCTCATTTGTAGTGTTCGTCTCTAAGCATACCCGGTTTCAAGACCACCACGATAAATCAGTCGGAAATTGAAAGAACCAGTTTGTTCTTTCGCCATAGAGCAGTAGACCTCATTACTAGGACATATTCTGGTAATGCGACCACTTTTTTCGAGTCCTGACAGTGTCCTTGTTAGAGATGTTTACCCCTCTCTCTCTCTCTCTCTCTCTCTCTCTCTATATATATATATATATATATATATATATATATATATATATATATATATATGCAGATTTGTTGGTGACAGAGAATCAAAATGGATCGAAACGGGCGACAAATTTCAAAATATTTCCTTAATTCTCCAATAACTTCCATCCTACGATTAAATTTACGTCAGAGTCATCAAACAGGTGCAACCTCTTTTTTGGATATTCAATCTACCCTCCTGGAGGGGAACATAGAAACTGACCTATATTCTAAACCAACTGACACTCACCAGGATCTACTCTAAACCAGCTGCCACCCCCAGCACGTAATACAAAATCTTCCTTACGGTATGTGCGTTCGGGCCAAACGCATACGCTCTAATCCGGCTACCTTTGAAAAGAGACTCAGAGAGTTCAAGGGACACCTTAGAAAGAGAGGATACAGAAATAGCTACATCGAGGAGGCTATTAACAAAAACTTGACTCCTCAATAGAGGAACCTTCCTGAAATATAAAACAAAGAAAACCAACAAACGCTTCCCCTACATGGTTACTCCCCCCACCCCACCCCACCCCCGACGCCCAGAAGTTACAACAGATAATTCAGAAGTATTGGAACCAGATTGAAACCTCCAAACATCTGAAGGGCATATTTCAAGAAGTACCTATGGTTGCGTACCGTAGACCTAAAAATCTGAAGGACCATCTGGTAAGTGCCATGGTAACTTCAAACAAGACCACAGATTCAGGCACATATTGCTGCAAAGACAAGCGTTGCCTAATTTGCAAACATATGCCCGAGACCAAATCGTTCAGAAGTTGGACGACAGGAGTCAGCTACACTATCAATCAGAAGCTGGGATACGGAACCAAAAATGCAATCTATTGTCTAACATGCAACATCAGTGGCACTCAATATGTTGGTGAAACCGTTGATTTCAGAAAAGGAATGAATAACCATAAGAGCCATATTCGCAACAAAATCAACGCGAAACTCGCCAACCACTACAATTCGAATGCGCATTCAATCGAATCCCTCGAGATGCTACTGACTGATTCTAACCTGGGGTGGACCGATATAGAACGCACACGTAAGGAACGATATTGGATACTTCAATTGAAAACTCATGGGGAGTTCGGCCTAAATGAAAAAGCCTAACCTTCCTATTACAATCTTATCAAAACTACAGCCAGGCATCAGTTTATCAAACGTACGAATTTTTGCAATAATATTTACCAAGTAAATATTCTGTAACTCTTTACATTTAATAATTATTGTTATTCTTCTTCTTCTTTTTCTTCTTCTTCTTCTTCTTCTTCTTATTATTATTATTATTATCGTCATTTTTATTATTATTATATTATTATTATTTGAACTCTTGTCTATTATCCCGCTATACCATGCTCGTGACATACTTCCTCAGTACCTCGGTGCATAACTTTACCCGGATATAATTTCCTTTGCACGTTTTGATGATAGCGTTGATTTATCGCCGCGCATGGTGTCAGTCCTTTGTTCTAAGCCTGGATTTAGGTCAAAACACTTTGGTCCTCTGCGTGATACGCATGATAAACACTTCTTTGAAAATTTTTTCTTACACAACTTTGTGATCGCAGCATAACAGATATATAGTTAACCCGTTTTAGACCGTTTTTTAATTTTGTCTTCTTTCTGTATTTTATTGTTTATCCTTTGTTTGTTTATTTTCCCGTCATTTAAACATGTAGAAGTCAAGAATTCTTCTTGACTTTTGTGTTTAGTGTTTGTTTTGTGGATGTAAATTGTTTCTTCCCCTGATAAAGGGCTTGTTTAGCTCGAAACGTTGGGAAACTGTTTTGTATTTGTGCCGTTATCAATTTTTGTTATATATATATATATATATATATATATATATATATATATATATATATATATATATATATATATATATATATATATATATATATATATATATATATATAGCTTTGTGCTTCTAAAGGAAAATAAAACAAACATCCGATGGAAAAGAAAGGGTTTATTTGTTTAACATCAAGAATTGTTTCATTAGAATTTCTTTGTCCTTTTTTCAAGTGTAAGAATAGTAAACATCACCTCTTTAAACTTTGATTTGATGTTGTGACAAGTTCCTAAAAATCACATTGCAACGCTTTCATTATGTGGCATTTTACAGACAGCTGTGGAATTGTATGAAACATTCGATTAGCAACAAAAAATTATGTTTTTCGATTGATGTTCCACTTTGCTTTGAACGGATATATTAGTATCTGACTGTAAGGAAATTACTGGCTATATATGCATATACCGCCCATTAATACTATATTTGCATATACCGCCCATTAATACTATATATGCATATACCGCCCATTAATACTATATATGCATATACCGCCCATTATTAGACCGTCCACAATCAGAACATCTCGTGACTTTTTCTACAATATTCCATCTCGGAAATACTTTGTTCTAGTGATCCAGCATAAAAGGGGAAAATCGACGGAAAATGGCGGAGAACTCAGTCACACGCTAAAGCAAGCTGGAGAAAAAAAAAAACCCATGTCAAGAGCAGTATTATATCTTTCTGGAAATAATTGCGCAAGTTCAGTTAAATAAACGTTAGCTAGTGAGTTCACGGTAGGAAAAAGAAACTTGGGAATATTTCGGCCAATAATAATTTATTTCAGTCCTGTTGTTCGTAATGAACGTTATGGAAGTGTTTGATGTTCCCATGGCGTCATTTGGAAAAAAAGGTGCATGTAAATGGCGGCAATTGTGCATCTAGTGTACTCGGGGCTAGAATCAATTTTTTAATTATTGCCGCATGATTTACAAACTTACAATGTCACTGTCACAATTTACAACTCAGACAATGTTCATGTCGTCATCTGATCAAGCATCATCCAGGACTAGACCTCACTTTTCTTCTCTTATTTGTCTAGAGAGTTTTCCATATTTTAGTTACCCTTACAGACCAAGACACTCTAACAAATATTCCTTCATGCTCACTTACCAATCGATAATAATAATAATAATAATAATAATAATAATAATAATGATAAGATCATCGTTGCACACTTTGAGATATTACGATGAAGGTTTCCACTTCTTGCTGTATGTGCGAAACGTCTAGCGAAACTGTTTAGCGTGAGAATTGTTCCATAAAATCCTCCATGGATGTCAGATCAACTAACAGTGTTATGGAAAATAAAAACTGGGGAGGAGAAATTTTGCTTGCGGTGTTCAACCTGAGAAAGACAAATGCTGAGGTATATATTTGTTCAAAAGGGTAAAATGTCTGACCGCTGTGTTTAAATGGGCTAAGAGACTCCTAAGTCTCTAACTTTATTTCTGAAGACACAAAAGTACATGTTTAATTTACCTTTAATGTCTTTGTAACAAAAGTACATGTTTAATTTACCTTTAATGTCTCTGTAACAAAAGTACATGTTTAATTTACCTTTAATGTCTCTGTAACAAAAGTACATGTTTAATTTACCTTAATGTCTCTGTAACAAAAGTACATGTTTAATTTACCTTAATGTCTCTGTAACAAAAGTACATGTTTAATTTACCTTTAATGTCTCTGTAATAAAAGTACATGTTTAATTTACCTTTAATGTCTCTGTAACAAAAGTACATGTTTAATTTACCTTTAATGTCTCTGTAACAAAAGTACATGTTTAATTTACCTTAATGTCTCTGTAACAAAAGTACATGTTTAATTTACCTTTAATGTCTTTGTAACAAAAGTACATGTTTAATTTACTTTTAATGTCTCTGTAACAAAAGTACATGTTTAATTTACCTTAATGTTTCTGTAACAAAAGTACATGTTTAATTTACCTTTAATATCTTTGTAACAAAAGTTTACTCCAACGACATCATTTGGTTTTAATGTTTTGCTTGACGCTGGTTCAATGATCGAAATATGAAAATATTTGTTTAGAGTTCAGACCTACTCGCCATAGTACGTATATGATGAAGTGTGAAATACACAAAATGATGACGTATTCGATAATCATCGCTATTACCTGCGTTGTGAAATACACAAAAGGATGACGTATTCGATGATTATCGTTATTGCCTGCGTTGCACAGACTGAAAATGGATAGTGTCAACATTCTATCTATGCAATGTACACAACAAACAAACAAATAAAAATAAAATAAATACAGAAGTCAGTAAAGCTCGATCCGTATTTCAGTCAGCTTTAGGTACAGGGAAAACATTTCATGTAATTTTGTGTCCTATCTTGACCTCACCTATATATTGGGTTAAAGGCGTGCCTGCTTAAATTTACACAATTCGTTGTTGTAATACCATGCAGAATTTCCTTATTGTTTATTTAAATTCAGCGTGTTTCAAATTATTGCACACAATTCGTTGTTAGTCAATTAGACTATCCCCCTACTACAAGAAAGGTTGATGTTATCGGTTTTGTTTCACTCACAAACTATGACGGAAAAACATTTATGACGAAGTCATGTTGATTATGACGTTGATGATGATAATGATTGTCGTTTTCCTTCACACCAATGTAACTTTTATTGTTGTTGTTGATATCTTAGCTGTAGTCGTCGGGGATATCGTTATTACTGTTATTTTTATCGCTGTTATTATTATTATTATTTTGTTTTTTTTTTGTTCAAGAGCTCGAAGATAATACTGGAGAATGTCATTTGATGTCTTAAAGAACAAACACATATTGTTCCCGGGGCGCTCTGTACTCACTGACGTGAGTTATGTCACTGTGAATGGTTTAATGTCTTTAACTA